>CM055956.1:65999383-66239631 GCA_029490685.1 Schizonepeta tenuifolia | reverse complement strand
TGATCTTAAATTTTTCGAGTATGAGTGCTTGTTCTTGAGAGTTTCCACATGAAATCAAAAAAGAAAAATCTTTGATCACCTTCCTTAGTATGTGCCGAAAATCTTGAATAGATTAGGGGTTTTCACACCTTGATTGTAATCATGAATTTTTTTGAGGACTTGAGTCGTATAAATTAATTTGATCATGTGTGAATGATCAATTTGAGAAATTGAATTTCTATGCTTATTTTTGTGAAAATTTCGATGATCTTGAGTAGGAAATTAGGGATTTTTATTTGATTATCTTGATGAATGATTTGATGATGTACTTGATGAATTTGAGTGGTTTGATTCTTGATAAAATGAATAATTGAAGAGTATGAGATTGTCTCCCTAATTTCCAAAATATTTTGAAATATGTATATATGCATAAAGTATGATTTTTGAGTTCTTGAAATGCTATTGAGTGACTAATGATGGATTATGAAATTGAGAGTAATTTGAGCTTGAATTTGAAATAAAATTGATGAGATGAATTTTTATGCCTAACTTATTAAAAATTTCGAACCAATATGCATAAGAAATTGTGATTTTTGATGTTCTTGAGCTTGATTTGATAAATTGATGATAGATTATTGAAATTGAAATTATTTGAAGCATTATGAAATGTCGAATCATTGAATTCGGATTCCTATGCAAAAGCCCCAAAAATATCGAAGGTTTATGCCTTAAAATTAGGATTTTTTTATGTTTGATGTTATTTGTTTAAATTGATTGAGAAATAGATCAATTGGAATTTTTCTAAGTATATTAAAGCCTCGAATTTTTGAATTCGGACAAGTTATGCCCAAGATTGAATTTTTTTGAAACTTAGTAAGATTTTGAATTGGTAACTTTTGATTTTGACCTTGTTTGGATCAATCGATGTTAAATCTATGAAATTAGATTTATTCTAAGTATGATAGAACTTGAAATTGATGAATAAGATCAAGTATACAGATTTTAGTTTCGTGCAGAAAATTTAAGTGGAAAATCAGCAGAAATTTTGATGTTATATGATGGAATTGATGATCCTAAGATGAAATTGAAGAAAAAACAAGTATGTTAGCCTTTTAAATTTCTGAATTCGGACGTCGTATGAAAAAGTCATGCCAAAATGAAATTTTTGTGCACTAATAAGTCGATTTTCTAAAATTGAAATAAAGTTAAGTGAGATTATGATTTAATTGAGCTTAGATAATTAAATCGAGCATGTTGAAACTTGAATCGAGTAAAAACGAACCCTTATGCATGGAATGGAGTAAAAGCTTCAACTGAGTTCTTCACAAACTTCCTTCTTCAGTACAGTTGACTTTTTTTGCTTGAAACCTGTAAAGATAAAATCCCTACGCTCAAACAGTGAGCTCTAGTTAAGATCAGATTAAAGACATTCATCTACTCGATTGGGGTCAATTGGGGTTTTGAAATCGTTCGAAATTTTTTACTTATATTCCCAATAATCTTGATTAATCTAATTAATGTTTTATTTTTCTCATTATCAATAAATTAAATTAATTAAGTTAAGGTCTAATCAAATTCTAATTTGAGATTACAAAACTTTAATTGCATATTAATAATTTCTAATTAAATTTAATAACCTTATAAATGAACTTTCACAATAATCAGAGACAAATATTCATAGTAGAATAATTATGCAGATAAAACAAGAATTTTATGTTGTTTAATTGGAATAATTGTACAAAAAGGAAGACTTATATTAACAATAGAATATAATAACATTATCTTAACCACAAGAATATAAACGTGAAAAATAAAGAAATTGTAACAACCCACATTTTATAAAGTTTAGTTTTATTTGATTTTATTAGGATTAAGTTTAAAAATATATATATATATATATATATGTATATATATAAATTATGAGTTTAATATATTATTTTATTTGGGCCATAGGATTTCTTTTTATGAGTTTGTATATGTTTATTTATGCTTCAAAGGGCCAATTAAAGAATTGGGCTTTGTAGAAATTAGGAATTTCTTTTAAGTAAATAAATTAAAAGTTAGCCAACCCTCCGTAACTTGTTTCCTGCAATTCCCTTCAGTTTAACTCCTCAGATTTTTAAGCAACTATCTCCTGCAGTTTCTATTAGGAAGTTTTCACAGTAGAACCGTTCTCAATCAGTTTCCAAATCATCGAAAATCTCTCTCAAAAGCTTATTTATATCCTGTGAGAAGAACTTGTGTTCATCACTCTGAAAGCTATTGAAAAATATTCTGAAAATACCAAGTGAAGAACTTCCGTAAGTTATTCTACTTCTTTTGTCAATTTTTTTTATTAGAGTTCTGAAAGTACGTCTCATATATCTTCTCTAAATTTTATGCCAGAAATTTGTAATATCAAAATCTTCGTAATTTGTGTTAGCTTCTCTCAAGTCTCTTTCGCTTGGAAAATTACATAAGTTTGATATATTTTGTTAAAATTCTGAATAGAGAAGAATTAAAGTAGGAAACGTTATTTTATTTGTTTGTGAGGACTTGTGAAAACAAATGTTGATTAAGAGCTGTATTGATTATCCGTCCCTAGAATGTAAAACTCAAGAAGTGAAAGTTTTCAATTAAATAATAGCTATGAATTTTCCTTAGTATAATATACAGTAGCAGATTTTGAATTTACTATACGACTGATTTTATAGAATATTTATACATATCATTCTTTCGGTTTTGCGGATTAACGTTGGTTTTTAATCAATTGTTAAGAGTAGTAGTTTTGGATAGGTATTGATGGAAGGTTCCCAATCAGTAGCATAAACAATGTAATCTAGAATCTTGTTCTTATTAATTATTTGTCTTTAAGAATCCTTCTCTATTCATAAAAGAAGTAATATACAGATGGTATATATATGATAAAATATACGTGTATAATAGCAAGTAAAAGCAAGTTGGTGAAATAAATAAGAATCCTTAATTATCTGATTACTTATAACTTGCTGCTTATCGTCGTTTATAAAATGGAGTGAACTTATATATTATATATATTTTTCGGTACATATAATATTTTGTTTAAAGTTTGATCATAATCTATGTATTAATATATTAATTGTTCGAGATCAGAGTCTGTGATTGTGATTTACGTTAGAATTTGGCCTTCAATTTTATTATACTATGTTTAAATAGGTGCAGCGCAATTAGGATCTCCATCCCCAAGTTAAAGTTTCCATCCAGTTTCTATTTCAAGTGCTCAAGGTGGGGTAAAGTAAAATGTTTTATTTCACACATTATTATGCAAAGAAATGTTTCAAGTTCTTATTTGAGAAAATTGATTTATGTCCAACGTGTTTACTTGTGCTTTGAGATATGGTTGAAGTTGATATGTTGAGCATGCTTATGTGTGCAAGTTATGTCCTATGCATAGTTGAATGTGATCCCATAATTTCATACTTTGCTTTGTGCAATGAGATGATTTGTGGTTGAAGTTATTATCCCACAAGATTGTGGTTGAAGTTTATGTCCCACATGTTTGTGGTTGAAGTTTTCCTATATCATCATTTGCCTTGTTTACATTGTTGGACAACTAAAGAAAATGATATGCCATGAATTTCCCCACTGAGTATTTTTTTTAAAAATGCTCACCCCGTTTTTCTTTAAACTGTTTTCTGGTGATCAGGAAGTTGCGTGAAGGAAATGTGGTGGTGGTTTATGATCTTCAAGTTTAAGAAATAGTAGAATTTTAAGTAGTGTCGTACTCTTCTATTTAGTTTGGAACTTATGACTTTGTCTATTATCTTAAGAAAACTTTTATTAGGATTTGCTATGTTTAACTCTGATAATTATTATGGTAATTAGGATTTGAAGTTTACTGCATGACGTATTGAGAACTTATTCAGTATCTTTGTTTATTGACTATATAGTTTCTTTATAACCATAGTTGCAAGCAATAATATTTTTCTTAGGTTTCCTGAGCTATATTTTTATAAATTCTTATTCCATGTTATATTATATATTTTTATAAAAAAAATATATTGCTAGATTTTTCCGCATTAGTTTCATTAAATTTAATAATATAAATTAGGGTGTTACAGAAAAGTACCATACTCAAAAACTTAAACTAGCATGCGTGAAAAATACATCTAATTTAATCTCCCTACTAAATAAGATAAATAACATGTCTTACAGAAATCATAATCAATATTAAACAAATAGTCTCAAAAGATCAATACTATAACTCGAATCCCTACTAATTAAAATAAACCATTTAATAATTAAATCCTTGAATTCTCCCTAGTCATTTCTTGTCCTCTACGTCTGCTTCGACTCCAAACATTGAAAGAGAAAATCTATAAAGGGGTGAGTATATCGAAATACACTCAGTAAGAGAACATGCAATTATCCATATACATTTTAAACATGTAAATAAATCACATCATCATAAGCATATGAAACATGGTGCATGAGATTTGAATCTCAACTTGAACGTATAGGGTTGTATCCCTTTTTACGTGAACATATATGTGTAGGGTTGTATCCCTTTAAAGTAACATATAGGGTTGTATCCCTTTAACTTGAACATACGTATAGGGCTATATCCCTTTAACGTAAACATATAGCCTGAGTTGTATCCCTTTAGCTTAAACATATAGCCATGGCTGTATTTCTTTAGCTTAAACATGAACACACGTTAATCAAATATGAAATATAAACACATAAACACATACATAGATAATTAATCAACGTGCATAAGTTCCCTCACCTTAAACCTTGATTTGAAGAAACTTGACGTAAACCTTGACAAAACTCTAAAAGCAGCTCTAACAAAAATTCTAAATCTTAATCACGAAATAATTATGGTCTGACCTCTTCATACTAATGACCAAGCACCTATATTTATAGGCTTCCCTAACGTATTTTAGGATAACTAGAGAGTTTGTAAAACTTATCACCACAACAAAAATTATAATACGAAAAAAAATAAATGAAAAAGAAATAAGTGATAAGATTTTGTTCTAGAATAATGTGTTCTCAAGGAAAGAAAATAATAAAATAATCAAACTTGCTATTCCTATTGAAAACTTACAGCTGATTATGAAATAAGTGATAAACTCTTAAAAGATAATGTAATAAAACTTGTTCATATTACCAAAAATAAATCGTATAGCTAATCAATAAGCAAGTGACAAGGATTGATTATTTTGAATAATATCACAAGAATCCAATTTACTATATGTCACAGGCGAAAAAAGAAGTATCACTTTAAACCACATTTCTTTTATTATCTCAAATAAAATATTTTTTTTTTAATAAATAATGACTGTTTATTAAAAATTTAAGCTTTGAACTAGATAAAACAACTTATAAATACTTGTTTTTGAGCTATATCGAAAATTAATTATGGCTCATAAATGTGAATAGGATCTAACGTGGTTTAAAATAATAAAATCTAATTATGCCTAAAAAAAAGGGATGTTACAGTAAGAGAGATTAAATATTAATAAATTCATTATTGTGAGCATTGAATCTACAAATTATAATATACGTACGTACATCATACTATTAATCATCGGAGTTTTGCTTGTTATTTTTCTCCTTAACTTCAAATTAAGAAGCTATAATAATTAGACCAAATCAGGTTTTGAATGTCATGTTTGTATATTTAATTAATGATATAAATAACAATTTCTAAGGTATACATTAGAATAAAAAATAATGACAGAATTTGAAAACCGTCCGATCCATTATTTTCACTAAATGGTTGGTGGATGTTGATTATCACGTTGCATGCATTGTATGCATATGCATTAGTTTAATTGATGTTATATTTGATTCATTTAAATGCATTAATTGTATTTCACATTTTAAGGTTCATGTGTACCCTATTACCTATATATAAATGAGATCCTATATTCTTTTTTTCTTTTTTTCTAAAGATAAAATTGGAATTCTCATTCAAGATGTACATAAAAGTCTAAAAAGGAATGAAGCTAAAACAAAGACTGCGTCAATATGTTGCATATATTTCGTGTGTGTTTGGTAGCCATGTTAGGATATGCAAAGATAATAAACTTGAGATAGTTTATCCTTGCAAAATGGCGAGAAAGGATACATTAAAACTTGCCATTATCTGATTTGATTTAAAAAAAATTAAGGATCATTTTATGAGTGCGTGCTTGTTTATCCTTTTCTTCTAGATATAGGCAAGAAATATCATACTTATATTGAGCACAAACGGACAAATTACGGTTGGTCCCGAGGGCGAGCCTTGCTTCGAATTGTTAACATCTGTGTGTTGGCCAAAGCACCGGAGTTCACCATCAAAACGCCGTTGGTCTTGACGGGATTTCCTCCTGTAATAAAACTGAGATAGTATTCAACAATCTCAGCCTCGACAACCGAAACAAACAGAAATCGTGTCGAGTTTGTGCAGGAACGACACCTGGATTCTAGATCTCTTGTGTTTAAAGTTCAATAATTTGGATAGAATGTGGAATACAAGATGTTAATTAAGTGGGGAGAGGAGTTCGGGGAAGATCGTAAAAAATCGACAAGAAGAAGCGTCTAAATTATTACCGGAAATAGAAACTGGAACTACGGCGGAGGCCATCGGAAATGTGATGAGCGGAAATACCATAGTTACAGACGCAGTGGGAAGAGAGAGAGAGAGTGTTTACACAAAAAAAAAAAAAAAAAAGGGTATAATAGGCTCTCTTAGTGCTAGTGTTGAGTCAAGTAAATTTATCACACTAAATTGGGAAGATGAGTTAACCTAGCAGAACAGTGTTTTTGGCCCGGGCCTAGGATTCGTATTGGGCTTTTCAGATTATTTAACTAGCCTACCCAACAGTAGATAAAGTTAGATAAATAATCTAATCTTACTAAATCTAAGCTACCAAACTCACATTTCAATTATTATATTTTCATCTCTTATTTGACATGACTAAGGGGTTTATGATTAAATGTATATATACAAAGCATATGTTTTCTAAATTTTAAACCCTTAATTATACGACGTATCATCTCTTATTAATGCAATATGAGATGAACATAGAAGGCAATACACGATCCTAAGCTAGTATTCTTTATAAGTTAACTGAAGGAGACTTTCTTATGATTTTCATCACTGACCTGGCCCAGAGTAAGTGAGAGAAAATAAAGAATAAATTATGTCCCCATCTATTAATGTTAGAGAGATAACTCTACTTTAGCAAGCATGCACAGAACAAAGTAAAATCAAGGAAAATTCATCTGACAAGATAGATTTTCAAACATTGGACCATAGAGTTGGTTTGTTCGTAATTTCAAACGCCTGTGTTATCCGTCTGAAGACTTTAAATCTAAAGATCATTATGTCAACATTCATTGTGTCTTTGGAGATCTATTGATGGTTCAGGTGATCATGTGACTAAAAGCTAAGTTTGAAACGTACGAGGGAGCGATTCATGTACAGATAATCCTTATCCTAAGGGCTCGTTTGGTATGCAGTATGGAATAAAGCTTAATATATTTGACTGGGATATCTTTTACAATAATAAATTTTTATAATCGCGTTTGGTAAGATATATTAAAATATGTGAAATATATAATCCATTGTTTGGTAAAATATATTAAAATCATGTATAAAAAATTTATTCCTAAAATGTCCACATTTTAAATTTTTAAAAATTCTACTTTCAATCTTCACAAAAACGGACTGAAGGCATTTCCATCAAATCACCAATTGCTCCCAAAATCATCTTTTTCAATTTTGCAACCATTTGAAGGCATAATAACATGAAAAACTTACTACAGAGACAATCGGAAATAATAATATACTCCACAAACAAAGTAATAAATTTGTATGTTTCTGCAACACATGTTAGCACATCTCAATTTATAACAGACAACTAAGCCAATTCGTAACATAAATGATAAATTACAAGGAAAAAAAAAGTAATCAATCAAGTTGCTTCAAGCAACAACCAATGATATCTAAATTGTTGTAACAACCAAAATAAAGCAATAACCTTCATCCTAGCATTTATCGATTAAATACCAAATGCATGTCTTTCAGTCCATGTAATTGAAATAAAATCGTACCCAATGATAAACAATAATCTTTAAGAAAACAATAAAAACTGGAACTACTAGTTTATGAATCAAATCCTAATATACCATCATAGGGAAACGAAACAGTCTATCTAGCTTATTGAAAGAATCAAATAAAATGTACTGCAATTATAACTTCCCTGCAAGCTTCATCCGTACGTATTCAGCTCGTGCTTCATCCGGCAAGCTCGGGAATATATCCAAGTCCTCAGCATTTTTTGCAATTGACTTTGAAACCAACAACTTTTCTTGCAATGTCAATCCTTCAATTTTTCCAACAGACTCAAACACTTGCTTTCTTGCTATAGATACATCCTGCTCATAACCAATTCGACGAGCCATATCTCCTAGTGTAGCCTCAGTACTTCGACAAAAGCTACCTAATAACTGATGTAAATCACCATTTCCCTCTATGGACTTTCTTTTCTTTCCACCACTTTTTTTTATCAATGTTATCATTCACCATACGATTAGTATCTCTAGATCCTATTTCATCATCAAAATCATCAGAAAGATCACAAGTCACCTTTTCTTGATTTTTAGTCTGGTTGACAAGTTCATTCACTGCATCCATGACATCTTCAACTTGTTCTCCAGTAGCTCTGTCCTTTATTTCGCACCAATCATGATAATGCGGCCAAGATTTGAATCGCATATTACGCGCATTTTTATCCACCTAAGTTGATCAAAATTAAGAAAGATCATTGATATTCTTGAGAACTAAATGTAAATAAAAGTTACTTATCTAACATAAGAATATATATATATATATATATATATATATATATATATCCGGTACGGCCAACTAATATGGAAGATAGCGTTCCATAATCTCTTTTCCACACATGGATCTTTGAGTGTATGTGGGGAGTCGCTCGAAGATCTGTTCCAGGAAAGTGTTTTGCCATGTTTTGTTCAAGCACATTCAAGTATCCAACTCTGAAGCCATTATCTGCTTTCCATCCTGATGCAACCAATTCTTTCAGACAAGTTATTAGTACTTCTTCTTCTTTTAGAGCACAACATTGACGTGTTTTTTTAGCTTTTTTGGTTGCTTTTTGACAACTCCATTACAAGCTGTTCATAAAAAGATATGACATAATCGAAGATATTACATAAAGAAATATTTATTCACGAATAATCATAAATAAAACATGAATTACATAGTTCTTTTTTCAACATAAACTTAAAAGACATCAATTTGGCAAAACAATAAACTGATCAAACTGCATGCCTCCACTCATTAAACATAGATTGTGCTAGATTATCTCTCCATGCATTCCATTCTTGTGATGTCTCAACACTATCAATTACACCATTATTTTCGAGTCCATCATTACTATTAGCTATAGCTTCATCTAGAAGATGTTCAATTGGATCAACATCCATTTCCATTCGTATAAAATTATGTAGCAAACAACATGCCATTATCATTCAATTTTGGATCTTGATCGGGTAGTAGGAAGGACTCCTCAAAATTCCCCAGCGCATTTTAAGTAGTCCAAATGTGCGTTCTATGACATTGCGTGCCCTTGAGTGTCTCATATTGAAATACTCTTGGAATGTTTGGGGCCTTGCAGATGATTCACTCCATTCATCCAAATGGTATCTAACACTCTTATAAGGTGTTAAAAAACCTTCACTATTTGGATAACCATTATCACATAAATAGTAACATCCTGTATAAAACAAAAGACTTCAACTAGTTTTGTGCTAATTTAAAAAATAATCTAAGATTGTAATTTATAAAATAGATAGCCAAAATGGTACCCTTTGAAACTTTCAATCAATTAGTACGATTAACAGCATCACGTAGCACTCTAGCATCTGCAGCTGATCCTTCCCAACCCGAAAGAATGTACACAAATTTCATATCTCGATCACATACGCCGAGAACATTAACGGCTATTTCCCCTTTTCTTGTCCTATATCTTGGTTTATCAATGGCATGGACTTTTACACGAATGTGTGTTCCATCTAAGGCACCTAAACATCCCTATTATGTGAAACTAAGTGTCATATAACTGTTTACTATTATATTTACATATCTTATATTAATGTAGAGTTAACATTATGTAAGAAATTAATTACCTTGAACCATTTCCACCTTGAATTCGTACTATTGACAGATATCGCTTCAGGCTCAACCATAAACAAGTAACTCATCCTTAATAATGCTTTTAATACCATATGAATGTGATTTGACATAGTTTGACCCGATCTCATAAAATCATACTTGACGATCCTATTCTTCTTATGATGGGCCAAAATTGATAGAAACATGGCTACTTTTTCTTCAATTGTAACATACTTTGAATGGACAAGTCCACCTACATGTTCCATCAAGTAACATAGACGAGAAAATGCATTTCGATTCATTCTAAGATTGGCAACACAATCTGAATCACCTATATCAACCAATCGTCTCATGTAATTTACTTGGCTAGGAATGCGATGAACCATGCTATATCTTCGTACTTGTTCAAGTCTACGGGTCCGACCATGATTTTCTTTAATTAATGCTAGAACTAGGCTTATAAAGACCACAGTTTGTTGCAATATCGCTTGCAAAACCAAGAATGTCTCTATTTTTTTCTTTGAAATTCGAGATATGTTTAACTGAAAATATATATAAGCAAACATGAATTAATCTAACAAGTGTTGGAATAGAAGTAAATGCAATAAAGTAGCTAAATACATAGATACCCAAAGAGCCTTACCAATATTTATAAGCATGAAGCAATCAATTAATAACAACTCAAAAATCAGAAAAAATTGAAAAAGAGAATTCAACAGCACAAAATAGCAAACACAATTAGAAGCAATACAAGAAGATGATAAATCCAGTGATGTCATATTGAATCTGTACATTATTCTTATTAATTAAATAGGAATCAAACTTTATTAATTAATGAATAACAGCAGTGCAAGACTTTCAACAAATTTTCGTTTTTGAATTAGTATACTTGACATGGATAAATATTTTTCACCAGAGATAAAATTTCTCTCACTCATCGTCAATTGTTCAGTTAATTTTCTTTCTTCAATTTTTAGCAGAAACATAGTGTTTATAGGAATGAATGTAGCAAAAATTTCAGAATATAGGAAAACAAACGTAAAAGTTTCACTATGTTCAATAACAAAAGAATTTCATTATTTAACAATCAAACAAAAGATTGAAAAGGTTTAGATCAATATAATCAATATAGAGATGAAAAAGTGATCAATCTTTAAGATAGAGGAAAATACCGCGGGAGACAGAGGAGAATCAGAGAAGGAACGGCGGGAGCGAAGAAAGAATACGCGGGAATAGACGAGAAGAACATTATTTATATTAGGTTTTAGTGAAATGAGGGTTTGTAGGTAAAAAGAAAATAATTATAAAGATTTGTATTAGGTATACCACCGAAATGGTGGAATGTGTAACAACAAAAATAAGTACAATTCATATGGGCCCGAATGTAAAGGGCCGTATATTTTATACCAAATAAGATATTAGGGTGTCATAGACATATTATACACCCAAATCAACCCTACCAAACGAGCCCTAAGAATATAAAGTTAGGTATAAAGATTTGATGCATCTTCTAATGATATCAAGTGCATCGATTTTGCGTATGTAATACATTAACATTAGGCACGTAGTGCATCTAATTTTTTGTTTATTTCAAAACTTTAAAACCAAATCTTTCCTCTTGTTACCACCACCTATCTCCACGACTACTCACTCCTCACCACTATCTTGTTTAGGAGTAAGCATCGGGTTGGACCTGGACAGATCCGTGGAGGTGGGAATATGGGTTATGATTTACGGGTATAGCCATCCCATACTCGATATCCGGCAGGTAAGTGGGTACCCTAAACCCTGATTTTGCGGATACGGGTCGGGTGGCGAATAAATTTATTTTTTTTGCGCGGGTATCGGGTATACCCAACTCCTACTCGGGTACCGATTCAATTATCCACCTAAATTAAAATAGGTTAGAATTAATATTAATATAATAGTATTTAATATTTTAAGTTCTCTTAAAATTATTCCTAACGTAACAAATAAGAAAATAGACTTATATATAGAGTTCATCTATTAATATAAGTCCTATCCTAACTTATGTAAAACACCACGATGAGCTTTAAATTACTTAACTTTTTTTTGTTGATGACTTAGTAGCTATTATTTTGATACTTTTATTTCAATATTTGAATGTTATATGAGTTTAATTGTTTTAGACACTTGTTTCTATACAACAGTTGTATACTATATACCCATTTTTTTTGGGTAAATAGTTAATTTTTATTTACACAAAAAGCGTGAAAGTACACCTTCTCCAACCGAAACAACCCCATCCAAACTTTCAAACCTCAAACAGTCAATCTATCCAGTGATGCATTGTGTTACCTTTGTATCTTTCCTACTGGCTATTGCTATTTGGATCGTGCATTCTCTTTGAATATCCCTTTGCTCTCTCTTTTGATTCTGAAACTTTCGAGCATTCATTTCTTTCCATACATTATACACCACCACTGCAAGTGCCAATCTATATAAATGTTGTTTTCCTGTCTTTGCATGACATTGCGTGTGGAGAAAAACTTTTTCCCTCTCCTAGTCAACTGCAGCTCGTGGAGTACCAGACCATTTACTCACTTGTACCCATATTTCTCCAGCAAACTCACACTTAAAGAAAAAGTGGTTAACAATTTCACTCTCCTTTTCACACAAATAGCACACTTCATCCACATTCATACCTATTCTTTGAAGATTATCACATGTGGCCAGTTTTCCATGCATGGAAAGCCAGGTTATGAACAAGCTCTTTGGTGGAGCAACATTATTGCACATCAGTTTTTTCCAAGTAACCTGCATAACTTGCCCTCGCAACTCTAGATATACTTTTCTGATTGAGAAAACTAGAAGACTAAGAATGTCCATACCTGAGCTTGTACTTCTCAAATACTCCCTTGCTCCAAGAATTTTCTGATTATCCATGCTGCTTGTACAGGAATCTGCATTTCCTTGATATCCTGATCTTTGATGTAATATTCATGAATCCACTTGATCCATGTTGTGTCCTTTTTCCTTGCCAAACTCCACAAGAGTTTACAAATTGTTGCTTTATTCCATATCTCCAAATTCACCACATTCCACCCTCCAGCAGTTCTTGGTAGACAATTTTTTCTCATGCTATTAAAGCTCTTTTAGTAATTTATGATCTTCCTGTCCATAGAAAGTTTCTGCATGCTGCTTGAATGATCTTCACCACTTTCTGACGGAGCAAAAACACTTCACTCCAATAGGCTTGTACCCTAAACAAAACTGAATTTATTAGCTGGATTCTTCTTGCATAAGAGAGTAACTTGGATGCCCAACAATCAATCCTACTTAAAATTTTGGATATCAATGGCTGACATTGCATTATGGTGAGTTTCTTTGGAGATAGAGGGATCCCAAGGTATTTAAAAGACATTTCACCTCTTACCAATCCAAACTCCTGTATTATCTCTTCTTGATGTCCTTCTCTAACCCCTCCAAAGTATATATTTCTCTTTTGTTGATTTGCCTTCAGACGAGAGATAGAAAAGAACTTTTAAAATGCTTCCATCAATTTCCTTACTGAGCATTTATCTCCTTTTGAGAACACCAACAAGTCATTAGCAAAACAAACATGAATGAGCCCCATCTTCTTGCATCTTGGATGAAATTGGAATTGTATGCATCGGTGTAGCTCTAACAAGCATCTATTTAAATATTCCATGCTTATGACAAACAAATAGGGTGTTATGGGATCACCCTGTCTCAAACCTCTTTTAGCTGCAAATGGAACTGTAAGCTCTCCATTAATATTTATAGTATAAGAAACTGTTCTCAAGCAGGCCATTACCCATTTCACATACCGAACAAGAAATCTGAGCTCCCATAAGAGATGTTGGATAAACATCCACTCTACTGAGTCATAAGCTTTTTGTATATCCATGTCACCATGTATCTTGGTGATAAATTCCTCCTTCCATACCCTTAATAACTTCCTGACTCAGTAGTATATTATCAAATATGAGTCTTCCTTTAACAAATGCAGACTGACTTGTTCTTATAATGTCACTTAATACCCCCTGCATTCTGTTAGCCAACACTTTTGAAATGATCTTATAAAGCACAGAGCAACATGCAATAAGCCTGTAATCTTTGACTAAATTTGCATGAGCTGTTTTAGGAAGCAATTTTAGAAGTGCCATATTCACTTCTTTGGGAAGGAAACCTGTTCTGAAGAAATTTTTGATGGCATGAGTGACCTCAACTCCATTGATATGCCATGCCTTCTTATAAAAGTGAACATTAAAACGATCAACTCCAGGTGCTTTGTGAGAATTCGTTCCAAATAGTGCTTCTCTGATCTCACTATCCTTTAATTATCTGCACAAGTGATTCTGTTGTCCTAAATCTAATAATGACCCTCACTCCACAACATTCTTGTCAACCATTGGTAATTCAGAGGCTGCACTCCCCATCAAATTAACATAGAACTCTCTTACCTTCTCCACCACTTGTTTCTGATTTGCACAAATAGTGCCATATGCCATTTTCAACAGTTTTATTGCATTTCCAGATTGTCTTGCCTTTGTGTATGCGTGGAAAAACTTGGTATTGGAATCACCAAGTTTGATCCAGTCTATGAGAGCCTTTTAATGCCAGATTTTCTCCTCAATGTTACTCTATTTTTCCAGCTCCTCCATTTTGTTTTTTTTTCTTGCATAATAAGTTCTTCATTTATTCTATCCATACTCACTTTTCTCTGAATGTATTCTACTTCCTTTCTTAGTGCAGAAACTCTCTCACTTGTTCTCTGAAACCAAGTCACGTTCAGCTGCTTCAGAGGAGTTTTTAATTTTTTGCATTTATACCACACATTAAGGAGAGGATTAACATGACAATTCTCCTTCCAAACTTCCTCCATAATTCCACCAAAACTTTCATGCTCTTCTAGCACATTCAAAAATCTAAAGGGGGCTTTTCTTACCACACTAGATTTGATGCAATCCATGGAGGCCCAAGTTTCGTTGCATATGTAGGCTGATTTAATGAAGTCTTTTATTTGTTTTTATTTTATTATTTTCATGGATTTATTTAGGGTGGCCGAAATTGGACCTTAGTTGAGTCAGTTTTGGGTTTTAAGCCTTGTTTAGACTAGGGTTTTATTTCCTTATTGGGTTAGGAGTTATTTTTCATGTTTAGTTTCCTAGTAGGGCTAGGATTTGCACTCTATATATAGGGGCCTTTGTCATGAACGAAATTTACATCTTAATTAATATTATAAACGTGAGTTTTATTCTCTCTTTAGAATTTTCGTGTTCTTCTTGGTTTTGCCAAGTCGAGTTCATTATTGGGCGAATCAATGAGTCAATCATCCCTCGTTGTGTGTCATTCAGCGTCCCCGAGTTGCTGTATCGTCCTATCATTGGGTTTTAGGAAAAAATTGTACGCCTAATTCACTTGGAGAAACTGATATAGAGGTTTTATGATTTCCATCATTTCTTTATCCAGTACGAGTCTTCCGCGTGTGCCGAGGTTCATATCATTTTGGTATCAGAGCCAGGTTTTCGTATCCAGGTTTTTCTTCGTTTCTTTTTCATGTCAAGGGTAGAGTTAGGTTTTCGTTTATCTTTCTTCGTCGCGTCATTCTGTGTTGGTTGCGTCGTCGTCTTTCTCATTTCTGTTCTTCGTGTTCTTGTGTTCATCGTCAAAAATAAAATTTGTTAGATCCATTTTGGTGATCCGTTTAAGCCTATCCATGACGGGCTAGATCGAATAGAGCAATTTTAGAAAAGCAAAACTCAGAAGTTGCTTCATCCATGTAGGCATCCTCACACGAGGCTGATAAAAGAAGAGAAGAAATTTTATGTGGAAGACTGCAAGAACGCATATCGACCATTTTGTAGCAGTAGTAGATGGCGGGGTAGAGCAAGTGATCATGAGGATATCAAGTTTGAAAATTTACCATCAATCCAAAAGAAACAGGACCATCAATCATATCTTGAAGGGAGGTGGGACAATTGGATCGTCGTTGAAGAGAATCAGTTCCTTGCCAAAGCAGATATCCGCAGACATGTCCAATTCCAATCGAAGATCTCATTGTCCTAATCAAAGTGAGATGGTGATTGGAGTTGATGGCGTGGTTAATTCCATTGATGAAGAATGTCTTAATCAAAAAGAGAAGGTGATTGAAGTTGAAGCCGTGGCTGATCCGAAAGATGAGAAATGTCCAAGGGAAATGGTGCTCGAAGTTGATGTAGATGTTGATGTGAAAGATGATGAGACTGATTTTGAGAAGCCGAAATTGGAGAAATCATGTGATGACGTGCTTGACGCATCTAATCCAACTACTTTGGAGGTAAAAGCTTCGATGCCAGTTAAGTGTGTTAAAGAAGTGCAGCAAGAGAAGGTTTTTATGAGTTGCCAAGTCAACGATATTCAGGATCACAAGGAGTTAGAACCAAAGAAGAAGAAGAAGCAGAAGAAGAAGAAGAAGAAGAAGAAGAAGAAGAAGAAGAAGAAGAAGAAGAAGGTGGCACAAGGGAGAACAATTTTTGGTCCAACATTCATTTCTTGCAATGAGAGAGCATTTGGTTTTTGATCACGACATTACGTTTGAAGATATGAATTTGAGGACAAATCCCTTTCAAGAGAAGGGGAATGATGCAATCCATGGAGGCCCAAATTTCATTGCATATGTAGGCAGATTTAATCGAGTCTTTTATTTTATTTTATTTTATTTTATTTTATTTTATTATTTTCGTGGGTTTATTTAGGGTGGCCGAAATTGGGCCTTAGTTGAGTCAGTTTTGGGTTTTAAGCCTTGTTTAGACTAGGGTTTTGTTTCCTTATTGGGTTAGGAGTTATTTTCCATGTTTAGTTTCCTAGTAGGGTTATGATTTGCACCATATATATAGGGGCCTTTGTCATGAACGAAATTTACATCTTAATTAATATTATAAACGTGAGTTTTATTCTCTCTTGAGAGTTTTCAAGTTCTTCTTGGTTTTGCCAAGTCGAGTTCATTATCCGGTGAATCAACGAGTCAATCATCCCTCGTTGTATTCAGCGTCCCCGAGTTGTTGTATCGTCCTATCGTTGGGTTTTAGGAAATAATTGTATGCCTAATTCACTTGGAGAAACTGATACAGAGGTTTTGGGATTTCCATCGTTTGTATCTCCAGTTCGAGTCTTCCGCGTGTGCCGAGGTTCATATCAAGATTGCTCAAAGTTTAGAAACTGAGGACAGTGGTCTGAAACTCCTTTCTCCTTTATTTCCACCACTACTGATGGATAAGTTTGGTACCACTCATCATTTGCTAAATTTCTATCAATGAGTGGGCACACTCTTTGATCCCCTTGCTGATTATTGCACCATGTATACGCATCCCCCACCATTCGAATAGGAGTTAATCCTGTGGCTTGGAGACAGTCTTGAAAAACCCTAACCTCTGCTTCAGTAATAACTTGTCCCTGATATCTGTCAGTGCTAAGGAGAACTGTGTTAAAATCTCCACCAACAAATAATGGCCCTGTGACTTGCTAGTACATCCTCACTATGAATCTCCATAAGTCTTTCCTCTGTTCCATATGATTGTATCCATAAATGAAAATCATATTCTGTTTGAGTCCATTTTCAACTTCAGTAACCTCACTCCACATAGCCTGAGCATGACATTCTTGAAGCTTTACATCTACTTTTCTTGGGTTCTAACCCAGCCAAATCCTACCATTCTCTGCATAGTTGTAATTATTGAGAACTTCCCACCCTTTACATATCTTCTCACTAATTTTCTGAAATTTTTCTTTCTTAACTCTAGTTTCTAACATAGCTACAATATCCAGTTTATGCTTCTGCAGAGAGATTTTAATCTCCTTCTGCTTGAAGGGTTTGTTACAACCTCTCACATTCCAAATAAGTAACTTCATCTTGGAATGGAGGGGTTAAGGACCCCGCTCTTTTTACTATGAACTGTTATCTCCTCATCCAAACCAATAACCTCATAGATATTATCAACTCTAATGTTTGGTGTAGCATTAGATATCACCTTATTAGCTGTCTTTGGCTTAGTCCACCCTTCATCCTCCTGCATTTTACTCTTTCCTTTATCTTCTAGTCCTTCACCCTGCTCTTGTTGCACTACATTCTCTTGAGGTTGTGTTTTTGTCTGCTTTTCTGCTACTTTTGGTCTCCGTTGTTGTTTTTTCTGCATTGGCTCTCCTTTCTTCTCCTTTACATAGCACTCATGTCCAAGGATTTTGCATTCTTTACAGATAGGAGGGAACCAGTCATATGCTACTCTTTGTTCTATTTTCTGCCCATCCTCCCCTTCTATCAGAATAGAGTGTTTTACTGGTTGGGTAACATCCACCTCTATAAGTAGTCTTGCATATGAAATTCGAGATTGCAGAGATGTGCATTCATCCGCACATATTGGCTTGCTAATTAGACTGCCAATTCGGCTTAATAAGTTACCCCCCAATTATTCAATGGTAAGTTTGGTAGTTATATCCACAGTGGAACAACTCGCAACTTCTCCTTATCAAAACAAAAGTTAGGACTTCATTCCTTCATAATTGCAGGTCTATTGGCAATGGTGTGATATCTCTCCATCAAAATCTCATCCCTTATCTCAACCGATTCACACTTAACCACATAGAAACCCTCATTATGATAGAATATTTCAGTTTTTGTGCCCAATTATTTTTGGAAATAGGTTTATAGATAAGAAATGGAAGGACAATCACCAATCACATAGACCACCAGAGCATTCTTCCATTTATGATTCTCAACTTTAATATCCTCCTCATTCAAGCATGCAACAGGAATTCTGGTTTACAAAATAGGTGCAATGAAGCTCAGTGACATACCTCGAGTTTGTGCAGCTTTCCATGGTGTTGGGTCTGGTTCCTTCTCTGCCACTCCAAGTTTCCTTGCCCCATTTCCAGCTGAATTTGCCGATGATTCACAAATTGCTACACTTCCTCGAGTTACTGTTCCCTTCATATTTCCTTGAGCTGGAGAATTCGCTTTGGGAGATGTTTCTTCCACCAATCCTTCCACTAGATCTAAAGTTTTCTGTCGTTGCTGTTCAATTTCAGTGTTGATGATTGGGAATTTTCTTGGCCTGCCTTGCGACATCGTTTTCCAGTGACGCGCACGTTATGCAGATCTGCTAATGTGCGCTAAGAGAGAATCCATACATACAGGCTCACTCCGCTAAACGCACTTTTTGTCTTTAGTGTATTTTGTTCTTTAGTGTTTTTTTCCTTTTTTTTAATTTCCAGCATTTTGTACTTTTTTTGTACTTTTTTTTTTATTTCCAGGATTTTTTCTGTTTTTTTTATTTTTTTTCATATTTCTTTTTTTTCTGTTTTCTTTTTATTTTCTAGATTTAATTTCCTTTTTTAATTTTCCATTTCTTTTTCTTTTTTTTATGTTTTTATTTATTTTCAACTGAATGCACCAACTGAGGTTTCAAACAGTTTTGCAATGCGGAAGATGGTGGAAGATAAGCTCGTTACAAAACCTGAAACCTTTGTGAAAGGGGAAGGTTAAGTTCCCAAATTAGTGCAGTGCATATTCTGGGTCAGTTGGTTAGGTACTGGATTGAAAATACTGAATGTAATATACAGAAAGTAACTACACAATATTTTAACGTGGTTCGGAGATCTCCCTCCTACGTCCACGACTTCCTTTTTGGGGAAGTAATCCACTAGATAAGCTTACGGGTGCTTACCAAATGCCCCACTTGGATTCCAGGTTCCAAGCAAACCTAACCAATTCGATTCCAGGTTCGAAAAAGATCCTACAACACTTTTTCAGGTAAGTGCACAACTTGTCTTAGATTTCGGGTTCTAAGGGACTTGTTCTTGAATTTTGGGTTCCAAGGGACCTGTTCTTGGATTACGGGTTCCAAGCGACCAAGTATTGAATTACCGGTTCCAAGGGACCTGATATTGGATTACGAGTTCCAAGGGACCTGATGACTTTGATACTGAGTTTAAATCAGACTTGAGGTTTGGACTTTGGGGAAGAATCCAACAAGGAAACCTTCAACACTTTAGGGGAGTCGAGTCTTCGACCCAAGGTTAAGAACTCAATCTCTTGAAAAGAGAGAGTTCTTAGGTGATGAAAAACAAGCAAGGACCAAGTCACTAGCCTCAATCAAGAAAGGGAACTTCTGAGAGGCTAGGGGAAAGAAAATGAGAGAAATCACTTTACTCCTTCTTCACCAGTCTTCTTGTTTGGAGAGAGAGAGAGAGAGAGGTGAAAAGTTGTTTGCGCCGCTTCACTCTTTGTGTTGTCTCTCGGTACTTCGGTGTGCTTTTTCTCTGCTTGTATCGCCCTCATTTTAGCCTTGATGTGGAGATCTCTATTTATAGAGGAAGATCAAACTAGTCGTTGGAAAGAGCCGTTTGACCTCTGCCAAAAGCATGGCACTCCACATGCTTTACTGGAAAGTTTTCCAGCTGACTTGTACTATCGAGTAAATTCAAAATTTGGATTGTAGCTACTCCGTCTTCGGCGTCTTCTCTTCTCCGTTTCGAGACGTCTTGAATTTGACACAACTTCTCTTCACGCTAACTGTATGCCTTCAGCTGCGTGGTTCAGTTGTGGAGTTAACTGAGTTGCTGTCCAACTGAGTCCGTGCTTCAGTTGGAGTTGATGACCCAACTGACCTTGAGTCTCAACTGAGTGTGATCCCTCAGCTGAGTCTGAATCTCAGCTGAGTTTGAGCCTCAGCTGAGTTTTTCATGAACCTTCTTCTTTGGTCTAGCTGACTTCTTCTGCTTGACTCTTGTAAAGATAAAATCCCTACGCTCAAACAGTGAGCTCGAGCTAAATAGACTAAAGGCAATCATCTACTTGGTTGGGGTTAGTTGGGTTTTAGGCATCTTTCAAAACCTTTATAATTTTCCCAACAATTTCTCCCTTTTTGATGATGCCAAAATCCTAACTGACATCACCAACCTTTCCTAACTGATACCGCAAACCGATACTAGGAACACTAAAAGATAGACTCAAATTTAGTCTTTAAAAGCAAAGTGTGAGCACAAAAAAAGAAACAAAAAAAATAAAAAAATGTTGACCTCGAACTTGGACAACGAGATGGTTGTCATCAAGTGAGGTCAACAACTGAAGACCTTTAAAAACCAGCAACTTGTTATAATAGATAACAAATTGGGGAGTGATTACAGTTACAACTGAGTTCTTGTCTTAACTTCTAATCTACTCTAGGTCTTCATCTCCACCACCTTCTTCTTCCTTCGAAGAATGGTCTTCTTCAACAGCAAGGCTGGAGGCTGAGGTCATCCCTTCTTTGACCTTTGACAACCTTTCCTTCATCAGCCTTGTCTGTCTTTATCAAGGCTGGCAACTGGACTTCTCCTCTTCAGCCGCTTCTCCTTTAGCCTTGATAACCAACAAAGAGTCTTTTTTCTCCATTTAGAAGGTCTTTGTTTCAACTCTTTCCTGCCATGACTAGAGGCTCAAGGCTGCTCGCCTTTTCTGGAACCTCCAACAGCTAAGCAGGATGTTCACTCTCGCTTCAGTTCACCTGAGGTGGCATCACCAAAGATGTGTTGACCCAAGCAAGACCTACAAGGTGACTGCCTGTACTCTTTCTCCCTTTTTAGCATCAACAAAACGAAGGTGAAGTGCAGGGTAAGCAAGAGGGCACTTTCGACAGTGGCTCATGAGGAGGCGAAGAGAGCGCCATTATTCCTTCCACTTCCAGGGCAAGGAAGACCAATTGCAGGGCTGAGCAAACATCAGCGACTCCTACTGCTTCTCTTTGCACGGCGACTGCAATGGTAAAGGAAGGTAGATCAACTGAGATGAGCTTGTGAACAAGGAAAAACCCTTCATGAACCCATCTCAGGATCAAGTGCCTAGAACTGGTCGGAACTGGTGATGGAAAAGTATTCAAAGACCTGTTCATGTGAAGTGGGATTGCAGAACTTCAACCCGAAATGCAATTAAAAGAACATCTCAGGGAGCTGCATTGGCTGATTGACACCACGAAGCACCCACATAATGTTTTTGCTGAACCGATTGTTTCACAGATTCAGGGCTTGCGGAAGGAAAGAACTGCTTTGCAAAGTGCTAAGGCATATTTCTCGATCTGGTAGGTTTTTCTGAAGAGGAAGATAAACTCTAGCAAGAGAGAAACCATAAAGCAAAAATTTTATGAGAGTAAAGCAGAAATTTTTGGAGTAGTTGAGATACAAATCCTGGTTGATATGCAAAATAAATTGCAAGGCCCCTAATTGATAGGGGGGTTGATATCCAAATCAACGGATCAGATCAACTCGTGCAGTTTCTTCGGGATAAACGACATTTAATGCACCATTTTAGAAAAAGCTGCTCCAGGAATGACGGTGATGGAACCCGTCATGAGGTGGTGTAGAACACTCGCGCGCGTGAGGAAAGTAGGTTACACTATGCCGGCCCAATCGCGATCTACAAGCATAGTCTAAGGGACTAGACTAGCTTTCCAATAAGGTGATCGCTTGGCTAATTCAATGCAAATAACTTGTAACAGATGCTTGAATTAAATTCAAAACACCCTCCTTAACAAAAAAGAACAAGGTAACACAGTGTTGCTCAATCGGTGTTGACCTCGACTGACTCTTCTGTTCAGATTGCTCTCAACTTACTCAAGTCGTCAGTTTAGTGGAGGTTTGACTCCATCACTCAGCTGAACTGAATGGGAAGGCGAAATCGCTCAGTTCCCCCTCAAGTTGAAATTCCCCCTCAACTTGTGATCTCCATCTTCATGGCTTCTTCTTCGGTTGGGTTGGGAAATCTAATGAGTTGATACAACATCTTGAATCGAGCTACCACCAATGGCTTTGTGGAGATATCAGCTCTCTGAATGTAAGTGTGAATTTTCTCAATAATGACATCCTTATTTTCGACATGATCATGGATGAAGTGATGCCGAATGTCGATGTGCTTAGTCATGGAGTGGTGAACTGGATTCACAGTAATGGCTATAGCACTCGAGCTACCACAAAAGATGGGTACCTAACCAGTCTCCACTTCGTAGTCTCTCGGTTGCTACTTCAGCCAGAGGACTTGCATACAACAGCTTCTAGCTGCCATATACCCTGACTCAGTTGTGCATGTGGCGACGCAAACTTGTTTCTTCGAGAACCAAGAAGCTAACTTGCTTCCTAAGAACTGACAATGTCCAGAGGTTGATCGTCTATCAACTCTGTCTCTGGCTAGGTCTGCGTCTGAGTAGCCGATCAATTCAATTTTATCATCAGTTGGGCACCACAGTCCCATGTGGACCGACCCCTTGAGGTACTTGATGATATTCTTTGTTGCGTGCAAGTGAGCTTCCCTATGTTCAACCTAAAATCTTGCACAAACTCCAACTGCGTTGGAGATGTATGGTCGACTAACAGTTAGATACAACAACGAACCGATAATCCCTCTGTACATCTTGGCATTGACGAGCTTCTCTTCCTGACCCGGGTCGATCTTTCAATTTGTATTCATTGGGATCTTCATAGTTCGGCTAGAGGTCAGTCTAAATTTGGAGATCAACTCTTTTATGTACTTGGACTGATTGATGAAAATTCATCCTGGCGACTCCTTCACTTGCAGCCCAAGGAAATAATTTATCTCTCCCATCATGGACATTTCAAACTTGTCCTTCATGTGTTGGGAGAACCTCTTGCACAAATCTTCGTATTTAGATCCAAAGATGATGTCGTCGACATGGATTTGCACCACTAGGATATCTCCTCCAAGTTTGATGGTGAAAAGGGTCTTGTCGACTGAACCTCGAATGAACCCTGATTCAAGTAGAAAGCCACACAAGGTTTCATACCATGCGCGCGGAGCATATTTCAGTCTGTATATGGCTTTCTTCAGCTTGTAGACTCTGTTGTCACCAGTTTCAAAACCAGGAAGCTGTGCTACATAAACATCTTCTTTGATGTCGCCATTGAAAAACGCACACTTCATGTCCATTTGATAGACTTTGAACTTGTGGTGAGCGGCATAGACTAGGAAAATCTGAATTGCTTACAGACGAGTAACTGAAGCGAAGGAATCCTCGAAGTCTATTCCTTCCTATTGGCAGTAACCTTGAGCTACCAGTCTAGCCTTGTTTCTCACAACACACCCAATAGTGTCATGCTTATTTTTGAAGATCCACTTCATACCAATTACCTTGACCCCCTCAGGTCTTTCAACAAGTTCCCACACAGAGATCCTGAGAAACTAGTTGAGCTCTTCTTGCATGGCTTGGGTCCAGTGGATGCATTTCAAAGCTTTCAAGATGTTTTTGGGTTCAGGCAAATCTGCCACAAAGCATGTGATCATGCTTACATCTTCTGCCTATTCCAGCTTTCCCAGTATCCTGAGCTCGTCAGCATACTGTGCTTTCAAAATTGGTTTATCATCAGCTAGGGTTCCTGACTGAGTCGGGACATAAGCTGAGGAAATTTACAACTTGAGCTGATCGTCTGGTTTGGACGCCGGCTTGCAGATTTCCTATCACGGGATCATTAACGTGGTCTTCATACCAACGTTTGTGCTTCCTTGCTCGCTTAACTGATTCGAGCATCGTGATGGAATAGTCCGGTCTTGGAGACGTCGGAGGTGCCAATCATGGTGATCTTTCTTCTGGTGTAGTTCCATCCTCAGTTGGAGTTGAGGGATGGACTGGAGAGGTGGCTGATCTTGGATTGGGATGTCCTGGACCTGACGACTGCTCAGTTGATGCTCCTGACTGAGCTTCAGCTGTGGTTGGCACTTGATCAGTTGGCTCTGGAGTTCCTCCTTGAACTGAGGCTGGATCTTCAGTTTCGTCGTCAGAAGAATACACTTCTTCGACTTCAGCTAACCAAATAAGCAGCTCTGCTTGATTTTTCAATCTTTGAGCTTGAGATCTTGTCTCAGCTGGCTGGGCCGGTGCGCTTCCTTCAGCTATCTGCCAGTTAGCCTGTTTCCTGCACTCAAAATTAGATTCATCAAACAACACATGGTATGTTATCTCTACAATTTTGGAGTTGTAGTTGAAAACTCTGTTAGCTTTTATCTTCACAGCATATCCTAAGAATATGCTTTTGACAGCTTTCGGCTTGAAGGTTTTCAACTGAGTTTTCCCATTGTTGTGGATGCAACACTTAGAACCGAACACACGAAAGTAGAAAATGTTTGGCTTCCTGTTCCTCCACATTTCGTATGGAGTATTTCCTTGCTATTTTGTGAGGAGGGATCGATTCTGTGTGTGGCACGCTGTGTTGATCGCTTCTTCCCATAATCTCTTTGGCAGAGCTGAGCTGGTGAGCATGCAAGTTGCCGCATCCTTCAGCGTTCGATTTCTCCTTTCAGTTACTCCATTCTGTTGTGGAGTCCTTGTAGCTGAGGTCTGGTGAGTTATGCCTTTCTTCTCGTAATACTCAATGATAGACTCATTGAGGAACTCAGTTCAGCCGAAAGATGTGATGGAGATGATAGATTTTCCTTGCTGATTTGCAAGTTTATCCATCAGTTTAGGCAACTCTTCTCTCGTCTCATTCTTATGCGCCATGAAGATCACCCATGTGTACCTCGAGTAGTCATTAGAACACAAGAGTGTATTTATTTCCACTTAGGCTCTCTGAGATGACCAGACCGAATAGATCTATATGGATCAGTTGCAGAACTCGATTCGTTGATGGCAATATTTTAAGAAGAAATGATGCTCTAGCCAACTTTCTGAGCTGACACACACTGCAGTGGTGCGTCGGACTGAACTTCAAGTCCAGTATCCCAACTGCGTGCTGTTGGCGAGCTAGTGCATTCATGGTTTTGAAGTTAAGGTGATTGAGTCTTTTATGCCATAGCCAGCTTGTTTCAGAGCTACTCTTAAATAAAAGGCATGTTTCTGGTGAGCTACTCGACCAGTCTGTGTAATAGACTCCACTTGATGAAAATCGTCTACCAAATAGAAGAACTTTCTTGGTCTTGATGTCTTTCACTCTGCACACCTGTGCATCAAACTTCACGGAAAAGCCATTATCGCAGAGTTGGCCTACGGAGAGTAAGTTATGCTTCAATCCGTCTACCAATGACACAAGTTGAGTCTCGAATTTACCGGATCCTTTAGTTTTGCCTTGAGAGTCATCACCAAATGTTACAATACATCATTCTCGAAGCTTGATGTCTGTGAGAAGATTCCTCTGGGGTGTCATATGTCTGAAAAATCCGTTGTCCAACACCCAAACAGATTTGGTGGCTCTTCTCTTTCTCAGTTCATCCAAGTCATCTTAAGTTGACACTTCAGGCAAAGCCATGAAGCACTGCTCTGTTCTAATTGGACAGGATGGCGAGTCAGTTTCTTCTCTTTATGACTCAGAGAACACGTCGGTATCCTCGACGTCTTCCTCAACGATCATAGCCTTGGATTTCTACTTGGCTTTTCCTCGGAGGGCTTTGTTCTCCTTTATGGAGAGGTTAGGACAGTTGGCACAAAAATGTCCTAGCTTTCCGAACTCAAAGAAGCCTTTGCTTTGATTCTTTTTGGATGGATCAGTTGAGCGTCGTCTGCTCCGGCTGATCCTCCTAAACTTGCCGATGGAGTTTATCTCCTCGAGTTAATTGGTTAGCTCTTCGACCTTCTTCTTCGAGTTCTGACCTGCTCAGTCGATCCCTAGCTGAGGAGTCAGCAGATCGTGAGGGTCGGGCGAACTTCGATCTGCCCGATTTAGCTCGAAGTGCTATGGACTTAGCAGCTGAGCCTTGCTCGGTCTGTTCTGATTTCTGAAGCTTGCAAGGCTTCAGTCAGAAGATATCATGCTCATTTTCCTTGAGCATGGAGAACAACTTCTCAATTGTCATCGAACTGAAGTCACTCGGATTTTGGTGGACAACTTTATAGACTGTTGAGTCTTCGCCTAACATGGAGAGAACCTTGAGGTTCATCTCTCGCTAAGAGTATTTCCCCTTCCGAATACTCTCGATGTCCATAAGAACCTCTGTGAATCTCAGCTCCATCTTGTCGATGGATTCCCCGGAAATCTGAGAGAAGTTTTTGAACTTCTGACAAACTAAGGTGAAATTGTTCTCCTTAATCTCGTCAGAGCCCTTATAGAGTGCAACTAAGGCTTACCACATATCATTTATCGTGAGGCAATTGATAATCTTCGGCAAGTAGGCTTTGCTGACTATGGAAGAGTTGACGTGTTTGGCGATGTCATCTAGCTGCGTGATGTCTCTTTCTTCCTTGGTGTATTGGTGGACGTCTTGGGGTTCCTCCTTCATCATCTCTCCTTCCCCTAGAGTGATGGGAGTCACCAACTGACGAGTCTGTATTTTTGTCTATTTTATGTCCGTTTTAAGTAGTTTAAATCGAGTCTTTGTGTGTGTTTTGTCTAGTTTTAATGCATATTTTGGACAAGAGGTGGTCTGTTGCTTTGCAGGTGGATTCTAGGCAAAACAAGGATGGAAAGCTACATTTCTGGAAGCAGGCAGGGCAGGACGAAATTGGTCAAAATAGGTGGAGTGTTTTGATCAACTAGCGTTGTTTCTCTCCTAAATCTAGAAGGATAAGGAAAATATGATCTAACTTAAATATATTTCCTTATTCGACTAGATTTAGGATCCGCAAGGGATCTTTTGAAGATAGATGTGACATGCCATGTTAGGGTCGTGCTTATCAAGTATTTACTTGCATCCCAAGGTAGCTCATGGAATCCTACTATGTTAAGGACCGGGGGCTCAAACCCTAGCACTTGCCTATAAATATTTGAAGCCTAGCTGCTGAATGGGAGCACCGTCTTTTATGCTTTCATCCTTGTTTACTTTGAGAGATCTTGAGGAAAAGAACAAGTCTTATGGGCAACAATTTATTTGTGTTTTTGTTAGTACTATTTCCGATCGACACTTTTGGTCGGATTTACTTTCTCGTACTTAGTAAGTTTTTAATATAGTTCTTATTATGAGTTCCTTAATTTATTGTGTTCGTAAATTTACATTCATGTCTAGCTAAGTTTTCATACTTGATCTGGGCAAGATAGTTAAGTGAATACTTAGGCTTGAGAGGTCTAAATCGTGCTTGATAATTGCATGCATGTGTTGCCGATATGTTAATGAGTTTGTTCCAATATGGTGTAATACGATTAAGGGGTTAATGGGTCGTTAATCACCTAAGACATATTAGATCACTAATTAATTGGGAAGTAGAAGTATTTTTCATAACTTATCTCAATTAAGATCGATTAACATTAGAGGAAGGTGTGTACCCTGCTGGGCTAGACGTGATGATTCCTTGTTGGGCCTTTCTAGTAGTTAGTACTCTTTGGGCAAGAAACTGAACGATGACTCCGACAGAGGTATTGCCCAAGGTAGGAAGCCAACGGTGCGTCGGCAATTAAGTAAGGATAGGTTAGGGAAGGGTTTGTCGAGAGCGTGACGAGTAAAAAGGGATCTCAGCATTCAAGTCCTATAACCAATGATGCATACATGTGATGAATATATTTGCACCAATGACAAAGCCATAGTTTTTGTTATTGATCAAGTTATCTGTTTTCTTTTCATTATTTGTTTAAGTTCTCGTATTGGGCAAGAGCGCCCTCGTGACCAAGATACCAAAACCAAACTTTTTTGTCAGGTGGAGGAGATTTCAAGAGATAGTAACAATCAACTCCTTGTGGATCGACCCTGTACTTTCTTGCTAACTATGTAGTTGTGAGGATAGGCTACAAATTTATTTTGAGAGTGCGAATGATGGTCTCGTCACCAGCACTGACTGAGTCACCTGGATAGGACCATTTTCAATGGTTTCCCACATCCTGTGATGTGTGGCATTCAGAGCCATTTTCAGGCAAAATCTCTATGTGGGATAATCATCCACGGAGAACTCCGACAAGCTTCCCAGCAATGTTGGATTCATCTTTTATGTACCCCACAAAAGACAAACAAAAAGATATGCAGCAAAATGCACTAATTGATTTCAGAAAAGATATGTTCAGTTGACCACTGAAAGATATACTCGACTCACACCTTGTAAATCAGAAACAACAGTCTTTTGAACCACTGCTCTGATACCACTTGATGGTCCCAATAACGAGTAACTGGTGTATGGAAGGGAGGGATACACCAGTACCAATTTTCGTTTTGCTTAACTTTTCACTGAGTTATACTGCTCAGGTCAGTTTACTCACAACTGGAAAAGACAGTTGGAGTAGCTCTTCAACTGAGTTGCTCAGTTGGAGCCAATCACACAGGTGGTAGCTCACGTGGCTCCTATACCTGAAGTTCAGCTGAATGCACCAACTGAGGTTTCAAACAGTTTTGCAATGCGGGAGATGGTGAAAAATAAGCTCATTACAAAACCTGAAACCTTTGTGAAATGGGAAGGTTAAGTTCCCAAATTAGTGCAGTGCATATGCTGGGTCAGTTGGTTAGGTACTGAATTTAAAACACTGAATGTAAAATACAGAAAGTAAGTACACAATATTTTAACATGGTTCGGAGATCCCCCTCCTACGTCCACGACTTCCTTTTTGGGGAAGTAATCTACTAGATAAGCTTAGGCGTGCTTACCAAATGCCCCACGTGAATTCCAGGTTCCAAGCATACCTAACCAGTTTGATTTCAAGTTCGAACAAGACCCTACAACACTTTTCCGAGCAAATCAACAACATGTCTTAGATTTTCGGGTTCCAAGGGACCAGTTCTTGGATTCCGGTTTCCAAGGGACCTGTTCTTGAATTACGGGTTCCAAGCGATTGGGTATTAGAAGGGTTCCACGGGGCCTGGTATTGGATTACAGGTTCCAAAGGACCTGATGACTTTGATTCCGGGTTCAAAGTTAGACCTAAGGTTTGGATTTTGGGGGAGAATCCAACAAGGAGTTAGACCTAAGGTTTGGATTTTGGGGGAGAATCCAACAAGGAAGCCTTCAACACTTTAGGGGAGTGGAGGCTTCGACCCAAGGCTAAGAAATCAACTTCTTGAAAAGGGAGAGTTCTGAGGATATACAAAACAAGCAAGAACCAAGTCACTAGCCTCAATCAGGAAGGGGAACTTCTGAGGAGCTAGGGGAAAGAACATGAGAGAAATCACTCTACTCCTTCTTCACCAGTCTTCTTGCTTGGAGAGAGAGAGAGAGAGAGAGAGAGAGAGAGAGATGAAAAGCTACTTGCGCCGCTTCACTCTTTATGTTGTCTCTCGGCACTTTGGCGTGCTTTTTCTCTGCTTGTATAGCCCTCATTTGAGCCTTGTTGTGGAGATCTCTATTTATAGAGGAAGATCAATTTAACCGTTTGAAAGAGCCGTTTGACCTCTGCCAAAAGCGCACTCCACATGTTTTACTGGTAACTTTCAAAAAATGGCAACTGCGACCTTTGCTTTTTGCACGTCGCTGTTGTCGACCCATTTATAGAAAGTTTTCCAGCTGACTTGTGCTCCCGAGTAGATTCAAAATCTGGATTTCGCTCCTTCGTCTTCGGCGTCTTCTCTTCTCCGCTTCGAGACATCTTGACTTTGACACAACTTCTCTTCATGCTAATTGTATGCCTCAGCTGCGTGGTTCAGTTGTGGAGTCAACTGAGCTGCTGTCCAACTGAGTCTGTGCTTCAGTTGGAGTTGATGACCCAACTGACCTTGAATCTCAACTGATTGTGATCCCTCAGCTAAGTCTGGGACTCAACTGCGTTTGAGCCTCAGTTGCATTCTTCACGAACCTCCTTCTTTAGTCCGGCTGACTTCTTCTGTTTGACTCTTGTAAGATAAAATCCCTATGCTCAAATAGTGAGCTCTAGCTAAACAGACTAAAGGCAATCATCTACTCGGTTGGGGTCAGTTGGGTTTTAGGCTTCTTTCGAAACTTTTATAATTTTCCCAACACTGATATTAGTAATCGGAGCTGAAGGCGGAGCTGCAAAATTGGAACAGTATAACTTGTCATGTTCAAAAGTAGACATTGTCGTGACGAAATGTAATGATTGTGAAACTTTACATTTCTTAATGATAATGTTTACTTTTTCAACGACAATAATTACTTTAACTTTCGACTAAAAGTAGAACTTGTCAAAATCAAAAGTAGGCATTGTCGTGACGAAATATAATGATTGTGAAACATTACATTTCTTAGTTAACAAGTTTACTTTTTTCAACGACAATAATTACGTTAACGGTTGACTAAAAGTAGAACTTGTTGTATTCAAAAGTAAACATTGTCGTGACGAAATGTAATGATTGTGAAACTTTACGTTTCTTAATGACAATGTTTACTAAAAAAATTGAAAATAAAAAAATCTAGGAATAAAAAAAATTTAAAAATTAAAAAAAAAACCAAAAAACAAAAAACAAAAATAAAATCTGAAAATAAAAATATGTAATTAAAAAAAAATAGGTTAATAGAAACCTGGGATATAAAAAAATGGAAAAAAAAAAATTAACGGGCTCGTGCACAACACCACGCACGCATGTGGTGCACGTTCCTACGCGGCGGTTGCATAGTATGCAATAGTTTCACGCAAACACGCCTCATTGTTTTAATGCGTGCTATTTGAATGTTTATTAGAGTTCAATTTTGCAAATTTTTCATTTCAATTTTTATTGGTAACTTGTTAGTGATTAATGCGTGCTAAGTGGGTAAGTGCTAGAAATATATATATATATATATATGTGTGGAAGAGATCAAATAGAAATAGATTCATATGTGTTAACTAAAAATAGATTCTAGTGGTTCATTTGAATAAATCAACGGTTAAGATCACTGAAATGTTGTTGATTTGTATTTTCGTCTGTTCACAAATAAAAAGGGTAACTTCGTATTTTATCATTGATATGTAATTGATGCATTCCTTAATTCCTGGGATTTCAATTTCATGCTTATTTTCATTTTTATTTTAATTTTTTGCTTTTGAGCTTTTTATTTCTGTATTAAGATACAACATACGGAGGCAAGATATGGGTGAGTTTTAATTATTCATTTATTTTTTTCTTTAAGCTGTGTATTTCATTTACACGTATTTAATTATTTCATTGTTATTGTTTTCTATCCTCATATTTTATTCAATTTAATAAATCTATTATTTAAGTGTTTATTTTAAATGATCGTTTTTTTACTACAAGTATCAACTAGCAACATACACATGAAAAATCATCAAGAAGTGTCAAAACAATAAGATGTTAATGGTTACACAATGAGAATTGATAACTCTCTATATATAGAGTTATGTTCATATAAAAATCCTCCTTATCCTAAGAAATGAGAATTGATCTCATCTATTGATTTAGGAGGGATGGATGGTCAAAATAAGACCGATTTTCTTTTTTCTTTTTTTTTTTTTTTTTTTTTTTTTTATGGTCAGGCCATATGCACCGCACCATGCATTCATATGCATCACACTATATAACTAGATGCACCACTAAGTGCATTGAGATGCAACATATTTTCGATTTTTTTTGTTTTTTTTTTCATTTTTTTTTCATTTTTTTTACTGTCAGTCCATATGCACCACACTATGTATTCATATGCACCACACCATGTATGACGAGATGCACCACATTTTTTTTTTATTATTTTTCATTTTTTTCGATTTTTTTGGTCAAGATTCGAGTAAGGGGAGCCGAAGGCCTCAGAGCGAGCCGAAAAAGTCCAAATTGTTGTCTGACGATTATCCTTATATTAGTAATCGAAGCTAAGGCGGAGCCGTAAAATCGGAGCCGAAGGCGGAGTTGGGAAAAAATATATGCAAAAAAAACCATATGCATCTCAATGCACTTAGTGGTGCATCTCATTATATAGTTTGGTGCATATGAATATATATGATGCGGTGCATATGACCTGACCGTAAAAAAAAAGGTTCGAAAAAAAAGAATTGGTGCATCTCATCGCACTGTGTGGTGCATATGAATGCAAGGTGCAGTGCATATGGTCTGACCGTAAAAAAAATGGAAAAAAAAAAGTCAACGGTTTGACCCGGATTGACCCGGTCCAATCTTGACCATCCATCATGCAAAGATGTGTGGTTGAGATTAATTCTCATTTTTTAGGATAAGGAGTCTTTTCACTAGAATGCATATATATATATTAAATTGAGTTTAGGGGTACCCGTATACCCAAATGGAAAACCCGAGCCGGATTTTTGGATACCCGATATAAAAAATGGGGCCGAGTGCGGGTACCGTACTTAGGCAAAAAATAGGGTCGGGTACCCTATTCTACCTGATCCGTATTCCCACCCCTACCAACCAGAACCGACGCGCTTGGACCGAAGACCCAGTTCTCTTGGAAATCTGGTTTGACCCGGACCGATGAAGTGTTCAGGACCGATCTTGACCCAGCCCAAAACCGAGCTCCAGGTTCGGTCCAACCAGTTCAAAAATGGCAGAATTAATACATTGTGTTTTTTTTCCCTATTCAAGTATTCAACATCAATTTTCAGCTATAAAATCAATAATAAAACATCTCTTAGTCTCATACATTCTCAATCCACATCAAAAACATAAATTAAAAGCAATCCACTACATAATAGTCCAATCACAAGCTATTACCGCTCCGTTTTCATCCGTAGAACGGGTGAAGTGCAGCCAACCATAGAAGGTTTTTCCCGGATTTCTTATCCTCGGATGGAAGAGCTTCCCCTTGTGCATCTATTGGTTCATTTGTTGATGTCCCCGACATTTTATCACCTATAAATAACAAAATAAGAACTTAAGAAAGTGGACTAAAATTCTGTAAAGAAATCTGCACTAAAACTACCCAAAATCTGCACAAAATCAGCAAAGGCAAAACTGCAGAAAAAAGTATCTGAGACTATAAAAGAGAGCTCGAACGCGATTCAAATATTATTCGAATGTCTGAAATTCTTTACATCACCAGATGTATACCATGTTAGAACTCGAGTTCGAAAAATGCACAACAAAAAATACAGAGGAGGAAGACATCAACCATAGTATGTGGAAAGTGAGAGCAGACAACCTTAATCTAAAACAATCAAATATATCTATACAAATTGTTTTTATACATCTATCCTTGTATAGCTGTCTGCATAAAGCCCAACATAATCTCAGAAAAACCTTAATTTAACTTGCCCTTAATTCCTCTTTCAGAACTTGTATAAATCACACGTTCAGAAACAAAGACTACATTTTAATAATCAACTGCAAAAGTTAGCTGCATTTCCTCCACATATATACTTTCAAAAGTTTCAACCATATTCCTCTGTTTTTCACTGCAAAAAAAATCAATAACATGCTATCTTTAAGGGTGTATGTTATTAGCAACCAATTTAAGTCTGAGGGAGCATGAAAAACAAACATACAATAGCATTAAAAAAACAAAATCATTTAAACAAGACACCAAATCCCTTAATTTATACCTATGATCGAGAAGCCTAATCACCATTTAAACTAATCCACAACATGCAATTTTTCCAGACCACAAACCGTCATAGTGATCAAGAAAACAACCGCAAAACACACTCACACACAGAGGCAGGCGGCAGCAGTAAAATTCTCTAGTAGTGGATTTTGTAATTACCTCCAACGACTTCGCGAACGAAGAGGGAGATCTTCAGCGACGTAGGATCAGTGAGAGAGTAATCGAGAGGCACAGTGGATGCTTAGGCGTCGTCGCCGGTGGCCCGGTGTCCGGTGAGAAGAGAGGGGTAGCGAGTGAGACAGACTGAGAGAGTAGAGCGGCGCAGTTGAGACTATGAGTAGCGGCGCGTTCGAACGCGTGCCCGCTGTCTTAGCGAGCTCAAGCGCGCCGCTCGCACGCCGTTGGTGAGCGCGGAGCTCGCGAGCACAAACTCTAGCATTCGAGCTCAAATAACGATATCAATGTGCTCAATCAGTCGCACATGTTCCAATTTCTTCGGAAGGGAAAGCGCCCGGCGTTGACTTTTTCCGCCAACGGCACTCAGCACAAAATGGTCTACTATTGACGGCATTTATCCATGTTCATCGAGCTTTGTGAAGACTCTCTCGTGCCCGACTGAAGCAAAGAGAGCTTTATATGTGAAGAAACAAGAAGTTGTACGCAAGGAAGTGGAAAGAACCTTCGGCGTTGTCAAAGCTCATTGGCTATAATCAGTATGCCGGCGAGTTTCTGGTTCCAAGAGACTTTATCAAACATCATGTATTATCTTGCATAACATGATAGTTCAAGATGGGGGCGATTGTATAAGTAATTGGAGCCCAGACGAAGATTCAACCTCTACAAATGACGTGAGTACGAGTGGGGGAGCCCCTCCAACCTTTCGAGAGTATTTGCAGAGGAAAGAAGACCTTCGAGATCAAAGATCCACGCAAAGCTCGAAGAAATATGTACACACTTTGAAATTAATGTAATTTTTCTATTATTATTAATGTAAAATGTTATGTATGTTAATAAAAATTATATTATCTACAAAATTAAAAAAAATATACAAAATATATATATATTAGCGATCTTCATAAATTGGAGATCGTCGTTAAGAAAAAACAACGAGCTCGCTCACGGGCCCACCACATGACCAAAATATGTGCAACGAGCTCGTTGTGGAAGCTTGCCATTGTGAATAGCCCGAGGGTGGGTGGGAGGGTAGGGTTTCTGTTGGAAAAATGGAAATGATTATATATATATATATATATATATATATATATATATATATATTTCTTATTATAAAAAAAACTTAATATAATATTATTATTACGGGTCAGGTTCGGGTCCAGCAGGTTCGAGCGACCAGGTACTTTGTTGGGAAATTTAAGTAAAGTTTTGATTGATTCCAAAACTAACTGACCCCAACCGAGTAGATGTTGTCATTTCCTAATGTTAGCTTTTAGGCTCGCTGTTTGAGCATTGTTAAGATTTTATCTTTACAGGTTTCCAGCTGAAGACGGCAACAAGGCTTCACTTGGATAGAACATCAGTTGTAAGAAAGACAACTGAGCGTTCATCAGATGAGAGTTAAAAAAAAGGGAAAAGTTGTAAGAGAACATCAGTTGTAAGAAAGACAACTGAGCGTTCGAAGCCAACTAATCAGATTCAGAACATCAGAAAGACAACTAAGCGTTCAAGATTCAAAACATCAGAAAGACAACTGAGCGTTCAAGATTCAGAACTCAGAAAGACAACTGAGCGTTCAAGATTCAGAACATCAGTTGAAGGACTCGAACTGAGAAGATCAACAACTTAAAGTTCAAAGCAACTGAGAGTTCAACTGTCTCTATTCAGACAAATTGTCAGATGAAGATAGCATTCAGATAGAACATCAGCTGAAGACATCTCAACCGACCATCCATTGTTGAAAAACTAATGTTGAGATTTGAAATTCAAATAAGGAAGTCACGTGAAAGTTTGACTCTCTGTCATTACCTCATTTGGCCCAACACAAGGCTGTCTCAGATGGAAAGCAGAAGCACGCAGTTGCCAAATCCGGAAAGTCTGCAGAGATGAGAGACAAGCCATCGCTTTCACAGAACAGAGATCAACGGCTCATCCAACGGCTAGTTGATTCTCTCTGTCTATAAATAGAGGCATTCATTCATTCACCAAGACGAACTGGAAAGAGAAGACAGACAAGAGATATACGAGCGAAAGAACGACTTTATTTTACTCAAGCAAAATTGCTGTTATCCTCTAAGAACATCACTAGTTGAGAGTTCTAGAGTGTTAGATTCTGTCTTGGTATTTCTCGATCCAACCTTGAGAACATCACTAGTTGAGAGTTCGTAGAGTGTTAGATCCTAGCTCACTTCTTGTTCAAGCTATTAGTTTGAAACCCACCTTTTCACACATCCTCTCAAAAGGATTGTTAGGACCCTACTCTCCCGGAATTGAGTAGATAGGTTGATAAGTACCCGTAAACTTATCTGTAAGGTTGATAAGTACCCGTAAACTTATCTTAACGGTTGCAAAGCCCGCGTAAGCTTTGTGGTTTTTGTCCAGAAGAACTTGGACTGAGTTGTGTGGACTTACAACTCCCCGTGGACGTAGGAGTTCTCTCCGAACCACGTAAATCCTCTGTGTGTTGTGTTTATTATTCAGTTATTTATTGCATATTCAACTGACCAACTAACCAACATACAAAACTGCATCTTTGCATATCAACTGTCTTGGTTATTGACCGACCTTGCATTTAAGCGTGAGTTGATTTTATACGAGTTAGTTTTTATCCACCACATTCCGCACAACACCACTCTTCAACCGAGTTCTCGTACTCGGTTGTGAATCCAGCTGAGTCTTTTTACTCGGTTGAGATATTTTCGAGAGTTGTTTTAAAATTTTCTATCTGGTGTATTTCCCCCCCCCCCCTATACACCAGAACTCGTATAGGGACCATCAAGTGGTATCAGAGCAGTGGTTCAAAAGACTGCTGACTCTGTTTCACGAGGTGTGAATTCGAGGTGTTTTCTTCAGTGGTCAACTGAACAGATCTTTTTCACGCTAGTGCATATCTGCTTGCATTTATTGTCATTTGTTTGTGTGTGCAGATGGATGTTAAAGATAAGATCGTGGTCATGTTCTCGGTTGTGAACTATACATCCTGGAGAACTCGGATGAAGAAGATCCTACTGTCAAAGCATCATCGAATGCAACAAGTACTCACATCTGGACCGATCTTCATCAGAGAAAAAGTCACTCGCACTCCTACAAATCCCAATGATGGGGATGCAACTGAGGAGTTAGTTGAGAAGAAGCCAGAAGACTTCACTCCAGAGGAAGCTAAAGTGAGCCAGCTGGATATCTGGGCTCAGAGCACTATCATGTCCACAGTTGGACAAGACTATCTTCCTTGGATAGAAAAGTGCGACACCGCTAAAGAGATGTAGGACATCTTGGCATCTCTGAGCGAAGGGAGTGACGAAACAAAGGAGAACAAGTTCTCACATGCCTGTCAAGACTTCGACAACTTCTGTCTAAGAGCTGATGAAACCATAGATCAGTTGGAACTTCAGTTCATGGATATCATCAAAAGGATCCAGTCCATCCGAAGAGGAAAATATACTTTGAGAGAAATCAACCTCAAAGTATTACAAGCTCTACCAGCTGAGTGGGATACCTTCACCAACATCCATGAGAGCCGAGTTGATCTTGGTGAGATGGGAACTGAAAGATTGTTCTCAATTTTAAAAGGAAACGAGTATAAGGTGAACCGACGAAGATCTCAGTCCTCGGTTCAGACGAGTCGACATGAGGATGCTGGTTCAGCAACAAAGACAGTAGCACTTCGAGCTGACTACTCCAAGCTGCGAACATCAAGGCCAACAAGATCTGCGGACACAGCTACGAAGGAGCCAAGCAGAGAAGAGCTGCAACAGAGCATTGCCGCCATGTCAAAGAAGCTAGCTGATATGGATGCTCGGTTCGAAAAATACAAGAGCTTCTACAAATCTAACCGAACTCGAGATAACTCAAAGCATGTGAACAACGGTTGCTTTGAATGCAGCAAAGAAGGACATTTCAAAGCTGACTATCCAGACCTTTCAAAGAAAGAAAGAGAAGCGTTGAGGGCCAAACAAAGTGGAAAGAACAAGGCCATGATTGCAGAAGAAGCAGCTGATGACATGGACATCTTCACCGACACTGAAGATGAAGACGAGCTGACTTCCACCAACAACGCTATCGGTAAGGATCAATGTCTCATGGCATTTGGAACCGACCAGGATGATACTGAGGTACATTCTAGTCCTGCTAATTTAAATTCTTCCAATATTTCTAACATGCAGGAAACACTAGATGAAGAGTTGGAACTCTCATGGGATGACTTCCTAGCACTCAATGAGGAAGTGCAACAACAATCGGTTGAGTTTAAGAGTCTTCAAGAACAGTTCGCCAAACTTGAAGAATCCTTAATCGAGAAGGACGATCTGATTAAGAGTCAAACTGAAGAGATTGATAATCTCAAAAATCAACTGAACGCTGCCAACCAAACTAAGGCTCCAACCGAATGAGGAGTTGAAGGAACAGATCAAGGAGCAGCAAGATCAGTTGAGCAAGCAAGAGGCGCAGATCGACCAGCTGATAAAGAAGTCAGACGCACAGTCCGAGTATATAGCTGTTCTTCTCAAGGATCTTCAAACTGAGAAGGACAACCTGATCAAGCTATATCAGTCATCCAAGATCATCGAGAATCTCATCAGTTACAGAAGACAGATGGATGACGTGTCAGGACTCGGTTACGACGTGGTCAAGGATACTGGAATTCCTCCCGCAACCTTCATCAAAGCTGTGGATGTCAAGATTGTCAAACCTAACACAGATGAGTCTGAATCTCTCCAGATTAATCCAACCTCCACTTCTCAGCAAGCACAACCGTCTAAGGAAACTTCAACTGAGAAAGGGAAAGGAGCGATGGATGGAGAACTGAACATTCCATCGGTTGGGACATCAACCGAGGGGGAATGTTCCAAGTCTCAGAAGAGGAACCAGAGGCGTCGGAGATACAACTGGAACCGAACTCAGAACCGACCTCTGAACCGACCTCAGAGCCAACCTCAGAGAGAATGGAACTGACCGTAGAATCGACAAGGATTCAACCATCTGAATCAACAGCGGTTCCATCATCAGTTCAACCAGAGGTTCCAACCGAGTCAACCTATGTGGAACAATTCCAACAGTTGGAGATATTCATGCCACAACATGAATCAACAACAGGGCATGAACAGCTATCGCCAACAGTCAGGAAGATGGAATCAGAATCAGCCACAAAGATTCCAACATGGCGTCTGACCTCAACGACAAATCCAACAGGATAAGAATTGCCATTAAAACAGGGGGAAAGCCTCTCCTCCGAAAGCTCACAATGGGAGAAATCCATCTCCTTCCAAGAATCATAACATCACTACTAACAACAAGCCTAAGGATAACCGAGGTTTTGTTATAGTTGATGATGAAGGAAAAGTGATCTGGAATGATAAATCTATCCGAGTATACAGGGAAAAGCGACACACAGTTCAAGGGGGAACTGGTTCTAACCCTCCATGACCCAACTAAAATTGGGGACCTAAGCGTGTTTCTCTGTGCAGGAACAAGAGAAACAGCTGAGGAAGAATAAGGCATCACACACTATGTAGGTGATAGATAGTGGATGCTCGAAACACATGACAAATCTGAGAGATTTGCTAGGCAGTTTCGTGGAAAAAGAAGGATCATCAGTTACCTTTGGTGACAATTCAAAAGGTCACACCAAAGGCTATGGTACCCTTGAAACCAATCACGTGTCGATTTCAAATGTTTCATATGTTGATGGATTGAAGCATAACTTGGTCTCCATCAGCCAATTCTGTGATAATGGTTTCTCTGTCAAGTTTGATGCAGAGGGCTGCAGGGTTAAAAATGTTGGAACAAAGCAGGTCATATTGTTGGGAAATCGATCCCCAACCGGGAATGTCTACTATGCTGACTGGAATAGTAGTCCTCGTGACACCTGTCTGTTATCAAAGAGTAGTTCAGATGTGAGCTGGCTGTGGCACAAAAGGCTCAACCATATGAACTTCAAGACAATGAACCGACTTGCAAGACAGGAACATGCAAAAGGCATACTGAACCGAGTGTTTTCAACAACACATATCTACAGTGCATGTCAGTTGGGAAAGCTCGCTAGATCCTCCTTCCGGTTGAAAACAACTCCCTCAACCGACCGAGTATTACAGCTGATCCATATGGCTCTCTTCGGGCCAGTTACACCAAAGAGCATGAATGGAAACGAATATACCCTCGTTGTAACTGATGATTTCTCCAGGTATACGTGGACCATTTTCATGCGTCACAAAATAAAACCCGAGATGAGCTACCCAAACTGATGGATCGGATATCGAACCAACAAGAGATGAAAATCATTTCTATCCGATCAGACCGTGGAACTGAGTCTCTAAATGAAACCATCTTCAAGTGGTATCCAAGATCATATTGAGAAGAAGGATATTTCCGTGGAGAAGATTCCAACTGAGATTCAGAGAGCTGATATCTTCACTAAACCTCTAGCCGAAGCGCGGTTCAAGATGTTGTGTGATCTACTCGGATTGTTGGATCCATCAGATGAGGAACCAGCTGAGGTGAAGAGATAGATATCCATCTGAGGGGGAATCTCAGATGAAAGGGGAATCTTAGATGCAGATCGCCAATCGAAGACATCGGATGTGGAGCGCCAACCGAAGACATCGGATGCGGAGCACCAACCGAAGACATCAGACGTCAGCTGAACAGACAAACTCGAGTCAGCTGATGGTATGCCGCAACATTGGATCAGACGTCAGCTGAACAGACGAACTCGAGTCAGCAGATGGTATGCCGCAACATTGGAACACAACTGATTCCAACATCAGCTGGGAGGTATCACAGCTGATTCCGACATCAGCTGGTAGGTATCATTTATGGCTGAAGGTGTTTATGTCTTAAATGAGAATGTTTGAAATAAATTCAAACATTCATGAAGCATGTCAGTTAGACTAAAATAGCCATCATAGCGCATTTAATGTAAAGTACGGCTGAACATCAATAGCCTACTTTATAGTGCGACTGGGCTGACATGAAAAACAGTTCACCTTCTCACGCGCTGGTTGGAACTCGGATTATGACATCAAGTCAAAGCTAGTCAACAGTCACGAGATCTCAGCCGTTGATGGATTCGCGCCATTCAACCAAGCCACTAACCTATAAAAGGCGGAAAATCAGGAAGTGATCTCTTACCTTCTACATTTGTGATTATCTGCAGTTACTGTTCATTTTCGTCTCCAATTTGTCTCACAATTTTCTGCAAGTTTCTCTCTATATATATAATCTTCACAGAATTCCAAATGGCACCAAAAGGAAAGAAGATGGCTTCTTCAGGACCTTCCCTAGTCCCTACATCATACGAGGAATCCTTTGATCTGCTGGTTTCCAAGATACACTTCGAGCAGATTCTATTAGAGGATGAATTGGAGTCGCCGGTGCTGTCTTCCCTCGCCAATACTCTCAGGGAGAACGGCCTCCTGAACTGGGCAACGCTCTTCCCGTCCCACCTTCTCAAGTGTCAAGTCGGAGAGTTCTATCAGAACCTGCAACTTCCCATCGACAGCCGAGACGGGCTCATGACAGAAGTTACTTGTCATCAACGCGACATTCCGGCCAGAAAGATTCGCCGTGTCACCGTGCCCATTGCAGTCTCCGATATTCTACGCCAAATCATTCCTCTAAACCATTCCGCCACGGACTCCGTCGACAACATCTCCGATGCGGAAGCCGATGAGTTTCTGGAGAGTGCTCTCATCACTCCAGAAAAATTGAAGAGTAATATGCAGAGGACGAAGTTGAAGCCCGAACATCGACTTCTATTCGATGTCGTATCCAAGGTCGTGTTCGGTTACAACGGGCGTTCAGAGACATCAGCCGACCGAAGCTCAAGCAACTGATTGCTTTGGAGCACAAAAACAAGCATGATGGCATCAACTGGTTCCAGTATTTTGAAAACCAATTGACATTGGAGAAGCAGAAGATCTCCGAGTCCACAACTGAATCGGGAGAAAGGTTGTTGAGTGTCAAGGGGACTCTCAACTTCGGTTGCAAAATTTCTGCCCTAATCCTGTTCGCAACCAAGGATCAGAACATGGTCTGGGATGACTGCGATGAGACCCCTGTGAAGAAGCTGATGCTGTTCCCAACAGCAAAGAAGGCTCAGGATGTGATTAGGAGTGTTTATACTCCTAAGGAGAAGAAGGAAGCTTTGAAGACAGCTGAAGATAAAGACATAGCTGAGGAGCTGCCCCCAGCTGTTGGCCGCAAATCAAAATCGACAGCTGGACGCCGACAACGAGCTGAGTCGGAGAAGGAGAAAGCTGAAGAACCAGCTAAGAAGAAGCTGAGAGTTTGCATCAAGAAGACAGTTGCAGTACCAGCTGAGGAGGTTCCAACTGAGGATGCGCCAGCTGAGGAGGTTCTAGCTGAGGATGCGCCAGCTGAGGATGTGCTAGCTGAAGACGTGCCAGCTGAGGACGCGCCAGCTGAGGATGTGCCAGCTGTGGAGGCACCGGTTGAGGAAACACCAGCTGAGGAGCAGTCTGAGTCAAGTAACTCGGTTGAAGCGGCTGCCTTCGAGGTTGTTCCTCACAAAGACATGATTGAAGGAATGGAAACGGATCTCTCCTCAGATGCTTCTTCCTTCTCTGAGAAAACTGAAGACATTCCAACCTCCTCCACGGCAGGAGCTGATGCCGTACTGCCCAAAGAGCCTCTCGCTCTCACAACCGACTCACAGCCAGATATTCTGAGCTCATCGCTAGATGCCAACATTGAGACCATTTCTTCGGCCAATATTGATGAACCCATTGATACCAACCTCCCCACAGAATCCGAAATTCCGAGCTCCCAGCTCGATGCCAACGTTGAAGTCGCTTCTTTGGCCAACGTTGATAAAACTTTTGAACTAATTCCATACGAGAATCTATCTCCCTCCCCAATCGATGACGAAGCTGACCGTCAGGCCGTCGCGTTGGAGCATAAAGGCAAGGTGGCCTACTGCTTCCAGAAGCTGATCGGGATGTTCCCTAAAGCGCGCGACATGCCGATTTTTGCAACGCTTGGGACCGAGCTGCTGTACCAGTTTAACCTCATCTCCAGTCACTGGTATGTGAAGGAAGATACCATAAGGGTACACAGCTGGAACCAGCTGAAGGCAAACGAGTCACGCATCGGAGATTACTTCAACTACTCCAATCTGGAGGTTGCCTACAACAATAAGGTTGCGCTGCTGACTCGTCGCCTGGACATCAGCAAGGCGGAAGGCACAGATACCAGGGAGAATGCTGGACAAGATTGCATCAATTTCCTGGACAACATGCTCACAAAATCTGCTGATTTTATTGTTGATCTTGATGCAGCCGCCGCAGCAGCCAAGAAGGAAGAAGAAGAGCTTCAACTGTACCTGGCCAACCGTCAAGCCATGGTTATAGTTGACCAGCCAGCTCAATCTGAACACCAAGCTCCAGCTGATCAGCCAGCACCCTCAACTGAAGAAATATGTGAGCTGATAGCTGAGAGGGTCAACCAGCTAAGGATGGAGATACTTGCCAACTTCCAGCACAACAAAAAAGATCAACTGAGGATGTTGGAAGTACAGGAGGAGAAGAACAAGCAGCTGCTGGAGGATAATGTTTCACTGAAGATAAAGCTGGATGAATTCTCAACATCCACCAGCCAAGACATCTCTGACATGAAGACAACCGTCCATGGAATCCGATCCGATCTAAACGTCTTCAAATCCATATCTGATTCCAACCTCGCCAAATCTCAACAGACTCAAGACCAAGAATGGGAGTCTCGGTTCGAGTCAAGATGGGCTGAGTTCGTTGCTTTCCAGACCGAAGTCAATGAAAACCTCGCTACACTTAAGAAAGCCGAACAAGAGCGCCTGGACACTTAACTGGCGAAGAAGGTTGGATTAAAATGCGCGGTCGATGAACTCTTCAACCGCATCCAACAAGTTGAACAACAAGTCACCTCTCTGGATGGATCAGTAGCAAACCTTGTTGCTGATGCCAAAAATGGGGAAGAGAAAAAGGGGGAAGAGGAGTTGCAGGGGGAAGTTGAGATGCAGGGGGAAGATGAGATCCAGGCTGAGGAAGAAATGCCAGCTGACAAAGAATCCCAACTGAAGTAAAGCCAGCCGAAGAAGAAAGCCCAGAAGAAGAAGTCCACTCCTAAGCCAACCGAAGTCGGCGGAGCTGAAATGGCGAAGGACTTGGAGCGGGCGAAGAAGTATGGAGTTTCCTACAACTCCTTAGCCGAGATCGTAGCTGGGCTTGATTTGGAACTCGACGGTATCACAACCGAAGAGTGTATTGCTGCTGCCAAGGCTATGGATGTTGCAGAAAAGGACTACATGAATCCCGACTGGATAAAGAAATTCGCTGCCAGCCAAGCTAAAAGAGTCAACCAGTTCGAGGAGGAGCTTGACAAGGTCACCAAGAACCTGGACAGGACTGTTGCCTCCCGCAGCCGAAGACAAATAGATAAACATCAAGTAAAGGCTGAGGCAAGGTTGAAGCAACAGAGGCTGCCAGGGAAGGTTAAGCTTCAAAGTCGGTTCAGGCACGTGGACAAGTGGATGCCTGAGGAATGGAATGATAACTGGGGATCATTCAAACAAGAGTTTGTGGATGATTTCTATTACAGGATGCTATACTCAACTGAGGACCCAAGAAAAGCTTTCAAGGAAGCTCTAACTGAGCTACATTCGGGGGATCCGAGCACATTCAACCAGTTCAGGCGAGCAATGATTGCTGCGAAGCTGGATATGAACACAGTCCCCGTCCCTCAGAAAGTTATCTATCTTCCTCCATTCCTCCCGGACTCAAGAAATCCTAACCGACAAAGGATTGCAGCTGAAGCAAGAAGAGTTTGCCAAAAACATGGAGTTGACATCGCAAAGGAGTCAGATGCGAAGAGAGAAATTTTTGTTAGAATTTTTGGAAAGTATGGGCTAAAATATTAGCCAAGTTAAAGTTTTTGAGCAACTGATAAAATTTTTGAGCTTTGTGCATTCTCTTTGTAACCATCAATTGTAATAAAAACTTTTCATCAGTTATCCGATTCAACTTGACGTACAATATCTCGTTGTCCAAGCTCTGAATCGCAAAGTTATTTCAATACCATGTTATAACTGTGCTAACCCTTTGATGTTTTAATCTTATAGACTGTCTAGAATTTCAGCTGAGATTTTAGATAGGTCAGTAAGGTTTAGATCAGTTTGATCTGTAAGGATTTTATAAGGGTTTTGACATCATCAAAAAGGGGGAAATTGTTGGGAAATTTAAGTAAAGTTTTGATTGATTCCAAAACCAACTGATCCCAACCGAGTAGATGTTGCCATTTCCTAATGTTAGCTTTTAGGCTCGCTGTTTGAGCATTGTTAAGATTTTATCTTTACAGGTTTCTAGCTGAAGACGGCAACAAGGCTTCACTCGGATAGAACATCAGTTGTAAGAAAGACAACTGAGCGTTCATCAGATGAGAGTTAAAAAAAAGGGAAAAGTTGTAAGAGAATATCAGTTGTAAGAAAGACAACTGAGCGTTCGAAGCCAACTGATCAGATTCAGAACATCAGAAGGACAACTGAGCGTTCAAGATTCAGAACATCAGAAAGACAACTGAGCGTTCAAGATTCAGAACATCAGTTGAAGGACTCGAACTGAGAAGATCAATAACTTAAAGTTCAAAGCAGCTGAGAGTTCAACTGTCTCTATTCAGACAAATTGTCAGATGAAGATAGCATTCAGATAGAACATCAGCTGAAGACATCTCAACCGACCATCCATTGTTGAAAAACTAATGTTGAGATTTGAAATTCAAATAAGGAAGTCACGTGAAAGTTTGACTCTCTGTCATTACCTCATTTGGCCCAACACAAGGCTGTCTCAGATGGAAAGCAGAAGCACGCAGTTGCCAAATCCGGAAAGTCTGCAGAGATGAGAGACAAGCCATCGCTTTCACAGAACAGAGATCAACGGCTCATCCAACGGCTAGTTGATTCTCTCTGTCTATAAATAGAGGCATTCATTCATTCACCAAGACGAACTGGAAAGAGAAGACAGACAAGAGATATACGAGCGAAAGAACGACTTTATTTTACTCAAGCAAAATTGCTGTTATCCTCTAAGAACATCACTAGTTGAGAGTTCTAGAGTGTTAGATTCTGTCTTGGTGTTTTTCGATCCAACCTTGAGAACATCACTAGTTGAGAGTTCGTAGAGTGTTAGATCCTAGCTCACTTCTTGTTCGAGCTATTAGTTGGAAACCCACCTTTTCACACATCCTCTCAAAAGGATTGTTAGGACCCTACTCTTCCCGGAATTGAGTAGATAGGTTGATAAGTACCCGTAAACTTATCTTAACGGTTGCAAAGCCCGCGTAAGCTTTGTGGTTTTTGTCCAGAAGAACTTGGACTGAGTTGTGTGGACTCACAACTCCCCGTGGTCGTAGGAGTTCTCTCCGAACCACGTAAATCCTCTGTGTGTTGTGTTTATTATTCAGTTATTTATTGCATATTCAACTGACCAACTAACCAACATACAAAACTGCATCTTTGCATATCAACTGTCTTGGTTATTGACCGACCTTGCATTTAAGCGTGAGTTGATTTTATACGAGTTAGTTTTTATCCACCACATTCCGCACAACACCACTCTTCAACCGAGTTCTCGTACTCGGTTGTGAATCCAGCTGAGTCTTTTTACTCGGTTGAGATATTTTCGAGAGTTGTTTTAAAATTTTCTATCTGGTGTATTCCCTCCCCCCCCCCCCCCCCTATACACTAGAACTCGTATAGGGACCATCAAGTGGTATCAGAGCAGTGGTTCAAAAGACTGTTGACTCTGTTTCACGAGGTGTGAATTCGAGGTGTTTTCTTCAGTGGTCAACTGAACAGATCTTTTTCACGCTAGTGCATATCTGCTTGCATTTGTTGTCATTTGTTTGTGTGTGCAGATGGATGTTAAAGATAAGATCGTGGTCATGTTCTCTGTTGTGAACTATACATCCTGGAGAACTCGGATGAAGAAGATCCTACTGTCAAAGCATCATCGAATGCAACAAGTACTCACATCCGGACCGATCTTCATCAGAGAAAAAGTCACTCGCACTCCTACAAATCCCAATGATGGGGATGCAACTGAGGAGTTAGTTGAGAAGAAGCCAGAAGACTTCACTTCAGAGGAAGCTAAAGTGAGCCAGCTGGATATCTGGGCTCAGAGCATTATCATATCCACAGTTGGACAAGACTATCTTCCTTGGATAGAAAAGTGCGACACCGCTAAAGAGATGTGGGACATCTTGATAGCTTTCGCAGTGGTTTTGGGCAATTTCATCTAGAGTACAAATAAGGTGAGTCAAGTTTCATAAAATCGGTGATCTGGAAATATGTAAAATTATTGATTCAATTTCATAAGATTTAGGAATTTTTATATTAAATTAATTGAAAATCGATTCATGTCTAGCTATGAATTTATTGTTTAATTATGTAATTTTTATTCTTATGATATGATGATAAATGTGAAGAGAAATTTACTAAATTTTTAGAGAATTAACGAATTAACAGAAATGTATATAATACATGAAAATCATTCTCGTTCATGTATGATTTAAATGTTTACAAAAAATAATTTTCTGGATTTCATGATTTTTTGTTTATGAATCACGCATGTACAATTGTTGTCTAAAAGAATCATGTATGCTTAATTTTAAAAGCTGAAAATTAGCATTAGTTGAATTTTTCAATTTCTTTTCCAGATGTGCTCTAGATCAATTATTATTCATTATAGTGGAAGCTGGATAGATGATACATATATAGGAGGAAAGAAAAGATTTGTGCTTGTTCCGGATACTGGATTGACATACTCAGCTTTGTTGAATGAAATTCAATGGAGGATTGGTGCAGACCAGAAGCTATTTGTTTATATGGTCAGTACTATTGTAAATTCTTCTAAAGGTGAGAGTGTAAGAATGGACATCAGGATTGACATTGAGCTAGAATACGTTATGAATAGTTTCAAACAACCAAAAGTTTATGTCACGGTGTCTCCTACAGAAACTGAACCTTTAGAAAATATGTGTTATCCTCCAAAAATGAAGCAAAGTTTTATGAGTCTCTTGAATGCACAAAATGTTTGTATGGCTAAGTATCAATCTAGTTTGCCTATTGTTGTTGGAAGTTCAAGTGGAGAAAATCAAGTACATAATGAAATCTGTGAAGAATTTGTTGATGACAATGGACTTGAATCTACTAAAATTCATCAAATTTAGTAAGAAGAAGATGATATCAGTTCGGAAGAAGAAAGTGAAGGCAGTTGGCAAAGAAAGGGTTATGACAGTTGGGATGATAAGGATGATGATATTTCAAATGAAGAGGATGATGATAGCTTAGATGATGACACGCTTGATGATTCAAGAACATCACGAAATGAATCTGGTCGGTCAAAGAATTGGATAGTTCCAGGTTAGTGAACAATAACTGCAAATGAAATACATGATAGATGATTATTTTCCATAAATTAGCACCACACATGAGTAAATTACATGAATATGCTTGCAATACATGAGTACTAAACATGAATGTATTTGTCATACATGAACAGCCTACATGAGTGTCACCCATGAGTAGCCAATCATACATGAATAGCCTACATGAGTGCCACCCATGAGTAGCCTATCATACATGAAAAACGTACATGAGTGTCACCCATTGATCACCTAATTATCTAAGAAATTTATCCGCACTTTAATCGGGTTATTGAAGCAATAGGGAACGAGTATTGTATCCACGAGGACTATTTAGCCAAGTTTTTAGTGGAAATAAAATTCATGCAAATTCCTACTATTCAAGCTTTGCACAAACAATATTCGGGAATCATTCAAACTCTTAAACTCAAATTCAAAACTAAATAAACAAATAAGAGACAAGATCGTGCAAAATTAACAAACAAAAGATCAAACAAACGAATAAGGAACAATAAAGAGAAAGGGTTAGTCCTAGGGATTTATTTCGATTCTAGATAGCTAGATTACAACTTCCTAAATCATACAAACCATTTTTAATCCTCTTAATAGGAAGCAATCCACATAGAAATTCACTAATCTCTATCGACAATTAGCAAAAGCAGATCATTCAATCGACTATCTCTATTACGACTCAAGCCAATCAAACAACTCCAAAAAGCACAAGAATCATAACCTTCCATGCATTGAACAATCACCTAATAAGTCTCAAGCCAAAACATGAAGTGAAATTGGAATTCCATGCAAGCAAAAACCTATTACGAGTTTTCACAAACACTAGACATGCAAGAAAGGTGATCAACAATTCCCACATGAATGAAAGCACCAAATCCACAACTAAGAAGAGGAAGGATAGGAGAAATAGCAAGATATGATCAAACCATCATCAAATCCACATAAACCCCTAAAACCAACAAGAAATCTAGCTAGACATAATGTTAATTAACATAAAGCAAAAGAGAAATGATAGCATAGATGAAAAACTAGGAACCCAATGTTGAAATCTTCACAAAGTCTTCAAATCCAACCTTAATCACTATTACAATGAAGTAAAATGTGTTTAGAACCCTAATTGGAAACTATTTGAAATGGAATCTATGCTAAAGGAGGTAGCTCCCTCGTTTTGGGGCTACCAAGTAATATATATATGGAGAAAAAAGTGTTACTCCAAGTTAAAATCGCGAAAAGGGCGAGAAAATCCGTTTTTAAGCGGATACAGTGAAAACCGGCGGTTCAGGGGCATTTTTCGGCGGTCTGGCACGGGAAATCGGTGGTCTGGGTCCAAACCGCCGAGTGGACCGCCGATTTCGGGTTTCTTCTTCGGAAGCGAATCCAGTGAGTTTCGGAGGGTTGATCGGCGGTCCGGGCAACTTTTCGGCGATTTGGCTACAAACCGCCGGTTTTCTTCTTCCAACCGCCGATTTTCTCTAGTTCGTGCCTTCACGTCCTATTTTCCATTTTACCTTCCCGTTTCTTCATCTCCGCCCTTCTATGGCCTTTCCATCTCGACTTCAAGTCCCTAGCTCACCCTACACAAATGCATAAACTCCACTAAAACGTGAAACTAATCCAAAATAGTGAAAACAATACAAAAACCAATCACGTTTAAAGGTAGAGCAATGAAGTTAGCGACATTAAAACATGTTTAGTTGCTACAAAATGGATGTTTATCACCCATGAGTAGTTTATCATACATGAAGAGCGTACATGACTGCCACCCTTGAGTAGCTTAGCATACATGAACTTCGTACATGAGTGCCACCCATGAGTAGCTTATCATAAATGAAGAGCATACATAACTGCCACCCATGAGTAGCTTAGCATACATGAACATTGTACATGCGTACCACCCATAAGTAGCTTACATGAATCTATTTCCTATACATGATGAGCATATAGAAGCGTCACACATGAGTAGCTTATCACACATGAGTAGTATACCTGAGTGCAATACATGAGTAGCTTATCATACATGAACACTTTACATGAGCACCACACATGAGTATATTAAATGAATCAATTAATCACACACGAGTTCCACACAATAGTTATCTTACATGATTAATAGTTGGTCAGAACATACATGATTTCAATAAAGAAGTTTCAAACATGAATCAGATTATATTCATAAAAACATAAATGAAATTAATGACAAATATGTGTAATTACAGGTGCGCTATATCAAGCATCAATTTTTTTTTATGAAATTGTACCTTTTCAGAAAAATAATCGTGAAGAGTTGTGTAAGGGTGCAATTTTCCCAGATAAAAAAAAGTTGAAAATTGTTGTGGGCTTGTTCCATTTAAAGAACCAAATTGAATTTTCAGTTATCCGTTTTTGCTCAAAAAGATATTCACTACTATGCAAGTATAATGAAGAGGGTTGCAACTTCTGCATGAATGCTAGATCTGACAGTGAGATAAAGATTTGGAGAATTACAAAGTGTAGAGTACCTCATATATGTCGGATAGATTTAAGGCACCAAGCTAATAGAACTGTTAAATCACAGATAATAGGAGCTTACTTTGCTCCTAATCTGAAAGATGAAGGAACTATTTTGAGGCCAAAGCAAATGGCATCACAAATAAGGAGGGAGTTTGGATTCCATGTTGATTACAGTGTTGCCCTAGCTGGTAGGAATCATGCTATAGAAATGGTATATGGGGAATCAACCAAGTCATTTAAAATGTTGCCATCAAACTTGTATATGCTTCGAAATGTTAATCTAGGTTCAGTTGTTGATGTATATAGAGATAATGATGGCAAGTATGCTTTTTTTGCCCTTCATGCATCCATACATGGGTTTTCAACTTCTGCTCATCCGATGATTGTTGTTGATGGTACACATCTTAAAGGAAAATACAAGGGAATCTTGTTTGTGGCTGCAACAAAAGATGGGAATGAACAGATTTTCCCATTAGCATTCGGACTTGGTGATCTAGAGAATGATAGTGCATGGACTTGGTTTCTACAGCAATTGAAGAGAACTTTTGGATGCCCTGATAATTTTATGATTGTTTCAGACCAACATCTTAGTATTTCGAATGCAGTGGCAGCTGTGTATCCATCGGTCCCTCATGGTCTGTGCACATTTTATATCCAAAAGAATCTGATACAATTTGGTAAAGTTGTTCTATGCATGATTGAAAATGCTTCAAAAAGCTATACAAATTCAGACTTTGAGCATAAAATAAATTGCCTACCAAGTGAGGTTTACCGTAAGCTGATGAAGATTGGCCCAGAAATGTGGGCTCATAGTAAGAGCCCAGTGCGATGCTATGAGTTTCTGACGTCAAATTCTGTTGAAATTGTGAATAAGTGTCTTAAATGGGCAAGAACATTGCCTATTTGCTGCATGTTCGAGTCTATAAGAACATTGTTAGGACATTGGTTTTGTGAGCGCAGAAATAAAGCAAATCTTAGAGATCAAGATCTGACTGAATATGCTACAAAGAAATTAAATGATTCAGTTGAAAAAGGTCTAAGGATGGATGTTGAACAAATCAATCCAATCAAGTTCAATGTTAAGACTGCTGACAGAAGTTTTGTTGTTGATTTGAATGATAAGAGTTGTTCATGTATGGAGTTTAATCTTGATGAGATTGCATGCTCTCATGCAGCATCAACAATTTGGTGAGTGCATTTACATATTGAACACTTTCATACTGATTTACTAGTTCTTTTATGTATATATTAAACAATTGAATTGTGTATGCAGAAAAGCAAGACATTCATATGTCTCATATGTATCACCAAATTATACAACAGATACATTACGTAAGATGTATTCAATGGATGTAAATCCAGTACCAAATTTGGATGAATGGAGAATTCCACCTACTGTAGCTTCTATGATACTCAATGCACCTGAAAACAAGCGACAAGCTGGATGCCCAAGGAAGAAAAGGATGAAATCTACTTCAGAATCAACATCTAAAACACGTACAAGTACGTGCACGAGATGCTCTAAATCTGGACATTATCGTGGAAGCTGCAAAGAATTTCCAATTGTCCCACAAGAAATGGATGTAGAAGTTGATGCTCCTGCAGTTCGCCGTCAAAAAAAGTGTAGTATATGTCATATTGCAGGACATAATTGCAGGAAATGCCCTTCACGAGCAAATTCTATTAGGAAATAAATTCAATGATGTGTCTGAAACATCTATCTTTATATAGATTTCGTACTAAAATGTAGAATGTTTTTATTATTTTAAACAATATGCATTATAGACATATATGTAAGTTTTTTTATTATTCAATAACTAATCATGTGAGATGCTTTTGTTATCATAGATTCATATTACAAATTTCATGGAAATATCTGTGTTAACTAAGATATATTTATCTTGATAGTAGTAATGTCTTTGTCTTCTCAATCCTAGATATTTTCCTTGTTGGTTTTTTCATTCTGTTCTGACTTCTCAGTATGGTAGAACAATATCAGATAAATGATGAATGATGGGTCACGTTTCAATTTCACCTTCTATTTAGGAAACTTACCAATTTAAATGTCTGGGACATTGATATGACTATAAGATGCATGGGCAATATCGTTGTTGGAAACCTGGAAATTTATATTAATTTTGAAGAATTTTTGGATTATGCCAATCCAGACCATAACTGGGGAGAGGATTTGATGTCTCTCTTCTAACTCAACTAATAAGAAGGGATTCTGGATAAGTTAAATGCGAAGGAAATATCTTATTTTTTCATGATTAAAGGAAAATAGCAAAATTGCAAGCTTATCATAACCCTCCAGTGCAGCATAGTTTTATAACTTCAAGAAGTTCGATCATGTTAGTTGGTTGGTTTTCTCTCCCAGTCCTGTTATGACCAAGTCATATCGGTCTACCCTTTTTTTGATATATGATTCTATACTTTCTTTTTCCGTTGAAATCTATAACTACCTGTTGTAATTTAACTCAAATGTAATAAAATAAAATACATAAAATGGTATTGCACACTCTAATCGTAGTGGCCACCAATCATTGTCCTTAAATGCTCCACGACCACGACTAGATGATATGGGGATGTGTTGTCCTCACTGCACTTGCAGAAAAATCAAGACTATCAACACAAATGATTTCTTCACATCTAAACAAAAGTTTATACAAAAATATGTAACTATGTTCGAATTATACCAAGTTCTGAATTCTGAACATCAAAACATATACTACCAGTTCCTAAATTTATGAAACACAAAACTGTGAACTCTTGCTTCACAGAAGGCCGAGATCTACAAGTTCCTCGATCAGAAGCCGTACCATGACAAACATACTCGTACTCACTAACAAACTCTCGAAATAAAAGAGAACCCAGAAACTTTTATGAAGAAAAGGATATCTAGAGACTAAATCAAATCCAAATAAAAACAAACTAAAAGCTCCATATTAGCAACGAAAGAAGTGAGAGCTAAAGTGATACGAACAATGGACAAGGAAAAAATGAATAATTGCATAAGAATTGCTATATCTATATGGGTATATGAACCATATATATAACAAAAATAGCAAAACAGAACATGTCTAGTAAAACTGAACATGTCTAGCAAAACAGCAAAAACTATCAACTAGATACCATAAACATTATAATCAGTCAACAAAAACCAGCAGTGTCATAATATCCATCACTACATACCAGAATTTCAGAATCATCAAAATGATAAAACAATAATATTTTGTGGTACACAACCACTTAAAAATCATTCATACATGTCCATCTACTAAAACTGAAACAGAATAGTTATGTCAAATAGAAGGGAATCGTGTCTTCATTTCACAAACGATCGTGTCTTCATCAGAACTGAATTTGAAAATCGATTGAGCAAGGTGCTTACTATACTTCACTAAATCCTTGGTTGGAAATGGTTCAATCCTCCCAGTCAAAATAGCTTCAGCAAACTTCACAGCATAAACACCAATGTTGACAAGATCTTTCTGCTTGTAGATGTTGGCTGTTTTTGGAGGATGTGATACATTCCATTGGGTAAGATTTGGTGTAATATCATCCCTCGCAGAATAGAAATCACAGTATTTCAAGATTTGAGGCAATATCCTAGCAGCTGGTATGAAGTCCTCTTTCTGCACTTGAAGATCGCCAGGCTTCATTTCATGTTGTGATGAGTTATAGATTATTATGCTCTGCTCTTTTAGATTGACACAAAGTGTGACCCACGAACAATCTGGAACAAGAACAATAACCTGCAAAAAAGTATATTTAACAACATAATCAACAGTTTGAAAGCATAAAAACAACAAAATATAAAAACAAGCACACATGATATATACAAAAAAAACATACATGTAAAAAAAAAGCAAATATAAATAAGAGTACCTTATCGTAATCATACCACTGCTTCATATTACCCCACCTTGGATATTCACCAGTAGCATACTTAGAAAGTAGAAAAAGATCTTCAACATTAGCATCTACTTGGGAGATATTCCTTCAACACTATGTAATTTTTTCCATACTTTCCAAATGACAGCCTATAAGAAAAAATGTTATTAGTGATATATGAACAACAAAATAAAATAGAATTTATTATATTATCATGAATAAAGAATTACTAGGAAATCAACAGACGTAAGCGTAACTCTCGTGTCCCATTTATGCAGATTGGCATAGGTTGGATTACTGAATAATATGGACACATACACATCAATATGCTCGGCAGTCAACTCTTTCTTTGGATCCTCGATACATAGAAAAAATAATTTGTTAACAGCATGTTTCAATCCAACATTTCTCTTAAGTCTGCAAAAAATAGTAAGTATAATATATATATATATAGATATATATACACAAAAAGAACATTAATAAATAATCAGAATATTATAAATAACTTACTCTGCCTTTGAATTCTTAAACCTCTCGGAATTTCCACCTCTTTTTTCATCAAGAAGAAAAGGACTGCACAAGACTGCTGCAGCAACTTTCTTTCGAACAGCTCTAGAATCCAATTTGGGAGGAACTGAAAATACTGCTTCATCATGTACAATTGTCACACCCCTACTCCCGAGGTGCGACTAACGACACTAACACTACTAACCATCCATCAACTCAACTCCAATAAGGGATTCATGCTCGGGGAAAACAAAGGAATATTGACTAAAAGTGATAACAAATAGAACATGCTTCCAAGTCGCAACTAGAACATCAAACGAGCATGGATAATTTACATACCAAGTCCAAACGGAATAAGGATATCAAGTTCACAAGAAACGAGAATCAACAAAAATCATAAATTGTATCGAGCACATCGCTATTAATCAAAAGAATATCAAAGTATTGATTCAAAAACATATCAACAAACATCATTATCATAGCATTGCAGCGGAAACCTCGACTCGATCCCAACAACTACATGTATGACGACATGTAATTGCCAATCAACTTTCGACTCAAAGAAAACACACCACACCACCAAGCCGCCCACGCCATCCACATCCCGCTAACTTGCACGTTTAGAAAATACATGCAGAGCTGAGTACTTCGTACTCAGTGAACACATGCCAAAATATTTGAAAACTTGCTCTAGAGCTATACAATTGAACTTGCCTTGCCGAAGCATCACAAGTATTTATGCAGTTAAAAACGTTTACTTGTGAATGCAAAAACATTTTCTTTTCTGAATAGATTGTGCAGTCAAGACATAATATATACTCAACAAAGGCATGTATCATCTACCACTTTAACTCTGTGCCGAGAAGTAGGCTTCCTTCTCAAACACTGTGACCGGCTAAACCGAAGTAAAGCTCACAGTCACCTCAAACCATTCAAATACCACACGTGGGTTCCTGTCTTTCATAGGGCATTCATATCTTAAGCAGATGATAAAGCATACCAAAACTCATATAAAAACGGCAAGTAAATCGAACTTCAAAACTCACATAATAATAATACTCAATAATAATAATAGCATTCATCGGAGATTTTGGTTTTTAGAAAAGCCCACCTGACTTCCGAAGACTAGCTAGGCGGCTTACTCTTGACTGTCCTTGCTACTTGTCCGTCCCGCTCGGTCCTTCACAATTGGACACCGATAAAAGAATAAGACTCGATGCAAAAGACGTAAAGTAGATTTTGGCTTCAACTGAAGAACTTCTACTTGACTCGACTCTCTATTTTTATCTTTTCTAAATCAATATCCTTTCTTGACTTTCTCGTTCTCGACTCGTCGACTCTACTCGGTTACTAATCACTCGTCTCACATTCTCGTTTCTAAATTACTTCTACTTAGCACTTCTCACTAGTTAAAAAGATATTACTTTTCTCGACTACATTACTCAAATTTGTTTTTATTTGAATACTCGATTCGACTAACGTCATTCAAATCAACCACGTTGCATATATAAGCATTCTCAACAATTTGAACGATTGATTTCATATAACAAGGCATAATCATTTATTCAATCACATAAGTTCATTTAAACATAATAACTTAACATAGAAATTCAATCAAACATACAATCTCGACATGATTCATATTTCAAACTCAATTAACAATCACTTAATATTGCTCGACTCTAGTTTTAGAAAATGCTAACTTCAATCTTATAAAATAGATTCTCGTTTTTCAAATAAAGCAATCGAAAATTCAAGTAATAAGAATTTAAAACTCAAATTATCATTTAATATTTCTCGACTCAATATACGACATGATTTCCAACATACGTCGTCTTTCCCTAATTTCATCTACGTGCTCGTATACGTACTATTATTTATTTTATTACTAAAATTTCTCTTTTATCATTCTCCATTAACTCTTATTAAATCGAAATTCGTTTTCTATTTAAAACTCAACTCGATTTATTATTCTCACACTTTATTATTTCTTCTTTTATTAAGAAATTCTTTTTAGATTATTTAATTCTAACTTTATAATTTATTATTATTTCTCGTTGTCTCTCGTTCAATCAAACGGCTTAACCTCGACTGCTCGTCTCAAATTTTATACTCGATTTCCAATTCCATTTCTTTGACTTTAACTCGTCTTTTATTTTTCTATTATCATCTCTTTTTAATTCTCTATTATTTATTTTACTCAATTTTCTCCTTCTAACTCTAATTATTTAATAAAGAACTATTTTTCTTTATTTTTCTCAATTTAATGACTCATTAATAATTTAATAATTTTTCTTTTTTTTTTATTTCTAATTATTTTTATTTTCAAAATTCCTAAATTAATTTATTTTATAATTAATTTTAATGTTCTTTAAATCTTCAAAAATTACACCAAGAACACCTAGAACACCAAGAATACTCATTCAAAAATTCATATTTTCACCAAGAACACATAGAACACACACTAGGCATTCAACTCCTAATTTTCGATTTTTTTTCATGTTTTTATGCCTAGAATTTCATTTTCTTTGTCTTAAACATCCTCATTAAACATCTAACACTCAAAATCAACTATAATCATACACATATCATCATATCATCACAAATTATCATAAATCACTAAAAATCATCAATTTATCATTTTTTCCTTCTCATGCATATATTTCGATTTTTCTCATATAATAACATAAGTAATTAAATCATCTATAACTTATTTTTATCTCATGCTCATAACATCAACAAATCATCAAACAAAATAAATCAAATAAAAATTCCTCTCCAAACTCTAAAAATCACGGTTTTTAACAAGAAAAATAGAGCAATTATTTTCTCAAATTTCTCATGCATAATATCATATAAATCATGTTCATACACACATAGAAGTCATCAAATCATCAATAAAACTTGAAAATCGATTTTTCTCTTTTTCTTCCCTATTTTCGGTTTTAATCAAATTTTAGGGGTTTTTATTTTTCTTTTCTCTTTTAATCAAAGATTAATTCCCTAAGCTCGATTTCTCTATCGATTTCCTCACTCGATTCTCACCTCGAATCTCTAGTTTGCCCAAGCATAAAATTAAAACATGCATCTTTCTTTCTTTTAGGGATTAGAGATTACAAATATACAAGTAATCAAATGAATCAACCTACTTTTAAGAAATTAAAACCAAGCTCTCCTCTTGATTCTTCTTGAACCGAATCGAAGGGGTTTGGAGGCTCAAACTCTAGCTCAAAAAAAAAAATAAAACAAGAATCAACATCTCATTTAGGGCTAGCCGAAAATTAAAGGAATTAGAGAGATGTTTTTGCTTGGATTTGAACTCAAAATTGAAGGATTATTACCTCTTAAATTAAAGTTGGAAGAACTAGAGAGGATGATGATGATGATCTCTTGAACTTGGAAGCTTGGAAGCTTGATGATTGAAGCTTTAATGGAGGTTTCTCAATCTTTGTGTGTGTGTGTGTGCCTCTCGGCAATGAAAGGAAGAGAGGGAGAGAGAATATTTTTTTTTCTTCTTCCTTGGCTAGGCACGAGAGAGAGAGAAAAAGAGAGAGAGAGAGAGAGAGAGAGAGAGAGAGAGAGATGATGAGATGGATGAATGATGAAATGAACTTGGCTTTCTCAATAAGTTAGATAGAAATGAAATAAATCAACCAAGTTAAGAGAATGTAATAATTAATATTCTCATAGGTGTAGAAAATAGGTTCCTAGGGAAAGAGAGATTAGGGAGAGAGAGAGGGAGGTCGGTGGTGAGAGGGAGAGAGATGAGAGAGATATTCTCATTTTACAGATAAAATCTTACCCGGATGAAAAAGTTTTCCGGTAGAATATGTCCGTGTTATTTCATTTATGCTGAAAACGGCTCTAAATTCTCCTCGTCTCATTTCCAACATCGAAAAAACCTCAACTCTATCTCATATCTCACGAAATAAATCAAGGATTCCGAATATCAAATTTTTAGGTCAAAATTCCAAGTAACGAATAAAAACCTAAAAATCAATCGGCTAATTAATCCATTAAGAACTAAACTTTTAGAATTCTCTTATGTGATCTCGGATAAGCTTCAAACATATCTCAGGGGTCTTAGAATTAAATCTAGATTCAAGAGACACTAATTAGGTTAAATTTTGAGTTCGTCGGTGAATAGTGTTTTCTCGATTCTCATTACTATTCACTAAAAAGTAAAAATTCTCAAAATTCTCCAAAAGTCATACTCATGCTCAAACTCATATAAATAAACTCAATCAATGCATCACAAACTCGATTCGAATAATCGAAACGAGAAAATTCACGTCAAAGCACAAAAGGGCAATTTTGTCATTTTAAGCAAATTCCTTTTCTTGAGAAAAATCTTATTATTCTAGGCATATTATGAAATTTAGAACGCACTTAAAATCTTATAAAAATCGGGGTATTACAACAATGGACTGTCGCTGAGGCGTGGTGAATAATGGATCAGCTCCTCCTACATTTGTGTCTTGATTCTCATTATTTATTTCATCCACCAAAGTCATAAGAGCATCAATATCATTTGTATTACATATTAAAAATAATTTGATTAATAAGAGATTTCATATCAAATAAATATTACAAGTATAGAAGGAACTATACAATACATAACAGAATAACCACATAGAATACCCACAAATAGAATATAACTAAGACATAAAACCATACATGAGAGATAAAATAGCAAATAAAAAAGAATACTTAGTCACTACAATATATATGAAAATATAAAAGAATTTCAACAAGGTAAGAAATGAAGAAATAATTATATTAAAACCTGGATTAATCTTGCATGTTGAACTGTGCTTTGATCTTGATAATTGTACACATTCATGGGTTCAAAATGAGGATTTGATAGTGGTAGAATAGCCGCGTTAGTTTCAAAATATCAAAGCTCAATATATTATTTGTTAGAATTTAAAATTACTTGAGACTTAGTGAAGGGTGTGGAACATTGCTGATTGAGAAATTCTATATGCTTTGGAAACTGTTTGCACAACCCTTTAGCAATAGAACTTCCTATGCAACTAATAATCTCCTGATTAAAAGCCAAATCCCCCTTGATCTTATTATAATTGTTTTCAGCAATTTCATTGAAGAAACTGCCATCACTTTTTGTAACATCCCGCATTTCTTGATAATTCCCTAAGTAATATTAGGTTCTTTTAGAACCCTGCTATAATAGAAATAAATTTCATATATAATTTTATTACTAATTAAAATGTGTAATAGATAATGTTATATGAAAATATTAGCTGAAAATATTAGCTATTACACGCATTCGTGAACTATACATTAAGTTGCATGGATTTTCCATAATTTACTTATGCATACTACATAAGTATAAATTGTAGTGTTTTCTATTTATAGTAAATTGGGGTTTAGGTATTTGCATGCATGGCTCAATGTTTAATTAAAATATTGGATGATTATTAGTAGTACATGTGTATATTATTGCATAACTAATTAGTAAATATATTTGTTACGTAGTTAAACTACATGAAAAGGATAAATATTAATATTTTATTGATGCATGCATGGATGGTTAATAGATGCATGCATGTTTACGTAATAGACAATTGAATATTAAACTATCATCTATCACATGTCTCAGACGTATGAGATAAATATTAGATAAAAATATTTTTCCATTTTCTTTAGCAAAGGGATAAATGTATGTATGCAGTAATTATCCTCATTTCACTTTACAGCTCAAATTATTATCTTTGCTTTCTAATTTTAACCCACGTAAAATGGAAACATGACCATGCAAAGCTATTTCATTTGATTCAGCAAGGCTATAACGCGTGATTTATCGAAGCTATACCCTAGCCTTCGTTACTATAAATACCCCGTGTTCCTCTTCATATTCCATATCCTACGAAAATAAATACAAAGTTATATAATAAAAATATCGTGAGTTCTTTCTAGTAGTAGCATCATTCTAGTCCCAAGCAGTCTCCAGGTTTTTACGCTACCCCAATATTTAGGTGGGTAAAATTTTAAAAGTAATATTTGGGTGCTAGACTCTTTACTTTATGCTAAAATGCAGATATCCATAATGCAGTGGTTTGATCTCCATTGTATTATAGCTAGCGGTCTTGAGCTAAGGCTCCTGACCTAGTAAAAGTAAAACTATATTACTTAAGGGATAACAGTATCCTGAGTACTAGTTAAGATCCGTCGGTGACATGCGGCCCGCGATTTCGAGTAATCACTCGGAACCACACATACCCAGAAAATTATGTTTTGTGTATGCAGATGAGGCTTTGATTTCTAAAAGCATCTGTTACACTAGTACATGGATATACTGTTGATTTATAAAATATCATGGCAACACCCACTGGGTATCTTTTGATACTTAGCCCAAATGTTTTTCAAATGTTTTCAGGTTCGCAAACAGGTGGTGAGGCGTAGGACTGAGGCCGGGGTTCTACATGTTTACTATTTCCGTTGTGTATATAAATAAGGTTATTCTGAATAATGTTCGAAGTATGTAATATATTCGTAAGGTATGGTTATTACATTATGTTAAAAAGGTATTATCTATTATATCTCTCATGTGTTATTCCTACACTTAAGAATATACATACATATATATATATATATATATATATATATTAAGTAATGAGTTATTATTATTATTACTACTAATAATATTATTATTATTATTATTCTACCCCTTTTCTTCCCCGCTTCTTAAATTTCCCTCGTCGCGTTCTGGCCCCCAAACCTTTTTTGGGAGTCGGGATGTGATAAAATGGTATCAGAGCCTTGCTCTGAGACCGTCAATTTATATGTTGAGTCAAAATCAGTATTTTTGGGTTAATTATTTTTGCAACAAACCCCCTCAGTTCGCCTTCACACTGTCTCCAACAAAGAGGTAATAAATGTGTTAAATATTATTAGCAAGATGCATGTATTATCAAGTATGTTATGTTGCAAAAGCATGAATTAATTAATTGCTTTGCTAAGTAATTAATGTTTGAAGCAGTGTTACTTTCTAATATTGAGAATGAAATTAGTGTAAGGTATCATGAATAAGTTTTATAGGATGCTCAACTTTGACTTAATTACAATAACTATTAAGATGATTTTTGTTTAAGTATACCAAGTCCAACCTAGAACTTGTATTTTAAGATAAGTGTTTATTATGAAGAATTTATAAGACATGAGAATAGTACTCATATAGAAATTTTTCTGCAGGATGTATAGACTTGTCGAACGTTGGGAAAGAGAACATATCTTTAGACAAGTACTAAAATTTCGCTCAAGTAAGAGAGAACCAGGAGAACACCCGGCTACATACATTGGGAAATTAGTCTCTCTTTGGGGTTCCGCCCAAAGAGGTGGGGTTAGTAACACCGAAGCCATTCTGAAGGTAGTGCACAATATTTCCCAGCGTTGGGAAAGGTGGGCAAGAATTCAAGCTGGGGATAATTTTAACCACTAACCTGATGGAGATTTCCTTGCCTTTGCTGCCAAAGTTGTTGCCGAACTAGCTATAAGTGATTTTCCACCAGAGAGTTCTGAACGTGAAGAAGTTAAATATGAATATTCTCAAGAAGAAGAAGGGACTCAGACATACTCCCATCCAGAAAAACACGTGGCCAATCCTGAAGATATGTATAGCTCCGTTTTGGAAAATCTGCTACCCTTGGAAGAACCAGAACATGAATACGAACCCGGGTACGAAGCAGATGTTGATAAATATATCCTCCGAAGTCTGATACCAGTGATCGACTTGATCACACCATCGGGGTCACCATCAGTTAGGCGTCGTCGTCGACGTAGAACAACACCCTTCAAAAAAGGCGCACCGGAGTGGGTTAATGCTATAGTGATAGAAAGTGATGAAAGTGAGCATGAAGACCCACAAGAGGATCCACAGGAGGACCCACCGAAAGACGCCTAAGTTTAGAATCTTATAAAATACCGTCCTTGGTATGTAAAAAAAACAGTAGTGTGCCTTAAGATACACACCTTTGTAATCTACCAATAAGGGTGTGGTTTGTAAGATAGATAGTTATGTAAATTATGGTTGAAATTATCTGTTATACTTTCCCTATTTCTGTTGTTTAGATTTTCCTCAACACAACTCGCTTGACATTAAGACGATATATTATTGACCAATTAGTTCAAATTAAATTGTACAGAATGGCAAGACGATTAAGAGGTCATCGCTCACCTGTAGCAGAAATAGAACCTATACATATTCGATCAGCAAACGAAAAGTTTAGGAAAGAGAATTCACCTACTTTTAATGGATTAGGTGATCCATTAGATGGTGAACAATGGATTCGCAATATTGAACGTATTTTCGGATTCATTGCTTGTCCGGAAAATGAGAAAGTGGCATGTACTACCTACCAGTTAGTTGAAGAAGCTGACTTTTGGTGGGAAGCCGTTAGACATACGATGTCTGATGAGGAATGGAGCAAATTCACATGGGAAGACTTTAAGGAGAAATTGTACGAGAAGTACATTCCTGACTATTATAGGCAAAGGAAAATTAATGAGTTTTGGAATCTCAAGCAGAGAAAGGGAACTGTAACAGAATATGATAGTCTGTTCAACCAACTTTCTCGTTATGCTCCACACCTAGTAAGCACTTATGCTGAACGAGCTCAAAAGTTTATGGCAGGACTTCGTACAGAGATTGCAGTAGCTCTGGCAAGTGTAGGACCACTCACATACGCCCAAACATTAAGTAGAGCTCTCACAATCGAGTCTATGCTTCCCGCGAAGAAAGAAAAGAGTTTTGTACAAATGCAGACTCGGGGAAAACGCAAATGGGAAAATCAGAGTAGAAATAATAACGGTGGAAAGAAGCCATGGAGTGAGAATCAACCACAAAATAATAACCTGCAGTTGTGCCCGAAATGCCAAAAGCCTCATTCTAGAGAGTGCCTACAAGGGCAAAATGTGTGTTACAAGTGTGGACACCCAGGACATTATAGTAATGTTTGTCCTACTCGGAGAAATACAGGAGAAGCACCAACGACATGGAGACCACCAGTAAACTCGATGCCTCAACCCCAAAAACAAGTACCAGCTAGGAATCCACCACAAAACCAAAGACCAGTCCAGCAAGCACGAGCTTATACCTTAAACCAGCTGCAGGCAGCATAAGCACCTGGAAACCTAGCACGTATGATTTCCTTGGATGATCTACCTGTTTTAGCTTTGTTTGACATAGGAGCTTCACACTCCTTTATTAATAAATATACATGTGAAAGTTTGCATGCTAGAACTGAACAACCCGACCATATCCTTAAAATTAGAGTCGCTTCAGGAGATTCTATGATCTCGGAATAGATCGTTTTGAATCAGAAATTAAATATTGGAACTCTATCTTTTAAGGCAGATTTATATGTGATTGATAGAATGGAATTCGATGTCATACTTGGCATGGATTGGTTGGAGAAAAATGCTGCAACTATTTGTTGCAATGAGAGAGAGGTAAAATTTTCAAATGCCTGAAGGAGATGTAATAGGCTTTCGAGGTAGAACGATAGGTACGCCAATACCTATCATTTCGGCAATCAAGGCTGGCAAGATAATGAGAAACCAAGAATGCCAAGTTTTTCTCATTAACTTGACCAAGAGCTCTGAAAGAGAAATAAACCTAAGTGACGTGCCAATAGCTAGAGAATATCCTGATGTATTCCCTAAAGATCTACCAGGGTTACCTCCAGATAGACAAATTGAGTTTACCATTGATCTAGTGCCAGGAGCTGCACCAGTATCAAAGGCACCATATAGAATGGGCCCCAAGGAATTGCAAGAACTGAAGGTGCAGTTACAAGAACTCCTTGACTTAGGTTTCATACAACCTAGCGTGTCACCATGGGGAGCACCAGTCTTGTTTGTTAAAAAGAAAGACAGTACTCTAAGGATGTGTATCGATTATAAAGAACTTAACAAACTCACAATCAAGAATAGGTATCCCCTTCCAAGAATAGATGACTTGTTCGATCAACTTAGGGGAGCAACAGTATTTTCCAAGTTAGACTTGAGATCTGGATACCACCAACTTAAGATAAGAAAAGAAGACGTTCCAAAAATGGCATTTCGAACGCGTTATGGACACTACGAGTTCACAATAATGCCATTTGGATTAACTAATGCCCCTGCTGTTTTTATGGATCTGATGAATCGAACTTTGCACCAGTACCTAGACAGATTTGTCTTAGTCTTTATTGATGACATTCTCATATACGCAAAGAGCGAGGAACAACATGTCGATCATTTGCGCATAGTACTGGAAACATTGCGCGCACAAAAGTTATATGCCAAATTCAGCAAATGTGAATTTTGGCTTAAAGAAGTGATGTTTCTCGGACATATAGTATCTGCTGAGGGAATCAAAGTTGATCCTGCAAAGACAGAAGCAATGAGTGGATGGAAAACTCCAACCAATGTAAGCGAGATACGGAGTTTTCTAGGACTAACAGGATACTATCGTCGTTTCATGAAAGATTTCTCGAAATTGGCGAGACCAATGACACAATTATTGCAGAAGAAAAACAAATTTATTTGGTCTGAAGAATGTGAAAGAAGTTTCCAAGAACTTAAAAGGAGACTAACTACGGCTCCGATTTTAACTATTCCGGAGAAGAACGTAGGATTTGTTATTTATACTGATGCTTCAAAGTTTGGACTTGGATGTGTATTAATACAAAATTCAAAGGTCATTGCATACGCATCTCGACAGTTGAAGCCACATGAATTAGAATATCCTACTCACGACTTAGAATTAGCTGCAGTCATACATGCTTTAAAGATTTAGAGGCACTATCTCTATGAAGTTAAGTGTGAAATCTTTACTGATCATAAAAGTTTGAAATATTTTTTCGAGCAGAAAGACTTGAATATGAGGCAAAGAAGATGGCTCGAATTAGTAAAAGACTATGACTGTACCATCAATTATCATCCTGGAAAAGCTAATGTGGTAGCTGACGCCCTAAGTCGAAAAACTAATGCCAAGTTAGGGTATTTGATTACCTTAGAGGAGGATTTGATTCATGATTTTGCCAAACTTAGGTTAGAAGTAATACATCCCCCTAAGAATATATCAAGTTGCATAGCTGCCCTAATAGCAACACCTAATTTAAGGGAAAGAATTGTGGAGGCACAAAGAGCAGATGAGTTTCTCGAGAAGATGCGTCTTGTTTCTAGATCGGATGGATCTAAGGAATTCTTCGAAGCTAAAGACAATGCACTTATGTTTAATGGACGTTTATGTGTGCCCCAAAATGAAATATTGAAGAATGATATCATGAGTGAAGCTCATGACACACCTTACACTGCTCACCCAGGAAATACTAAGATGTATCGAGATTTGAAAACAAATTTCTGGTGGAATGGAATGAAAAGAGATGTAGCATCGTTTGTAGAACGATGTCTAACGTGTCAGCAAGTGAAGGCCCTACACCAAAAGCCACAAGGAACCTTGCAACCGCTTCCGGTCCCTGAATGGAAATGGGAACGAGTTATGATGGACTTTGTAGTTGGTTTACCCAAGACCAATCATGGAAATACTGCCATAATGGTTATTGTGGATAGCCTGATTAAGACAGCACACTTCCTACCGATTCGGATGACTCTAGGATTGGACAAATTAGCCAGGCTATATGTGAAGGAAATTGTACGCTTGCATGGTGTACCAGTTTCAATCACATCAGATGGAGATACCTGTTTTACACCGCGATTTTGGAAAAGCTTACAAGAAGCTTTGGGAACGCAACTAAACTTTAGTACTGCATTTCATCTTCAGACCGATGGACAGTCTGAACGAACGATACAAACTCTAGAAGATATGTTACGAACAGTAATCATAGACTATGGTGGAAATTGGGAGGATTTCTTACCTCTAGTTGAATTTGCTTATAACAATAGTTATCGGGCCTCCATCTGAAAGCCACCATATGAAGCTCTTTATGGCCATAAGTGTAAATCACCGCTTTATTGGGATGAAGTGGGCAGAATTAGTACAACAAATGATCGAAAAAGTGGATCTAATCAGACAAACGATTAAGGAGGCCCAAGATAGACAAAAGTCCTATGCCGATCAACGTCGGACAGAATTAGAGTTTAACATTGGAGATCATGTTTTTCTCAAGGTCTCTCCTACCAAAGGAATTATGCATTTCGGCAAGCGAGGAAAATTACGCCCCAGGTTTATAGGACCTTTCGAAATCCTAGATAGGATAGGTCCTGTAGCTTACAGATTAGCCTTACCACCAAGTATTGGAGATATGCATAATGTATTTCATGTCTCCCAACTTAGGAAGTATGTGTTTGATCCAAAACACGTGATTAGACACGATGAAGTGGTCTTAGCTCAAGACCTAAGTTATGACGAAAGACCCATTCAAATCCTTGACTGGAAAATCCAAGTTCTAAGGAATAAACAAATTCCTATAGTTAAGATTCTGTGGAATCACCATGGACAAGAAGAAGCAACTTAGGAATTAGAAGAAACAATAATAGCTCAATACCCAGAACTTCAGTTCCAAGGTATGTAAATTTTGAGGACGAAATTTTTTTAAGGAGGGAGGAATGTAACATCTCGCATTTCTTGATAATTCCCTAAGTAATATTAGGTGCTTTTAGAACCCTGCTATAATAGAAATAAATTTCATATATAATTTTATTATTAATTAAAATGTGTAATAGATAATGTTATATGAAAATATTAGCTATTACACGCATTCGTGAACTATACATTAAGTTGCATGGATTTTCCATAATTTACTTATGCATGCTACGTAAGTATAAATTGTAGTGTTTTCTATTTATAGTAAATTGGGGTTTACGTATTTGCATGCATGGCACAATGTTTAATTAAAATATTGGATGATTATTAGTAGTACATGTGTATATTATTGCATAACTAATTAGTAAATATATTTGTTACGTAGTTAAACAACATGAAAATGATAAATATGAATATTTTATTAATGCATCCATGGATGGTTAATAGATGCATGCATGTTTATGTAATAGACAATTGAATATTAAACTATCATCTATCACATGTCTCAGACGTATGAGATAAATATTAGATAAAAATATTTTTCTATTTTCTTTAGCAAAGGGATAAATGTACGTATGCAGTAATTATCCTCATTTCACTTTACAGCTCAAATTCTTATCTTTGCTTTCTAATTTTAACCCACGTAAAATGGAAACATGACCATGCAAAGCTATTTCATTTGACTCGGCAAGGCTATAACGCGTGATTTATCAAAGCTATACCCTAGCCTTCGTTACTATAAATACCCCGTGTTCCTCTTCATATTCCATATCCTACGAAAATAAATACAAAGTTATATAATAGAAATATCGTGAGTTCTTTCTAGTAGTAGCATCATTCTAGTCCCAAGAAGTCTCCAGGTTTTTACGCTACCCCAATATTCAGGTGAGTAAAATTTTAAAAGTAATATTTGGGTGCTAGGCTCTTTACTTTATGCTAAAATGCAGATATTCATAAAATATTTTCTGTGTGTTCCATATTTATTACTCTAGTTAATCAATCGAGGTATCCAGAAAGTGCGCAAGTGCTAACTGGGTAATGTGTGCACCCCGTTATAATGCAGTGGTTTGATCTCCATTGTATTATAACTAGCGGTCTTGGGCTAAGGCTCCTGACCTAGTTAAAGTAAAACTATGTTACTTAAGGGATAACAGTATCCCGAGTACTAGTTAAGATCCATCGGTGACATGCGGCCCACGATTTCGAGTAATCAGTCGGAACCACACATACCCAGAAAATTATGTTTTGTGTATTTAGACGAGGCTTTGATTTCTAAAACCATTTGTTACACTAGTACAAGGATATACTGTTGATTTATAAAATGTCATGCCAACACCCACTGGGTATCTTTTGATACTCAACCCAAATGTTTTTCAAATATTTTCAGGTTCGGATATAGGTGGTGAGGCATAGGACTGAGGCGGGGGTTCTACATGTTTACTTTTTCCGCTGTGTATATAAATAAGGTTACTCTGAATAATTTTCGAAGTATGTAATATATTAGTAAGGTATGGTTATTATATTATGTTAAAAAGGTATTGTCTATTATATCTCTCATGTGTTATTCCTACACTTAAGAATATATATATATATATATATATATATATATATATTAAGTAATGAGTTATTATTATATTACTATTAATATTATTAATATTATTATTATTCTACCCCTTTTCTTCCCCGCTTCTTAATTCCCCCTCGTCGCGTTCTAGCCCCAAGTCGGGATGTGACACTTTTGAATCTATCAAAAGTTCTATCTGCAATCTTGTTGAAAAAGCTCTCATCTTCCATAAACTTAGAAAAAACCTTTGAAGCAATAGCATCAATACAAAGCTGACGTTTCTCAACAATTAATGGCACAGAGCTAGAGCTAGGTTTTGTCGGAACAGTATGATCTTCAGTGTCTTCAACTACATGTTTCCTTTTTTTCAAATGAATTTTGCCTCGAGGCTGAACAGGATCTTCAAGTTTGACATCTACAGATGCATCAACTTGGTCATGAATGATAATAGGATTATCAACATCGTCTCCTGGTTCACTTGTAGTATAGCGTTGCTTAACAAAAAGCTTAAATGGAGTGCCTATAAGCTCCATCGACTTCCAATTCTTTGTTTTAGTCTCAGAAATAGTTGGTTTTAATTCAGCATCTATAATTCAAAGAAAACAAAATATAATTTATTTTTTAAGTAACAATAGACACTTTTAAATCTCATTCAAAAACAATTATATACAGGAAAAATAAAACAAATATTTATAAAATGTATAGACATAATACCTGACCATTGACAGATTTAACGATTGAATTGGTACGGGCATACTTAAATCTCAACATTCTTGGTATAACAGAGTCTGATGTTGTTGATAGACCACCTATTTTGCCGCAGTCAGAGATTGCACAATATATCCAAAACTTGAGAAATAAGAAAATGTTAATAAAATATTAAAACTATTAAAAAGATAAAATTTAAAGACAAGGATATGACTAAAAAACGAACCATGAAAGTTGTTGTGAAGCCATATAAATTGTAACAATTTGAGATGTAACAGAATGTGTGGTCTTGACATTCTTCAAACTTTGAAGCAGCAACTTATATGAATAACTTCCCCAAGGGAAAGACTCCCATTTCTTTGTATCTTCAATCAACACTCATACCCAATCTGCAACCTTTGTATTCCTCGGGTCTCCACCAAACAACATCTGATATACAAACAAGATCTTGGCCACTTTGACATAATCATCACTATCCTCACTGAGTGAATTGTTATCATCAAGAAATCGTTGTAAAAGATCTTGCTGTGAAATAGGCTTGTTGTCAAAGACTCTAGTGTATAGGGAGTTTACTGGTATATCATGGTTTTCCGAGGGATTGAATGACGATCCACCAAGCTGAAATTCAACTCGGCTGAAACGTAACTTTTGATCATTGATATAAAACCACAACTCTGTTTCATCATGGGATTCATCAAAAAAATACATCTCATGTGCAAGTACAAGATGAATTACACTTGCAGACTTCGAAACAACATCAGGCAGTGATGTGAAGTCTCCGAAACATGACTTCTAAAACTTCTTGTAGGCCTCTTCTGAAAAAGACTGTAGTTTGTTACGGATGTCTACTAAAATAGACTCCTTACAGTACAAATTGTAGGTGGAATATTGCCTTAAATGTCTACGGATAGATGGCCTCTTATATTTCCAAACCTAATACAAAAAAAAAAAAAAAAACAGCAACTGAAATTAAAAGCATATTGTTTCATCATAGAAACTGCATACAATTATATTCAATACATTACAAATATTAAAAGCAATCTATAAAATTAAGTTGACACGATTACATTCCAACTAAACAAGAAGACAACAAGGCAGGGGAACCCAAACTTCAAACTTCAAGAGAAGAATCTGCCATCACTACCACCAAAAACATTTCAAAGAGGAACAGAGTAGTACAAATGTTGAGGTCAAAATGCCAAATATCAAAAAATCCAAAACCCAAAGCATCGGATGCCAAACCGACAACGACTACGACCTTATCCCTTAACTTGCTTGTTCATTAGATTAATATTGATGCCCTTGTTCATTATGCACTTGTATGAATCAGAGTGGAAGTCGAAACTGAGAATATTGATGACTGTGGTGCCACCCACCCTGTGTTAGCTAATGACTCTTCATATGCAGTAAATTCCAAGTGGGAATATCTGAACCCTATTCCTCTCTCCACTATGCATTTTGCCTAAAAATATTCCATTAATTCTATCGCACCCGCACACATAAACATACACACCCTATCTATCAAATTTTCAACATATTTAAGATAGCATGATCTACGCTACTGTAGTGTCTGAGAATGATGTTTTAGGCTTGTTCCTAACCTAAACATCAACGTGTGTGATAATAAGGTACAGAAAATTCGAACATCTCTAAAGAAGCATACATGAATACCTATATGGTAAGAAAATCATACATGACTGCCTAACATAAAAAGAAAGCATACATGACACAGTAACATGAAACAATAACATAAATGAAAATATCTGAATTAGAACAAAGAGAATGAGAGTGAGTTACCTCCTCTATCGCATCGCTAGGCGGCGGTGGCGGCGGTTGTGGTGGCAGCGGACATTCAAAATCAGGATCTACAGAGATTTTGTTTCTCCTAAAGATTACAGATCTGGTCTAAAACTAAAGAAATCAATGAGAGATCTGGTGTGATGGTACGAAAAAATCGACTGAATTCAGAGAGAAATCGAAATAATGAAGCGACGATGAACAATCGGAGAAGACGATGTTCGATTCACCATGAGAGAGAAAAGGGTAAAGTGAAAGTACGGTAGAAACGATTTCTACTATTTTGGTAAAGTGATAAAATTACAGTATTGATTATTTATTTAATAATTTAATTTAAAAAGCAAAAATTAAGGGAAAAGAGTTAACGGGCTTAAAATTAAGGGCTATTTTTTATCTTTGTATTTTAAAAAAGGGTATTTAAGCCCATTAACTCTATATATCTATATACAGTTCATTAGTATGGTTTCTCACCTCTATTTTAAGCTATTTTACATTAGTTCAATTCATTAGTATTAGTTTAATAGATTGGTTTAATCTATTAAACTTTTTTTAAGTGGTGCGACTTCAATCTATAAGCAGTGGGATTTCGAATTCAAACTTCACTGTTCCCCTCACCATGTCAAAAGAAGATGTTTGTCTAATAAAGCTGAGTATAAATTTTAGTGCTATATATCTCTTGTTATTTTGGATTTTAATCTAAAGAGGTACGTTAAGTTTGACTCTAGGTATTAGTCTTTTGCATCATTAGTAACTTAAATGCATGTTGCTCATTATTCTTTTTTAGTGACTTATATAATTAGCTTAATTAGGTAAATAATTTTTTAATATTGGCCGGTCTTAATTATTAGAAAAAAATAATGAGTATAAAATAATGTTATTATATAGTATGTGGGTCAATAAGATGATTAGACTAGTAGAATTCTGCATTTTAGTCTACATAAAACTGTAAAATAGACCTTTAAATTGGGGATGACCAAGTCCGACCAACGTTGTTTCGAAAGAGATATATGTAGTTTATATTAAAACATTGTTAGAGAAATAAGATCATTAGTTATACATCGTTGTTTCTAGTAGACCTTAGTTTTCAAATATATGCATATATGTTGTGTCTGTACTTTTGTTTTGTGAAAATCCATTATTATACCGCAGTGTGCACCTCATGTCTCCCAATAAAATCGGATTTCCTACTTTCATTTCGTGTTTCATTATCTACATCTTTCATTAATTGGTTGAACGATATGTGACATTGACAGTGATTTATTCCACCCAAATAGGATATATAATTATCTTCAAATCGTCAAATATCTAAAATCCGAAGAATAATAGAGGATGAAACCCACAAGGAATAGAGATCATGTCTATATGCAACAGCCTACAATAGGAAGGAAGTATGTTTAGTATTTTCCAGCTCCCCTGACCAAGAAACTTCATATATTTTCAGTGAAAATCCCACATCTGCCTTGTCACTGAAATATCCAGTTTCCTTATCTAATTTATTGATCTCACGACACTGACGAAATTAAAAACAAGAAGAAAACCTTTCCTTATCACCAAAGAAAACCATTCATCAAACTCTATAAAAGCAGCACAAAGCTGAGACGATCGATCTCCACATGCATTTGAGATAAGAAGACAAAAATTGCACAGCAAAAAAAATAGAAACTATCTTTTGTCTTTGATAGCCATGGACTCTGCAATTTTGTTCTCCTTTCTTGCATTTCTCATTGCTGTGTTATTTCTTATGAAGGACAGATTCAGTTACAAGAGGGTCCCACCAGGCTCCTTAGGCATGCCTCTGTCCCTCGAGGTCGTGAAGGCACTGAGAGAGAAGAGGGGTGAAGAGTGGCTGCAGGAGAGGGCCCGCAAATACGGCCCGATCTCCAAGTTCAACTTCGTCGGAACTCCGACCGTCTTCGTCACCGGACAGGCCAACAACAAATTCATTTACAGCTGCGATGAGAAAATCCTTTCGAGCCAGCAGCCTCATAACATTCGGAGGCTCTTCGGCGATAGGAACATTCTAGAACTGACCGGCCTAGATCACAAGCGTGTGAGGCGAGCGCTCACCTCGTTCTTGAAAGGCGAAGCACTCCGACAGTGCGTCAAGAAGGTAGATGGGGAGATCCGATTGCACCTCAAGCAACAGTGGCGTGGGAAAGACCAGATCGCAGTATGTCTTGTCTGAGACAGTCTCAACATGAGACGAGTCATATATTCCATATCCAGTGGCATATCTATAACTATGAATTATAGATATGCCACTGAATATGAATTGGATAAAAAGATTTGACTCGTCTCATGGTAAGACTGTTCAGCTATGGTTGACAAAAAAAAGGATAATTTTTTTTTTCAGGTGTTACCGCTTATGAAGTCGCTGACGTTCGATGTAATCTCGACGGTCCTGTTTGGAGTGGAGAGGGGCCCGAGAAGAGACGCGCTCGTGAATCTGTTCGAGCAGGTGGTGATGGGAATGATGGCGTTGCCAATAAACATTCCCTACACACGCTACAACAAGAGCATGCATGCGAGGGAGAAAGCCGGGGCGATCATAAGAGAGCTTATCTCCGAGAAGAAAGAGATCCTAGAGAGAGATGGAATGCCGGAAGAGCAAGATCTCATCTTCACCTTGCTTAACTTGCGCGACGAGTCTACCGGCGCACCTCTCATGACGGATGCCGAGATTGAAGATAATTGCACCATCGCCATGATCGGCGGCCACGACACCACGTCGATCCTTATAACTTACATTATCAAATTCTTAGCTGAACATCCACATGTTTATCAAAGTGTTGTTGATGGTACGTATGATATTAACAAAAAATTGTTTCTTTTTTTTTTTTTTTTAATATATCTCGAGAGATTTAATTTGATGATTGATAATGTAGAACAAGAAGAGATTGCGCGGGGAAAGAAATCACCGAGTGATCCTTTGACATGGGAAGATCTGGCAAAGATGAAGTATTCATGGAGAGTGGCGACGGAGGCGTTGAGGATGCATCCACCCTTCATTTTTACCTTTAGGCTGGTCGTCCAAGAGTTTGAAATGGGAGGATACGCGATCCCAAAAGGATGGCAGGTACTCTTTTCGCAAATGAGATTCTCTATTGCATTTTCATATTTCATCTCCTATTACATTAATGAGAGGACAATATGTGGCATGATTAAAGTTCAAGATTTATGGTATATATAAAGAAAATATCTTCCCTAAATTTGATCCATTAATTGTGACACGTGTTATTTTATTATTAATGTAATAGAAGATGAAATACGGAAGGGAAATAAAGGATCTCATATGTTCTTTTTCCTACTCATCGATAATTTATGTACTGAAATTCGTCTTTCTATTCCTATTTTGGTGTTTTGTTTTATTAAATTTTTTTACCTTCCTTTGATTTCTTTTCTTCAATTTCAAGATCTTTTAGTGTTTTAACTCTATTTTTAACTAATCATACTTCTTACAATAATTAATTTACAGTTTTTTAGTTAATAATTGATTATATAAGGTTGATTATTTCATAAATAACGTACGTGTTTGAACAGGAAGGTACTTTTGGCGGGATGCATGACGCAGATGGACGAATCCATATACCCGGATCCGTATAGGTTTGACCCGTCGCGATACGAAAACCCGAAAGCAATGCTGCCACAGACGTTCATAACATTTGGGTCAGGGCCGAGAATGTGCCCGGGGAATGAACTTGTAAGAGTGGAATCATTAACTATGATGCATTACTTGGTGACACATTTCCACTGGAATCTTTGTTTGAAAGAGAATATTGCCAGCAGAGATCCCATGCCAACTTTCGACCAAGGAATGCCTATACAGATTATGATGAAGAAGCCATTTGATGATGAAATATAATTAATTTGCTTTTAAGTTTACTTGTTTGGAAATTTTTTCAAAAAAAAAAAAAAAAGTTTACTTGTTTGGAATAAAGTACTGTAGCATATATATCAAGAAAGTCTATAGATGATGTAATGTACTTTGCTTATATTTCACGTTTACATGAATAATAATCTAGAATTTGCACGAAACATTAGTTATTTTAATATATAGAAATCATTATTAATAACTCATTACCTTCTATATACATGTTTTTTTTTTTTTGAAGAATTGTGACTAAGTTTGCCATATCTTACTCCTTATTCTATATAGTTTTTCCTCTATGATTTAGTATTCTTTATATGAAACTAAAATATTTGTTTTTAAGTTTTTATATAAAATCAATTAACCATACTAGTTATACTAAATCATCTTCATTACTACTAATTTATTTATATAAATAAAACAAATGCATTTGCTTTAGAAAAACAGTTATTGACTTAACTTGCTAGTCAAATTAAGAACTTTAATTAATGGCAATATTATAAAAATAGGTTTTCTTTACTAGCATTTGTTTACGTGAAAATCAAGTATATAAATAGAATTTACTTATAGATAGATTATAAGAGAGTCATTATTGTCTAATATTTAAATCACATCTTCAATACTTAAATGGTTTTATTAAAGGAAGATTTTGATTACCATAAGGCTATCCACAACGCATCTCGTGCGTGGGTGCTCGAGCCGAGATCGAGCACGGGTGGCTCGAGCACCCCGCGTTGCAGACGGCGAGAGCTCGAGTCGTGCCCGAGCGCTCGAGCCATGCTCGAGTCCGGCGCGTGCTCTTCACGCGTGAGCATTGACGAATAAAAAAAATAAATAAATAACGGCGCGTGGATTGCACGCGCCTAACGTATAAATTTTTAAAATTCCGCCCGTTGCGGCAACGGCTATGCCGATTTAATATTTTTTTTTCCTCTTCTATAAATACCACCACACCCCTCATATATCTCACACCATTTTATCATCCTCTTTCTCTCTCAAATTCAACCTAAAAAAATGTCTTCATCGGAGGAACTTATTTTTTCCGATTCGTCGGAGGAATATGTCGAGGGCGGCACCGACGACGAGGTGCTGGAGATGATGGCGAACGTGGATCGCTACATGCGTGCACACCAAGCGGAGCAGAGAAAGAAGAAGAAGAGGGCGCGGGACTTCGTCGACCGCGACCGAGAAGCTGCTTGTGCGATCCTCCACGCCGACTACTTCGCCGACAACCCCACCTACGGCGAGCAGTTTTTCCGACGCCGTTTCCGGATGCGCAAGTATCTGTTCTTGCGCATCTGCAGGACGTTGGAGGAAAACGTCCACTTCTTCACGCATCGACAAGATGCACTCGGGCGATGGGGGCTAACGGCGGTGCAAAAATGCACGATGGCGGTGCGACAACTGGCGACCGGTGGTGCTGCCGACACGTTCGACGAGTATCTGAAGATCGGAGATAGCACGGGCCGGATTTGCCTCAAAAAATTTTGCCGGACAATTATCGACCTCTTCGGCGAGCGGTACTTGAGGAAGCCCAACGCTGCCGACACTGCGCGTCTGCTCCAAATGCACGAGTTGCGGCATGGGTTTCCGGGGATGCTCGGGAGCCTCGATTGCATGCACTGGGAATGGAGGAACTGCCCAAAAGGGTGGGCGGGTGTCCACACTCACGGCGATCAAGGCGTGCCTACCTTAATCTTGGAGGCGGTGGCGTCGCAGGATTTGTGGATCTGGCATGCCTTTTTTGGGGTTGCCGGCTCCAACAACGACCTCAACGTCCTCAATCAGTCGCCCTTGTTCACCGACGTACTTGAGAATAGAGCTCCACCGTGCACCTTCACCGTCAACGGACACCGCTACGACAAGGGGTACTACTTGACCGACGGGATCTACCCTTGTTGGCCTACCCTGATCAAATCGCCGAGGGTTGAAACCGACCTAAAGACGGCGAGGTTCAAGAAGATGCAGGAGGCGGCGAGAAAGGACATCGAGCGGGCCTTTGGAGTGCTCCAAACCCGATGGGGAATAATACGCGCTCCGGGTCGGTGCTGGTACAAGAAGCATCTCCGAGACATCATGTTCGCGTGCATTATTTTGCACAACATGATCATCGAAGACGAGCGGGAAGATGTGGAGAATTGGAGAGAGGACTCCGACTCTCCGTCCTCTAGCGGGGTACACTTTCGGACAACTCCGATTTTTTTTTTCGGCAATTTATGCAACGGAATGCCGACTTGAGAGATCAAAAAAAGCACCATCGGCTTACCAATGATCTCACCGAGCACCTCTACCGGAAATTTGGACCTCTACGGGAGTAGTCTAGCATTTTTAATTAATGTAATGTTTTTTTGTTTTAATTATTGTAATATGTTATTTTTTTTTAATTAATGTAATGTTTAATGTTATTTTTATTAATGAAATTTTATGAATTAATTTAATAAATGAAAATGGGGAATTTTTAATATTAAAGATAGAACACCCTTAAAGCATTCTTGGGTTGCAGGGGTAGAGTGCTCTAAGGGTGCTCTAGTGTTAGAGCACCCCTTAAAGCGCCCTAAGGGTGATCTAAGGGTTGTGGATAGCCTAAGGGAATAGTCAAATAAATATGGTAGGTAACTTAATTAACTAGTTGACTTTCTTGCTACCGAAGCATCAAGACATTAACGCGTCCATGTTAGTTTATATTTTTCTTTTTTTAGAAATATTAGAATGGTATATATATATATATATATATTATTGAAAGGACTATGCAATCATATAAGTGAAATTCTACATTATATATAGGTAGGATCATTACATCGCATGAAGGGCGGATCATTATATCACATAAGGTAGTATACTACATTGTACGCATGTAGAATTAATTCAAGAACTCTAACATCTGACTAAGAAGAGACTTGTGGTGTCTTATCTAGCCACTTGAGCTAAACCTCGTCAACGTCTTAATTATACTTATTTAAGTTTTGAGTGTTCTTGTGATGATGTGAAGTTATATTGATTTAAAAACGGTACACAATTACATTGACTATTCTATTTTATTGATATTTGAAAGGCTAATCTATCAAGATCATCTACTTTTTTTTGTTTTTTCGATTGTGACTAATATACGTATTAATATATATGCGATCCGGTCCTATTTTATAATTTGGTAAATGTTGACCTAATCACTTAAAATACAATTTTCTATTGGCACGGCAAACCCATATTGATATTCAACAGATCTGTGAAAAAAAAGGTGCTTGAAATTAGTGATAGTATTTGATAATAAAATGACTTATCTTACACCGCTAGATTTGAAAGGGTATTGTTCACCCTTCCACAATTTCTTTTGCTTTTTTATGTAATAAATTAAATGACGTTGTTTTAATAGCCACATTAATAGAACTTCACTGTTAAAACATGCGTGAGGGTTAAGCTTTGAGTTTGTGAAATTTGTTGGAAATTAATGTTCTAAATCTGAAACTTTTGTCCATAATACACAAATTAAGAAAAATAAAATTGTAGCCCATACTTTCCATTAGTCCAACATCAATGAAATACGTATTAAAGCTAAAGAAGTAATCATTTTGGTTAAAAAGAAAAAACATTCAAGTTCCCTCAGGCCCAAAGCTTTAATTAAAAATTGTTCTTTTAACTAGGACTGCAACTACAATATCTCTCACAAGGCCATTTAACTAGTTCCAGCATAATACAATTCAAACTTTTGATTCAAAATAAACATCGTGTCCAAAATTAAATTGAAGCTTACAATTAGAGGGAAGGTAAGCAAATGAAATGAATCTCTTTCTTGAAAAAAGGTATGCAATGCATTAATGCAACAAGTTAGTATCCAGCCATCAATGTGCTCATTATTTCCATCGTCGAATGGTTGGAAATTGGAATCCTTCCGCTTCAATTTTCTGGGCCCGCCCTCATCTATTACATTTCATTTTATACTATTTTCCACTTCACGTATTTTGAAGTGAGTATGTATTTTTAAATATATTTTTATAAAATATATAAGTTTTCTATACTAAAATCATGTAAAAGATTAAAATATTTCTAAATAAAAATTTGATTTTATTTTTTTCTTCTTTTTCTCTAAAAAATCGGCTGGTTTAATTTTTTATTTATTTTCCCTTTCTTCTTCTCTTCTACTACAAAATCCTAATAAAAAAATTTCACCAACCAAGCTTCAATGCATTCAATTTTGAACTACACTTCATTTATATTTTGTAAGAGATGTTGTTTTCTCTCATTAATATTCCACAACAACTACTACAATTCTCTACATCTCTATTCTCTATTCTCCACCAAAGCAAAACTCACGATAGTTGCAAAAAGAGAGAAGCGAGTCTTCAAGATAACTCATTGAAAAGAAGGAGGTAAAACTTAAATGGAAGGCTTTCGTGTTTCTGGCTCCATAAAGAAGGTATGCAGCAATATTCACTACGTAAAATATGATTTTTTTCGATAAGTTCTTGTACCCACGGTGGGTTGAGATTGCCCAAGGTGGTAAAAAATTTCTATGAACACGAATTATATATTGATATTTAATCATAAGAGAGTATATTAGCATGTTTAGAAACGTTTTTAGAAGAAAAATAGCTGTAAAAATATATCTACTGTCGTGTCTATAAGAATTCTTCATTTCCTGGAACGTTTTTTGCAACCCATGGTGGCAACCCACGATGGGGCCATCGTAGGTTGCCACTGTGGGTTGCCTAAAAAAGGTGCACACGGTGGCAACCAACGGTAGTTATCACCGTGTGTGTATCCATCGTGCGTTAGGCAGTAGATGCATTAGAAGCGTGTTCGATCGGAGTTTTGATAATTTCTTGGCTATTTTGTATTTTTCAGATGTCGTGACAACGTTTGATACATCACAGCGGTTGTTGGGAGCGATCAACTTATATAGACGGGGATTCTTTTTTTGTCTTCATCGATAGTGCCACAGTGAACTGTGCAAACCTTGTTGAACTTATTGGAGAAGGGTTGGGAAATATAAATCTGATCGACTACACGTTGTGGTACTTGACACGCATGAGCAATGAAAACAAAGTAAAAGTTTTATTGCGGAGTGATATCGAGTTACTGCGTATGTTAATTGAACAGAAAGACGATCCGAAGGTTTACGTTGATTATGGCGGCTCATCCGCCCCCGAGGTTAACTTTGGTGGTAACAGGTCCGGATTTGAGCACCACGATATTGACAACCGCATGCCCTACTCATATGAGCAATATGAAAAAGATGAGGAAAATGAGGATGAAGATAGTGACTACGACGAAAATGAAGAAGATGAGGCGAGTTCGTCCAAAGACGAAACAGATGATCGTCGTAAAGAATTGCGTGATTCGCTATCTATTGATTTTGTTTCTTCCATTGTAAGTATAGTATAGTTATATTTAGCACGAAATGTAACATAATTGAAATAGTAATCATTGAATTAACAAAATGTATCATATACTATATGTATAATGTTGGGATTCTCTTGATAATGGTTATGTACCACTAACTTGATCGTTTGTACGAAGTACCTGATTTACTATTGAATTAGATGAAGGTTACGTGTGGGTGTTTGGGTTTGGTTGTTAAGTAGTTTTAAATTGAAAAATAATCTATTGTAGAATCACTAAACAACAAAATCAAAGGAATAGAGCAATAAATGAAATTCACAAATGTTCTTGTGCCCACGGTGGGCATTGCCCATAATGGCAACCACCGTGGGTTGCCCATCGAGGGCACAAGATTTAGCCCATAATCTTATGCCCACGATGGAAACCACCGTAGGTTGCCCACCGTGGGTACCAGATTTTCAACCCACGGTGGGCAACCCTTGATGGTGACCATCGTGGGCATGACCACCGTGGGCAAACTCGAGAGTGATGTTTTCACCTGCTATTTTCAACTTCATTCAACTATAATCACTTACATCTTAAACAAGTCCAAATAACATATAAAATAAGTTCAAATATTTACAAAAATGAAAAATTAGTTATGTTGTCTCTCCTAATACGAACCATATTCTAGTTGCAGCAAATAACCTATACGCCTCAATGTATCTATCATCAATTGACACATTACGATGTGTCGCTATTAAATTGATAAGACGATTAACATAAATAAGGGCGTAGGGACCACAATTTATCCTGTCGGTCTGGATGAATTGCTCCTCCTCAGGCATCTTAATCAATAATGGAGGATTTTTTAACCTTTGCATGTGGCCATTTTGCTCCCAGAAACCTAATGCCAGCAACGAGGTAAGAGATTGCTGACACACTATAATTGCTCCCTATGCACTATCGTTTCCCTGTGATGGACCATGATCGAGTCATACAGCTCGACAGTCCATTCCTTCAGACAAATGTGTATCGTGATCCAATGATACCCCCAATATTGCACACTGTTATGACCTGTACACGACAAGGAGCAATTTAACTATATTAAAAAATATATATTATAGTAAACTACAAATAAGATATTATTTTAAAATATAATCAACTTACATGATTAGCTTGCCACCAAGCCGTTGCTAATTCGCTTTTTGTGCCATCAACCATTTGTTTAAAAGCCTCAAGTACTTGCCAATTATGATATAGTCTGGAAGAACTTTCTTTCTCTTGTCATTATCATCAATAGGGTACATCTTATCCCACTTATTTCGCAAAGAATTCTAGTAATACAATAAAAAAAATTACATAAATCAAAGAAAATATTAATATAATCAAGAAATCAAGATTTACATAAATCGAAGAGAAATACTTACATAGAAGCCAGTGCCGACTACAATGGTGGTTGCCTCACATACTCCATCAGCTGTCAACCTATCTAAATATCTCACCTTGAATCGCATATAGTTTAGGTACAGCTCTATCTCCTGCAATGTTATTTAATTTTGTTAGTTAATGTGCAAATAAGTTTAAATTATTGTAATAAAGATAGAATTGAACCACTGCCCACATTATTTGTTGACTAACCTCCAGACGATCGAAAACAGATTGTTCAATAGTGTGGCCAAGCATCTTAATTGTGATTGTAGCATCGTCTCCTGATTTTCTATGCTTCTTGTACATATGTTTCAACCTCTTCACGGCCTTTACAGTCATGGCCACATTAGGCGTCTGTATGGCGGCAGACGGTCTCGTCTTACGACGACCTTGCACTTCGTCTCGCTCCACCATTTCGTAATCTTGCTCAACAGACTCCTCAGAGGATGACGACCACTCAATATTAACAGGTGAAACCTGCCGTCTGAGCTTCCCGTGTGTGGTGTCCTCAACAGTAGAAAAAAACGGCTGCTCCAGCTGGTACTCAAGCTGGTAGGGAATCTGCTGCTTATGTGGGGTGTACTCGGCAGTAGGAAAAAAGTGACTGCTACTATCGTCGTCTGGAAACACTAATTGTTGCTGCCAGATAGGTGGTTGAAACATCGGAGGCTGGTAAGTCGGAGGGTCGTACTGATGCAGCGGTCTACTGCTATAGCCGAAGAACATCGGCTGCTGCTGCTGGTAGGCAGGCTGATACCCACACGGCTGCATTGGTGGCTCGCTCTGGTGGGGTATAAGGTCAAACGACTGCCCTAATAGGTGGTGCATCGGCTGCTCGGTACGCTCAAGAATGTGAGGAGAGTGGTGACTATGCCGACTGTGCAGTCCCTGTAGAGCTGCAGCTGCAGAGTGACGAGGCGGGTCCGGAATCTTCCTGTGTCTGCTAGAAACCTCTACAGAGTGACGGTGTGGCTCGGGCTTCTCCTGTAGCTCCCAACAGACTGTTGTGGAGGGCTCCTAGATCGTCTGTGCCTCGGACCGAAGTACTCCTTCACCTGAGCAAAGAGCTTCCGGGATAAGGTAGCAAAGAAGCCCTTGTCAAACTCGTCCATCAAGACCGCCCTCAGTCGGTGATTGATGTAGTCATCTCTGTCGTCCTTCGCGTGGTCAGGACAAGGATGTCCGTAGACACAACACACTCTATCTTCTGGTCTCTCCTGATGACCGGTTGTACTGTCTCAGCTGTATGTACTTGTGGTGGGGTGCTCTGTCGGTATCGTATTGGGATTTTCTGTGCTGATGAGGTCGGTTTAATTATCTCCCCCATAACCTCCGTAGCCTTCACCAATTTTCCCTTTTTTCACCTTCTTTTTCGGAGAAACCTCTCGAAACTCTTCTTTTGTATTCTTCTCTATTAATTTTTTCGAGGTTCCAAGTGTACATGATATACCAAGTCAAGATTGTACCAATACAATTCCATAGTGTCTTTCACGAGAATATACATCGGGATATGTATGACAATACCCTAAACAAGTTATGTAAAATTATTATTAGATGACAAATTAAACATGTAATATAAATAATAAAATATTATAAAAATAAAGGCAAATACCTCTCTCTCGAAGAACGTGTTGAAATCTACCTTGAAGAGTTTTGTAGTCCACATAAAACATTGAGAAACTCTAACAGCGGCTGCTCGGGTTCTACAATACTCTCCCAACAAAGGAATACACTCGTAAGACCAAATTTGTAAAACTCAAATCGGTCCGTTAAAGTGACAAGTTCATATGTCTGCTTGGTCGGGTTTCTTGGCGGTGTTGTTGATGTAGTAAGTGAATGCCTGATATGTATAATCACCACAAGGAAACCCTTCCCAACGTTCTGGATCCTCAACTAATGTCCATGCTCATTCCTTGACCTCCATTTCACGGTCCCGACAAAGGAGAAACAGGTAGTAAACCAAGAGCTTGGCTACCTTCACATAGTCTGCGAAGTCGTCTCCCAACATTAAAGCGTTGAACATATTGTGCATGTCTCTGACTTTAGTTCTGCGGCCTTTGAATACGATATGGAAAAGATTGTCAGGCTGGAGGAGATGTCTCTCATTCAAGTCGAAATCTCTCCTTTCGAAATTCAATTCAGTAATGCACGCATAGTCGCGTGCGGTGAAGCGGAGGGTTCGCTCGGAAATTTGAAACCACGTCTCATCCGAGGGGATCTCAGGACCCGTCAACTGACGAGCCAATAAGTGATGCAGGGCACTGTTTGTACTTCTATTTCTCTTATGTTTAATGTAACGGCCAACAACTCCCACCGTATTATACACTTCTTGATACCGTCTTGGATTGACCGTAAATTGTCGAAATACCTTCGTTATTTCTTTGAATACGATCTCACGACAATATAAATTCAATAATTTGCTACGATGATGCAATTCAGGTCTCATCTAGTCACAACCGCGCTGCAATATAAACACACAAACCATAAGGAAGGAAGTTCGAGCGCTCAAACCAACAAAATCACAAAACACAAACATATAAAATAGTCTCTGGTCAACCCATGACAAGGCAACCCACGACGGGGCTACCCACGATAGGGCAACCCACGATCGGGCTACACACCACGGGGGCTACCCACGACGGGCTCCCACCGTTGGTTCAAAAACACCCACCGTGGGCAGCCCCAATTTCTCACATTAAATCCAAATTTCAATGACAAATCTTAGAAATAACACTACCAATACTCATACAATCATGTACATTGTTCTCATATTTAATAAATTGTCCATAAACACACATTTAGAAGCATACATTCGAACTTTACAAAATTCAATTTTGTAGGTTAAGAGAACTAACCGGCGGTTCGTTTTCGCATAAATTTACTTCCTCCTTGCCTGAATTAGATGTCGACGCCGTTGACTCTCCATCGTGGTCGGATTGGTTGCTCAAAACCGGCGGTGTGTGTGTGTGTGTGTTGTGGAGGGTGAGGTCGTGGGTGAGAGACGGCTTAGTGTGGGTTGATAGAAAGAGAGAGAGAAAGGGAAAGTTATGTGTGGTGTGGGGTAGGGTGGGGGGGGATAGAGATACGGTTTTTTTAATTTTTTTTTTCTTTTTCTTATTTGTTTATTTAAAGTAAGGGTATTTTAGTCTTTTAAGTGATTTTGGTATAGAAAACTTACACTCTTATAAAAGAGTGCAAAAAACTTCTACCTTTTATCAAAAGGTATTTAAAAAGAGTTTCCCCTATTTTGAATGCTCCACTTTCAGTTATTACGTTGAGGAGAAAATGAATAACACACAAAATGCGATGCCAATTATTTTCTTTCTTAATATAATAGTTTTTTTTCTTTTTTGGTCCTATTTTATCTTTGATTTTGGTCGATAGTCGACTATATTCAAAACCACCGGTGGGCCAGTGCTGGTCCAATGCAATCGCACCTAATGTCTATGTCCATGGTCAAGATTCATTATAAGCCTCTTCCGTTGGAATGAACACGCTAATTATAGTAGGATCTCTATAAATTTATACATTTTGGATCGGAGGATGATTATCTTATAGATGTTATTACTTTATCGGGTTAAAATTTAAAGGAAAAATAGTAATATAGCTGGAACAGGAAAAAATTATTATTTTGGAATGGTTATTAATTTATCGAGTATTAATTTAAGAAGGTTATACGACAAGTCAAATAACAATCAATCCATATTCAGCTTATAATTGAAGTTAATTTCTATGTGACAAATTATGTTATGCCATAAATATTAGGAAAATGGGTGAAACACCCTTATTGTTGTCTCAAATCCTCATATAGTATAATACAACCAACCACGTAGTGTATGTGAATATAGGAAATATTAATTTTGTTACGGTGGCCCGCTACAAGTGAAATTCTAAAACTGTAGTTAGATATATTTATTATAATTTTTACAGTCAATTTTTAAATTTGTTGTCTCCATATGTTATAGTTATTCAATTCATTGAAATAATTTCTTCTTATTCTTGCATAAATTTAACATAACAACGTAATTAACGTAATGTATATGTTGTTGATGTATAAAGTCTGAAAAGAAATTTGATAACCTTGAGTTTTGCATGATTTTAGAGCTTTAATTGAATGATTTAGAATGCAAATTCGTGTGTATGTTGAGCTTTATTGTCAAATATCATTTTCTTAAAGAATTTGATACTCGAAGTTCATTTTTGTGTTTTTTATAGGAAATTTTGCAGAGGTTTGAAAAAAAAATGCTCAAGGGATATAGTTTGTAGCTCGTGAGTGAAGTTGGTGCTTGATTTGGCAATGTAATGGCGACTTAATTCGTGTGAAGACACAAGGCGCGACAACATTCAAACCAAACTTCATGCTGCGACAAAAGGGCTTGTTTAAAACAGAGCACGTCTTTGTGCTCCATCTCAAGCTCCCGCTTAAATCGGAGCATATAACTACTGAGGCATCTCAAAACAAGACACTTCATGCTATGACAAAAGCGTCCGCTTAAAGTAGAGCACAAACTTGTGCTCCAATCCAAGTGGCCACATCCCAACATACTTTGGTTGCGCCCTATACAATTTTTGTGCCAAATTTACCATCATACCACCCAACTTAATGCCAGTTCCGTCTTCGAGACCGGGCAATGGTCTCCAGAAAGAGGAAAGAGAAGATTACAAGCTGCTTGACAAAGACGCAACAATGCTTAACGGCCAAATCTGACACTCTACTCTAGTTATTTCCTTATTTAATGAGGGTTTTCCCCATTTGTAAGAGAACTTTACTCTCTACATTTCAACTTCAATATCCAACTTTAATCTTATGGTTATGCTATTAGATTTCAATTGAAGACTTGATTTGGGATGCTTTGAAGATTGTAATTGGAGCTCTCTTGGGTTATTAATAGTATCTCTATTTTATGGCTTTAATTTTCTTTTCTTTTGTTATTTCTTCTTTTATGTCTAGGTAAATCTCTAAGTTGATTTTGCGCATTTGTGGAGATTCTTTGATGTTGATGATCTTAATTTTCTAACTCTATTTACCGTCTCTTTCTTGATTGTGGTTTTGGCTCTTGATTTTATGTGGAAATTATTGATCATTTTTCTTACATGCATGGTTTTGAAATTTAGTAGGTTATAAATGCATGTGTGGGAGCCTCTAATCTTTTGTGCTTTTGGGAGTTGATCTTTCGACTTGAGTTTCAATCAAGAAAGTCGTTGGATTAATCTACACTTGCTAGCACTCGAGAGAGGTTTAGTAAATAGTGTGTGATTGCTCCTCATGATTGAGATTAAATATGGTTATGAGAATTAGGAGATTAATGTCATTATCATCTTAAGTCAAAATAATTTGCTAGAATCAACCCTTGTCTCATTATTATTTTGATCATTTTTGTGCTTTAATCATAATTGCTTGTCTTTGCGTATACATTTACTTTGCTAGTAATCGAAAAAAAAAACAAAATCACGATCTCTTTAGAGCTTGAATAGTAGGAACGTGTTTAAACCTTGTTTGCATGATATATTCATTCAATAGTCCTCGAGGATCAATACTCAATTTCTACTACTACAATTACCCGATTGAGTTGCGGTTTAATTGCTAAAGTAATAGGTGATCAAAATTCTATTTCGAACTGTAATAAAAAATCGCTTGCGGTTTGGCTCGGCATGCGAATTTGTGGACTGCTGTATACATTTCTTGGGCCAACAAGTTTTTTTCTCTTTTAACTAGAGTTAGGGTCGATTTTGATCAAAATTCTATTCCGAACTGTAGTCTAAAATCGCTTGCGGTTTGGCTCGGCACGCGAATTTGTGGACTGTTGTATACATTTCTTAGGCCACAAGTTTTTTTCTCTTTTAACTAGAGTTAGGGTCGATTTTGTGCTATTATAAATAGCTACTATTCCATTGTAATTTATATTCGAAAAATATAGTGACACTTTGGCTTGCATCTCTTAATGCGTAATACACATTGTATCGCATGGGTAAACAATTTTCACATTATTTTCATTTTCGTGATTGTGTGTGTGCATGTTTATTTCCTAACAACCGGTATTAAGAGCTTCGGGTTCAAAAGTAGTAGTCACGATGAACAACAGAAATGTGTCAATCGAGAAGTTTGATAGATGTGACTACAGAATCTAAAAGATGCAGATTGAGTATTACCTCTATGGAAAGATCTGTATCAGCTCCTCAAAGCAAAACCAGAGAAGATGGACAAGGACGAGTGGGAGCTGCTGGACAAAAAGATTACGCCATATCCAAGAATGTAGCTTATCACACGAGGGATATGCTGAAGATCATGGAGGAGATGTATCAGAAGCCATTTACGGCGAATAAGGAACATCTGATAAAGCGTTTGAGATGTATCACATCACAATTGAGCTCGATTGAGATCAACTTCGAAGAGAAACTTCGTGCCCTAATTTTGCTATCTTCTATGCCAAAAAGTTGGGAAGACACGGTGGTAGCAGTTAGAGCCGCAAAGGTAAAACTAAAATTTGATAAAGTAAGAGATCTGATGATTGGTGAAGAGCTTCACTGGAAAGAATCTGGATCCTTTGCTTCAGGGTCAGCACTAAGCACATACAATAGAGCTAGATTGAAGAGAAGGCAGAATCAGGGAAGGTCAAAGTCCAGAGCAAAGAGTCAACCCAGGAATGGATAACGGACCAATCCAATGATGAAATAGTGAGGAGTTTAGTCATTACTAGAATTAGTGTGAAGCACCACCAAAGAATAAGAATAAAATCAAACTAAGATCACAAAGATTAGAAGACAGCGAACGCAGTCACAACTGAAGATGATGGAAAGGCATTGGTCTTGAGTGTGACCGGTCCCATGGAGTCATGGGTGTTGGATTATGGAGCACCGTTTCATTCATGCTATAATGTTTAACGATTTTGGACAGGTATTTCTCGTGGATGACGAACCTCTAAAAATTGTGTGAAAGAGAGACGTGCGAGTAGCGACATCCATTGGAGTCATCTTGAAGGTGAATGATGTTAGACATGTTGCCTGACTGAATAGAAATTTACTTTGTGTTGGGCAGCTTGACTTTGAAGGATATTCAATGACGTTCGACTACGGCAGTTTAAAGATCACCAAATGAGCTATGATAGTAACTCGTGGAAAAAAGGAAGGCATGTTGTATATGACAATGTGCTCTAAAGATTGCATTGATATTGTGGATGCAACAAACAATACATATTTGTAAAATTGTCGGCTTGGCTACATAAGCGAGAAAGTGATGAAAATAATGTGTTCGAAATAGGGGTGCTTATTTGGATAGTGAAGATGTAAAAAATAGAATTCAAATGAAAAAAAAATAATCAAATTCATTAATTAGTACTAAACAAAAGTGCCAAGTGACATGTGACTATGTTAGGATGACATCAAAACAACTTATCTCCTGAAAGAGAGCAAAGTTTAACAACTTGTGGAGATTCTGAGGTAACTCTTGACATCTTGTGCTAGCTTCTTCAACATCATCTCTTCTTCTTGTAATTTTCAAACTACAAATTTCTCTTACTACAAATCAACAAAGAAATAAGTTGTGTATGTGTATGTGTTTGTGTTGTGTGCATAAAATACAATAGCAGGTGGAAATATACAATAACCAATTGTTCATTGACTGCATACAAATAAGTCTACTTTTTTAAGGTGATATTTTAACCTCATTCATTAATTATAACAAATCTAAACAACACAATCTATATTTCTCATGGATTCTGATGCATAATTCATCATGCAAACTGCAATTACATTCATAATTCATAATTCATCATTCATTCATAGTACGAATACGAGGAATTCATCATGCAGAAATCATCAAAGAACACAAAAGAGTCTACTATGTTAAGTTGATATTTTAACCACATTTATTAATACAATAAATCTTAACAACACAATCTATATTCTTCGTTCATTGAGTGCCAACATTTCTATGGTCAATTTTGATGCCCATCCCCTCAAACAATGTCTGAATGCATAATTGTTGTATGTTATTATATTATAAATTAGTTTCTTCCAAATAAATCTACATATCTGTTATTAATGTATGTGTAATCCATTGCAAATCTAAGTTAAATTCAGTAGTTCGTGCATCATGAACGAATCTCCTAATTAAATCTATTTTGAGGTAAAGTTACAAAAAAAGAGACCTGTAAATCATTTCCTCTACATGAATTTGGGGATAAAATTGAATAAATTTGAGCACAGTACCTGCAGTAGTTCTCGACGAGAATAAAAAATAAGAAGAGTCAGTGGGGCAAGTCTAGGCAGATGCAGGTTTTATAAAGGCTTTCTTTTTGAATTGCAGAAAATTAGAGCGGCTATAATTTGCGATTACTTTACAAAGTCTTGAATCTGTAAATCATCCCTCTAGAAAATTGAAGTATTTGACAACATTACCTGCTGTTGTCGATGAATATTACCACCGTTGGCAGAATCGGTGGTAAATACAAGTTCGCGGCGATGACGGAGCCAGATTCCCTAAAAATTAGGACTTTTATTTCACAAGGAGGTTACCTTGTTTCCTACATAAATAAAAAACCAAACCGTCATGAAATGTTGTGGATCGCTCGGATTTACAAACATGATGATAGTCGTTTTACATGTGGTTTCTGGTGGCGGCGCCTTCTACGCGGAAGATGGAGTTTTGATCTAGTCTCGGCTGCGATTGTGTATTTAAGTGTGAAGAAGCTTGAGGCCGTGATTGATGAGGGTGAATTTGTCTGTCTCGTTTATTATTTGAGTTATTATTGAAGATTGGGAACATAATACGGCTGAAGTGGAGTTTATTAATATGGGCAGAACAATGAAACAACAACGGGCTTTCGATTTGTAAAGGGCTCCAAAATTTATTTATTTTTTTAACTACCAAACACACTATAATACCAGATGAATAGTAGAGGTTTATCTTGCCCACCGTACGTGCTCTAAACTAACTATTTGTCTGTTAAATTCTTTCCTTTTTTAAATTTTACAGCATTGAACAGACTTTGTTAATTTGTTCGAAACATTTAGTTATTGACTATTCCATGACATGTTTGTTTGTTGTTTCTTGGATATATTGGTTGGATACTTGACATTTTGGTTTTGGCTATTTGAAATGGTATTTTCACTGTTTTGTTATTGGATTGATTGGTATTGTATTATATTTTAGTCGTAAACAAGAAAGATAATAAAAAAATAGAGAGTACATTTCATTTTTTAAAATTGGTTGTTTTACCTGGTTATAATAAGTGTTCGATTACCCAATAATCAGTTAACAGTGTCGTTTTAGTTTATTCGGTTAACAATGGCTAAAATAATCGGCCAGTTACTTATTACCAGTTAAGTTACTAACCGTTTTGGGTTGGTTACAGGTACCATTTCCCGCCTAATTCGGGTTCAGGTACCCAAAACTTTAGGTCGGATACCCGTCGGGTGACCAAATAAGTAGCCCTAGTTTGAAGGGTAGGTTGTTTGGCTTAGAAATTGTTGAAGTTGGCATATGCGAGGATTACGTGTTCAGGTAATAGGAAAAGGGTAAGGTTCTTGAGAAGCGGCAAAACTTTGAAGACGCAAATTGGTCCATAGCAGTATGGGGACCGACGTCTGTGAAGTCCTTTGGTGGCTCGAAGTTTTTCATCACATTCATTAACGATTGCACTAGAAAGGTATTAGTTTATTTTCTTACAAATAAATCTAATATGTTTGATGCTTTCAGGAAGTGAAGAGCCCTTGTAGAAACTGAAATAGGGCTGAAAGTGAAGTGTTTGAGGTTCAACATTGGAGGAGAGTATGAACTGAAAAAGTTCAAAATTACTGTACTGAGAATGAGATTCACATGAAAGAGACTATGAAAGGAAATACTCAGTAGAATGGTGTTGTAGAATGCATGAACCGGACGTTAAATGAGCGAGCAAGATGCATGAGGTTGAAAAGTGGGTTGCCGATATTTTGGGCTGATGCAGTCAAAACAACTCTATTCATAATCAATTGAGGTCCATCACGGATATTTGAGGGAAAATGGATGGAAAAAGAGGTGTTGTACAAGGACAAATTGAAAGCATCGAGCTCTGGCAATCCAAATTCACAATTGGTCAAGCTCTGGCAATCTGAATTCAAACTTGAGTGGGTGTAAAGAGAGTTAGAATGTTGAAGTGGTTCCTGAGGACGAGCCAAGAACCACACTACCAAACAATCCGATGCCATAACCAGCTAGAGAACGACGTGCACCCTATAGGTACTCGCCATCTAACTATTTTTTGTTACTTACTGACGGTGGTGAGCCTAAATGCTAAGAATATATTAGAAGTAATAAGAGAAGGTGAAGAGCTATGGATAATGAGTTAATATCTCATCCTAAATAGCACTTGGGAACTTGTTGAGCTCTCAAAGGGCAATAAGGCATTGCACTGCTCGAATCAAGCTCTACAAGACTAGGCTAATTGTCAAAGGGTTTGAGCAATGATACGGTATTGATTATACTTATGGGTTTACTTCTGTTGTGAATGACCACTATTCGTTTGGTGTTGAGTATGGTAGTTGCAGAAAACCTAATGTTACATCTGATGGATGTAAAGGCAATATTCTTTCATGGCGATTTGGAGGAGGACTTGTACATGACACAGCCCGAGGGATTCATAATGACAGGCAAAGAAAATCTTGTGTGCAAGTTGAAGAAGAGCTTGTATGGCTTAAAGCAAGCTTCGAAGCAGTAATACAAGAAGTTTGTCTATTTCATGTTGGAGACTGGTTACATAAGATGCCATTACGACCATTATTGCTACTACTAAAATTTCGACAAAAGCTATCTTATCCTTTTATTATACGTTGAAGATATGTTGATCTCAGGAGCAGCTTCAAAAGACAAGGATAAGTTAAGCAATTGTCTAAATAATTCTCCATGAAGGATCTTGAAGAGGCTAAACAGATTTTGGGCATGAAAATTGAGAGTGACGAGGTGGCAAGGAAATTGTATCTTTCACTGGCCATTTACATTCAGAAGGTCTTTGAAAGATTCAACACTGATAATTCAAAGCCAGCGAGTGTGCCGTTGGGTAGCCACTTCAAGTTATCGAAGAAGGAGTCGCTGAGTGCAGCGGAGAAACGTGCCGAAATGAAGAAATTTCCCTATGCTTCAACAATGGGTAGCAACACATATGTCATGGTGTGTACAAGACCAAATATTACGTATGCAGTGGGAGTCATAAGTTGATTCATGGGTGATCCTGGCAAGCAACTTTGGAAGGCGGTAAAGTGGATCTTGAGATACTTGAGTGTACCACGGAGAAGGACTTTTCGATGGCAAGAGTGTTGAGCTAGTCGGTTATGTTAATGCAGATTTGGCGTCAAATGATCTTGATGGGAGAAGAAGTACAACTGGGTACATGTTTACTTATGGTGGTACTTCTATTTCTTGGACTTTTAAGTTGCAGAAGATCGTTGTTTTTGTCTACTATGGTGGCTGAGTATGGAGCCATGACAGAGGCAAGTAAAGAGATGATATGGTTACAAAATTTCTTGAGTAAACTTGGGAAAGAGCACTAGAATAACACTCCCTATAGTGATAGCCAAAGTGTTATATTCTAGGCTAATAATCCGGCATGTCATTCGAGAACAAAGCAAGTGGAGTTGAAGAATCACTACGTACATTCGACACATATTGGGAAAGAAGATCTTCCAACTTGAGAAGATACTTGGAAGTGAGAATCCAGGATGTTCACTATGGTGGTGACCTTAGAGAAATTGAAGCTATGTATAGCTTCAATTTGCCTTAGAGCTTGAGAGAAGGCTAGGGGATGCTAAGCGGAGAAAAGAGTAAGACAAGAAGATATGATTACTTGGGAATGACAGTCTCCACATGAGATATTGTCAGTGTATAAAGCATGAAAAGGATTTTAGTTCCGAACTGTAGCCCAAACCGCGAATTTGTGGGTTGTTGTATATAGTAAGACAAGAAGATATGATTACTTGGGAATGACAGTCTCCACATGAGATATTGTTAGTGTATAAGCATGAAAAGGATTTCAGTTCCGAACTGTAGCCCAAACCGCGAATTTGTGGGTTGTTGTATATACGTTTTTTAGGCCACAAGTTTTTTTCCTAGTTTAACTAGAGTTAGGCTCGATTTTGTGTTATTAATAAATAGTTGTGCTGCCATTGTAATTTGTATTCGAAAAATACAGTGAAAACCCTAGTTTGACATCGCCCTAGACATAGATACACATCGTATTGAACTAGGTAAACAAAACTCGTAGTATTTTCAATTTCGTGTATGCCGGTTTATTTCCTAACCGATACTATGATACATTGATACTAGATTTTACAACCCATTACTTCTTTCTTCTTCTTCTTTTCTTTTACATCTTTTGCTTTTCTAATTATATATTTTTAAATTTATTCGTTTGTTTTTTTGTTGGTTCAAAAAAAAATTATATGTTTTTAAATTTATTTATTTATTTATATAAAATTACGTAAGCGTCCCAGTAAAACCGCAGCCATTTTGGACAAATTAATTATGGAATATATTTTTAGTCTATTCATGATTCATGCACATAAATAATATCACTGATCATTTTGTCATGTTAATCTAACGACAAAACTGCGAGAATCTAAGTGCACCACTCATGCTTTGACGTAGACATTGATCGGGATGTCATATTTTTCTTGGATAGGCCCATGATATATAAAAAAAATTGAAATAATTACACTTGGAAAGCATATACATATATCAAGTCTTCAAATACAAAGGCAAAAAGAAGAAAGAATGATACATTATTCATCATACATACGATACAGCATCAGTTTACGTTGATAAACAAGACAAATTCCCTATGAAAAATATTCAAAGCTCTATTACGACTTGGGCTCAATCGCTTACGAGTGAACTCACTTGGTTGGACTCGGACTCATAGTTTCAGACTAAAATTTATCATTTAAATTTTAAACTAGTATTGAAGAATATCAAAAATCCACCATAAACATAAACTTACTTATTAGCCATCGAATCCCGTCTGGCTCCACACCGCATCTCGAACCCGGCTCAAGTCCCGCCCCTTAAGCGTCCGGCCGACGCCCTCAAACACCGAGTTGGCAGCCATTTTCCGGCTACTCGCATATTGACGGGCGAGATACTCGTGTGGCGGGACGAGTTCCTCCGAGTCATCGATCAAGCCTTCGTCCGAGTCGTGTAGCGACTCAACCGAGTCAACCCGGTAAATCTTCGACCAGTCTGGCACGTTGACCGGTGCCGACGTGGCCAGGTGGCGGCGCCCACGTGGAGATTCCGTCACGCTGTCCTGGGCACGGATTTGGTGCACAATGCTGGGCGAAGATGAGCTCCTCGAATCATCAAAAGCCAATGATAAGCCACCAACCTGGCCGCGGTGGCGGTGGCCAGTACGAGGTTGTTCGCGGCGACTCAAGGCGGCGCTTGAGCTCCACTCGCCGCCGGCAAAGTGATTTTCCCCGTTGACGACGTCCTCAACCATCGACCAAACTTCATCCTCGCCCAGCTCTGATCCACCGTTGACGGCGGCGCCGCCCCGATTGTAGCCGTAGCTCCCTAAAATCATTTCGCTGCGACTGGTCGTCAATTTTCTGCCCTTGGCCATTACTAATATTCAACAAATTAACTGTAAGCCTACTTATAATATAACAAACAATAGTAATGTTGATCGCCGGCTGTAATATTCTTGATTTTTTAAAGGGATAAAAATCATAAAATGCAAAGAAACTATAGTAGCATATAATTATGTATCAATAAGATTACTAAAGCTATCGAGCTCGCCGGAATCTTATTCTCCGGCGATCCAAAAAAGAAATCAATGACCTTAAATATAAATTATATGCAAGTGTGGCATTCATCTATAAACAGAGACTTGATTATGAAGGTTGCAGTTGTATATATAATACTACTACATACGTTTAATTGAATAAGGAGGCGGGCCCAGCAGCATTTCATTTGAATTTGGGTTTCATTTTGTCCGAATTTAATCAATGCTATAATAAGGACAAGGCATGCACATATGTAATTTGATCAAGATTTAAGAATGAGGAGAAGAACACGAAATGTAAAATTTAAAAACTTTAGAAAAAACTAAATACAAAGTAAATATAAAAAATATACTGTGAGTGATTGGAGTCCACGAGGGTGAAAGTCCATCATCTGTGACAGTTGACACGTGCGTGTAACAAAAGAATGTTTAAATTCTGCTATGTATATATAATTATAAATTGTAATCATCATGATTCTTTTGTTGTGAGGAAAATTAATACTTTCTCCCTCCCAATCGACTTAGTTATTTACTGTTCCATACAAAATTAAAGACAAAAATAAAATATGAAAAAATAAATAGGTTCATCACTTTTAAATGATTAATTATTTCTTATTTAAAAGTAAACAAATTGAGTAAGATGTTTATTTAAAAAATAATATATAAATTGAGTGGTTAGTAGGGAGTAACTTTTTTCCATTTTTTTTGTAACTGTAACATTAAATTTAAAAATCATATAAGGTGGATTTGAACTTTTGTTTTTTTAACTTCAGACAATTAACACACTACACTAGGCAAACACTATAATTTTAATTTTCTTTTATAATGTACTAATATTCTTTTTCCTTATGTATAGTAAAATTAAGAGTTTAATATAGAAATAGAGGAAAATTTTGGAGTTAATAAATGCATATAAAGAATACAATTATCTTTTTATATCGGAAGACTATGGATTAGTACTCATTTTTTATCGGGATCAATTTATCTGTTTAGCATCACTCTAAAAGCTTTCTTTGACGTTTAATGACACTAATATACAAGAAATTGGGTAATGCCCTTTTTGGGAAGCCTAATCGATTGGGCAATCCTATCACAAAAGCTTATAAATATAAATTCCACTAAAATTTCCACTAAAGAAAACACGAAATTGATGTTGCGTAGACAGTAAGTGGAGTCTGATTTATGGTGGGTTGAAAAAGATGCATCTTTTTTGACTTGGCCAATACATACTTGTTTTTTAAAGATTTGGTTCAGTGTTGAATGTTTAGGACTATCATGAACAAATATGACGGAATTTTGAGTACTAAAGTAAATGAAATTTGTTTATGAGTATATTTCATCTGAAGTAATACCTTTTTCCTATTTAACATCATTATTTATATTTATATTGGGGTTATTGTCGCTTAATAAATTAAGTTTACGCTAATTCTTGAATAGCACATGAACTTGAAAATTTACTTTATTATACATTAATGAATTTGAGGCACCCAACTGGTGCAGCTTCATCCTGTCAAAAAATAAAATTAAAAGCAACGTTTTAGTAGTAAGGTCTAGGGTTCCAACTTCTCATCTCCCCTTGCTCATGTCAAAAAAAGAAAGAATCGGTGATTGTCAGAAAAATTAAAAAAAAAAATGTTATGTAGTAGTATGATGGAGAAGAGTTTTAAGTTTGCAATATCAGAACTTGGGCAAGCTTAATTAATGTATTTAGCAGCAATAATACTAATTAGATTTAATTAATTATTAATTAATTAAATAAAAAATAGAATTGAGTGTACCGATTGTGCAGTACGGTCAACCGCACATAAATATTTGCCAAGAGAAAATGGGGTATGCAGTGACTTTCTTATCCTGTTATGTTATGTTATTCTTGAGTCGTGATGATTAGAATTGAAAATGTTGAAGAGATTTAGTGTCAATATGGCAGACACGATTAATCAATATTAGTGTTATCGATAAATGACAAGTACCTAACTTTAATTTGATCCCTTTGTTTCATTAAGTGCAGTGTGTTTTTCGAAAAAGTATGTATACAAATTAACTCGTAAAGTATACCAACATTCTTAGAGTAGTTATTTTTTAGTTGATTAATGGATTTGTTTCGTAACAGCAAGAAAAAGAAATGCATATATGATGATGAGACTCCACTGTCATAGAGAAATATTATATGTGATTTATTATAATATATATCCACACATGTGATCACAATAAAGCATCGATGCTGAGGACCACGAATGAGCCTGATATGACATTGTTAAGGTTTCTCCAATCGGCTCATTCACATTAGTTTGAATTTTTAGAATTCTTTAGTTTTATTTTAATTTTATTCATAGTAAATAGAATAATATAGGAAAGTACACTACTTAATTTCCTTCATAAAATAAAAAAAAATTACATACTTTCCTCACAGGAAGCTGATATCGTGTAAGCACCGTCGGCCAACGTTTTCATCTTCTTGGATGCATGCACGCCGGCCTCCAAATATAGGGACTTGAACTTGTGGTTTCTTCGTAGAAGTCTACATGCACTCTCCCACTTGGATGAGACGCCCATATTTCTTGGTTTGTACATATCTTGCACCTTCTCATTCATAATTGAAGCCGTTTGGCCACTGTGTGTGAGCTTCCACCCAAGCAGCTTCCCACAATTTTACCTCGCTGGAAACACGTTGCCAATTATTGTTCACTTGTCGAAACATGAAAGGGTTGAGCACCAAGGCGTTGATTCGTTCCAGCACCCTCCCCCAATTTGCCATCCATTTTTAATCGACACCAAGGATGGCGTAACTCGTTTCCTCCATCTAAATACGACAGAAGAGGTCAGTTTCTTTGCTTGTGTAGTTGTGACACTTATGTCATTCCTCCGGTTCGTCCTCCGTCGCCATCGTCATCGTCGACGCCACCTTGCCCTTGGCCGGCTTTCCCCTGTTCCACTTCACCTTCGCCTTCCCTTTTGCCGGCGTGGATGTCGCCGCCACCGGCCTTCCTTCGTCGTCGTTGACCTCGTTCAAGTTAATTTGCTTGAGGTCCAGCGTGTATGGAGGGATATCACCCTTCCAATTTGACGAGTAGTAAACGTCGGTTCTGCCGGCCATTTGAGAGAGGAAATTGGTGTAGAAAATGAGAGAGAATGTGAGAGAAATTGTGTAGAAATTGTGTAGAAATTGTGTAGAAATGAGGTATATTTATAGGAGATTTTAAGAATTTAAAAAAAAAATAGCCATTGACGATGTCGGCGAGCCGTTGCGGCGGCCGAAGTAGCCGTTGGCGTCAGCGCCGGCGAGAGAGAGTCGTTGCAGATTAAAATTCAATTTTTTTTAATAATAGCGCGTGTAATACATGTATCCCACATATAACACGCATGAGCCGTCGAGCTCGAGCCACCCCGGCTCATTATCGGGGCTCATCGAAGATGCTGGCTCGAGCAAGCCGATGAGCCCCTTCATGTGGATGCTATTAGAATAAAATAGCTAATTAAACACATTAATTTGTAGAATTTTTTGGGTGCTAATTAATATGTTGTGTCTGGTGGAAGTAAAACATACTCCTTCCGATTTCAAATATAAGATGTTTTGACATTTTGCACTACGATTGAGAAACATTAATTAACTCTAAACTTTAATGCAAGAAATTTATTTGGTCAATTGTATTGTTGTCTTTTGGGTTCCTTTTAGCAATTCATGATAATGTGATAGGGTAATATATTGTCGAAGTTAATGAAAGGAACTAGACATACACTGAAAAAAGAGCACATCATTAATAATGAGCTGAAAAATAAATAAATTGATGGAAGGGGGAGAGAGAACATTCTTGGTAACTGAAAACATCTTATAAAAAAAACAAATAAAAAGGGCCAAAATATCTTATATTTGAAACCGAAGGAAATAAAATATTTATCTCTTATCACATATTTTGTGAAATTTATAAGCACGAAGGAAACTCAATACAAGGCTAAGCTCGTGAAATTCAGCACGTAGTTACTAAGTCACAAATCACGATGGTAGGGGTGAGTACGGTTTAATTGATCATTTGCCACACATCCCAAAGAATAAATCTATGCAGCCAAGTTATGGCTAGCCATAATTTAATTTAAATAGACAAAAAATAGTGATTTATTTATAATTTAAAGTTATAAGTGACTTCTACTAATTTAAATTTTTAGTTTATACAAATTTATATTGATATATTTGAATTTGAAGACAACAAAAATCTCGATATAAATAATAGAGTAAATACAAAATTTTTTGTCGAAAGAACGAAAGAGTTGTATATTTACACTAATTATGACAAAATTGAAGTCAAGAATATGACAATAACATAAAATATATGTTTGTACTTCTTAAAATAAATCAAAAATCTAACTAAATCGGTCTATTTTTACATAATTGACCAAATTATGGCTAGCCACATTATGGCTAAATAGCATCACTCCTTACTAAATAATTTTTCATTAGTTCAATCAAACCCTAATAAATTAATACTTCTTCCTATTCATTGAAAAATTATCATATTAGTGTTCGATAAAGAGATTAAAAGTAAGAGCAAAAAAATAGAAAGTGTGGTCGATTTCATCACTTTTGAATGATTTTGAAGAATTAAAATTAAGAGAAAATGTAGTCATATGTCATTAGCGATTAGGTAATATCAAAAAAGGTTATTAGTTCAAATTTTATCAATTTTTGTTATATGTTTACTTTTTAGACATTTATACCCTTATCTTTTATACTTTATTCCATTTTATAACACTCTATCTCCTACTTTTTTACTTTTATTTTCTTCTCTCTTTTTTCTCTCTCTTCTTCCCTCACATCACGTGTTTCTCTCTCTCTTTTTTTCTCTCTTCTTCCTCCCTCAGCTCGTCATCCTTCGTCGTCGGTTTTCGTCTCCGTCGTCGTCGTACGCGATTTTTGTTGCGGCGTTGCTTCGCCATCATCGTCGTCGTCGTCGTCTCTCTCTTACATTTTTGCTGCGATTTTGCTGCAATTGGTCTGCTATTTTGCTGCAATTTGGTTGTTTGTGTGTATTTTTTTCTACAATTTGGTTGCGATTTGTCGCGATTTGCTGTGATTTATTCTTTGATATCCGTTTAGAAAGTGTTACATGTGTTCGATTGTAATTTTTCGGTGATGTTTGATTGTGGCGACAAAGCTATGGAGGTAATTTTTCGGCAGTATGAATTCTGGTTTTCGATTTCGATTTCTAGTTTTGAGTTGGTACGTTTTTGTAATTGCGTACTGGTGCGTACCAAGTTCACTTGGTATGCAGTACGTATTGATAAATATGTACTGCGTACCTTAATTTATTTTCTTGGTACGCAGTACATATTTACCAGTATGTACCAAGTTTACTTGGTACGCAATACTTATTAATTAATGCGTACCAAGTCTTATCTATATATTATGATGCAGTTAAGGTCATCTTCTTTAGTGGTTGTGCATGGAGAATACTGGAAAGAGAACATTTATGAGGGTGGTAGGAAAGAGTATATATATATTTACTTGGTACACAGTACGTATTTGTAAATACGTATAAATGTGTACTCTATACCTGAGTGTGGTTACTTGGTACGCAGTAAGCTAGAAATTCAATTGAAGAACGATAAGAGTATGTATGTTTGATGTAAATGGTTTAGTTCAATCACATGTTGGTGAAACTATGAGAATGAAGATTAAGTTTTAGCTTGTTTCTCTGTCTCTATTGTTCGTGTAATATTACGTTTAATTCGTACTGCATATCAATTCAACACCGAGTACGAATATGCAAATTCGTACTGCATACCAATTCAAAATCCCGCTATTAGCGAGTACGAATATGTATATTCGTATCACTTACTAGTTTAAAATATCGTATGAAGTCAAAATTGCGTACTAATAATACTAATATTGTAGCAAATTGTTTACAAATTAGAAATTAAAGCAAATTATTTACAAATAAGAACTAGAAATTCACTGATCTCTAATGTTTTTGTCAGTGTCAATACAAGTGTTATTTTCATCCATGCTATTAAAATAGATGCTTCCTGCCATAACATTGATTTCTTGAGTTCTTGTAAGATACTATCAGCAACTAGTACGAGTTACTACTAGTATGAATATGCTCATTTCGTACCTACAAGTTTTGACATCGAGTAACAATCTCTTACATAAACAAAAACAAATTAAAAGTAGGTACGCATTTGCAAATACGTACTGGTACACTCGGTACATATTTTCCAATGCGTACCGAGTGTATTTGTAAAGTAGGTACGTATTTGCAAATACGTATTAGCAAACAATCATATAATGGTACATTCGGTACGTATTTGCCAATGCGTACCGAGTGTACTTATAAAGTAGGTATGCATTTGCAAATACATACTAGCAAACAATCATATAACTAGTACACACGGTACATATTTGCCAATGTGTACCCAATGTACTTGTAATGTAGGTACGCATTTGCAAATACGTACTAGAAAACAATCATATTACTGGTACACTCGGTACGTATATTGCCAATGCGTACCCAATGTAATTGTAACATAGGTACGCATTTGCAAATACTTACTAGCAAACAACCATTTTACTAGTACGCCTGGTACGTATTTACAAAAGCGTACCAATTTTACCCAAAAAGAAAAGTGGCTCATTTTTCGCGGGACGGAGGGAGTACCAGGTTTACCAACAATATACTTGTGAACTTTGTACTCCCTCCGTTCATAAAATGATGCCCTATTTCATCCATTATTTGTGTTCACCAAATGATGCCCTGTTTCGTTATTTTTACCAACATACCATCCTTACTTTATTAAAATCACTAACTCTTGCCATTAATGACTCCACCTCACATCAACTTTATTTCTACTTTTTGGTCATCCAACAACTTTATTCCTACTTTTTGGTCAATACCACATCTTTTTTGTCATTACCACTATTTTTTTGTCATTATCTCACTACCCCTACTTTCTAACTTTTACCCGCTATAAACAACTTTATCAGTTTTCTTAATCTTCGTGCCGAATACGAAATGGGGCATCATTTTGTAAACGGAGGGAGTACGTATTTGTAAATGCGTACCAAATGTACCAGTAATATGCTTGGTAACTTTGTACGTATTTGCAAATGTGTACCTCATTCCCACTTATATGTTTCAGAATTAGGTACACATTTATAAAATCGTACCAACTTTAATCATATAATCGCATAAACAAATGTCAGATTCACAAAAAATCATACAAATGCGTACATTCACATCAATCGAATGCAAAAATTCACCATGCATAATCTCATAAACTAATAATGAACCATCTCCAATTACAAACTAAAATGTCAAAAATCAAATATGTTTGTATGCCAGTACGTATTGCACAAAACGTACAGATACCAATAGTTCGAAATTTCTCAAATCAAGCTACTCATACCCTAATCGAAGAACACATTCTTTGTACAAAACAAACTAGGTACGTATTTCTAAATGCGTATTGCGTACCTGAAGGTGTTCGCATGGTATTTGCAATTACGTAATAGTAAACAAAAATATTAATGGTACACTTGGTACGCATTAAAATGCGTACCACGTGTACCTGTATTTTACTTGATAACTCGGTACGTATTTACGAAAATGTAACAAGTTTATTAGGTACGCAGTACGCATTTACAAATACGTACTGCGTACCGACGGGTTTTTACAGCAACAACAGCTCTGCAAAAATAAAAATTAAAATAAAAAATAAAAAAATCTACCCAAATACATCGAAATCGCTCGGAATTCGATACAAATACACTAGAAATCATCAGAAACTCAACGAAAAATCTATAAATGAGTAAAAACAAGGCTAAAAAATCATGAATTGAAAAAAAATTCAAATAAACTCATTACCCCAATTTTAGATTTATGAATTTCCGGCAAGATCTATGAATTTCCAGCAACAATAGTTGGTGTAGTGGTTATGGATATTGCAGATGGCGGCGAAAATGAGTCGGAATGAACGAAGAACGGAGGAGAAGAGAAGAGAGAAGAAGAGAGAGACGATGTACGTCGTGCCGGTGATTTTTTGCCTTTTTTGTTCGCGGCGGCATCGTTACAGTGGAAGGATGGGCGGCGGAATGGTTGAGGATGTTTTTCTGGTACGCAACGACGGAATGGTTGAGGCGGAGAGAGGCAGAGAAGAGGAAGAGGAAGAGAGAGACGAGCGTGAAGAGAGAAATGAGAGGGAAGAGAGAAAATGTGAAAAGTAATAAATAAGAGAATAACCCTACATAACATTCTCTAAGAGTATTTTTGTCAAATAAGGTATAATTTTATCTTATTTTTTTAATAAAAATATGTACCCTAATACTATATTATCATTTGTCTCTTAAATTAAATACAAGTGAGAGATTTAAATAAGGAAATTATAACATCTCAATCGGTCGAAAATATTAAATGAAAACAGTCATAACAGTTAACTTAAGAGTTGAATCGTTCAATAAGTTATCCATGATTAACCTTAATGAAACAAAGTTGCCAAGTTTAGAATTCATTGCATGGGTGCCACATATTGAAATATAGATACATAAATACCATTTAAAAAAGTAAAAATCATATAACGATCTCTTTCATGATGATAAAACTTTAGCACATAATTCTAGTCGAACATAACCCAAAAATAGCAAATACTATAACAGTTAAAGAGTTAATTAGCGCTATCAATTTTTTAACTAGTTAGCCGACGATTTACATATAAACATAAAAAAATAGAACGCTTGATTTAACAATATTCTTATAATTTATGTACGTTTTCTCGATCGATTCGATCTTTTTGCAAATATTTATTTAAATTTATAATTTTTATGGGGCAACTAGGATAGAACTCCCCTAGAGCTAATTGTTAAAAGAGACCATAACTTTAAGTGTTTTTAAAAAGATGATCATATCTTGCGGAATTTGAAAAAGAAGATTATATCTTTCATTTTTTGTATTTATACCTCTATTTCAGGCCCAAAATTAGTAATTTGAGCTTTTTGTGACACCTCAAGCCCATTGATGATGTGGCGGTGCCATGTCACATTTTTTTTTTTCATTTTTCTTTTCACAGCCTTAAAATAAAAATAAGAACGCTCACACTCGATTCACTCATAACTTTCTGTAGATCCCCAATTTCAGAGCTCAAATTCTGATCCAATCTTCGGCACTTTTGGCCATTTTTTTGTCATGTCTTTCTCGAATGATGTGAACATATTTTAGCACAATAAAGCTATGTGAAGTCTTTTTATTAGTATATGATTTCCTCTTTAGTATGATGAGATTGGAAAACGACATGCTCCAATTATGATAAAAATTAATTGGTTTCATATCACAACATTTATGCTGAAAATAAATTGGTTTTGGACATTAATGCTCAACATTTATTTTTATTTTAAGGTTGTAAAAAGAAAAAATGAAAAAAAAGTCGATAATACAAAAAAAACTGACATGGCATCGCCACATCATCAATAGGCTTGAGGTGTCACCAAAAGCCCAAATTATTAATTTTGGACCCGAAATAGGAGTATAAAAAAAAAAAAAGATATAATCCTCTTTTTTCAAATTTTGTAAGATATGGTCCTCTTAAAAACACTCAAAGTTACGGTCTTCTTTTTAAAAACACTCAAAGTTACTGTCTTCTTTTAACAATTAGCTCGAACTCCCTTAGTCTGTTTGTTTTAAGCATAGATATTTAGGAGAAGGGTAAGCAAAATAGAAAATGGGTAGTTTCCAAAATATTTGAAGAGCAAATTATTTTCTTTTTCAGAAATAGCACAAAAATAGCGGGACAAACAAAAAAGAAAAGCAGGACAACACTAGTTTAAAAGAGGAATTAATACTTTTGAGATAAAAAAATAAAAGGAAATCGTGAAATCATAATTATGTGAAAATCACTCATATAATAACATTGAATCTGCATATTTGAAAATGTGAAAACAATAAGATATGGATTAAATAAAAGAATTAGAACAAAAGAAAAAAAATAGTAACTTTTATAATTTTTAAAAGGAGTGTTATAATTGATATTTTTTTATTTCATAAATGCTACTATTATTCTACGGTTCTTCCTCAAAATATTACAATAACAGCTTAACCACCTTCTTTTATTTTTTTCTAATTGTTTTACCAAAACTAACAGCTGCAAAATTCGAATTTTTCTAATTGCAAAATGTAAGAAAAATTAGTGCTGTAATTGCAACGTCTTTGCCTAAAAATCACAGATTCTAAAAGAAGATTGTATAGCGTGGCAATCAATCGTTAAGTATATTACATATCCAAATAATTCAATGAATCTCTACAGTTTTGAATTAAAAAATGATTAGTTTGACAGTCAGAGAAGTAGTTCTTATGATTCAATTACATTATATTCTTTACCTGACGTCTTCAAATTTCATCCAATTAATAAATTTAAAATGAAAATAATAGTATAACGCATTAAAATATTTATTTAATCCTAAATTAATATTTATCATATTCAAGTTACTCGTTGCATCATTTTCATTTACTACACCGTGAGTGCTGACCTAAACAACTTTTATTAGTAGTATTTTAGATATACGTTAATTTATCATAATTGAATATTTGATAGTTGGCACCGAAAACAACTTGCCATTCATCAAATAATCAAAAGAGATTGATTGTCATGTTTTCTTCCATCGAAGCTAAGAAGCAGTTAACAATCAAATTCAGAGGTCCCTCCAAAGGGCCCTAAAATCACCATAATCAAGCGAATCAAAAATTACCATAATTCAAAGTGGTTCACATTGAAATTTATTCCTATGAGTTAACCTAATTAATAATCATGCTGTATATTTATGTAATATGACAATCCTTAATTATTTTATAATATTTCTTTTTTAAAATTACGCTAATACTTATTTTCATGACAACGATATATAGCTCATTCAAAAAATAAATAGTTCAAATTGATTCCTAAACTCATCAGGAAAAATATATATATATATATATATATATATATATATATATATATATATATATATATATATATCAATTTGTATATGTAGAAGAGATATCAAAAAAAGGGACCCTTAACGTGAAAAGCAGCTAGCAATAAATCTATACTGTTTGATCTTTACACGGTTTCGATTACTGGGTGTATCAAATTATTCATACAATACATTAAATTTACGTTAATTGTATATATTGCATCAATCAAACGTAAGAATCAATTTTTGTTACGCATTTAAATCAAAATCTATGGACCAGATTAATTCCTGTTTTATGTCGTTACAGTTTATGTTAAGATCAACAAATGTGTGTTGATTAGAAACCAATCACTAGCTTGGAATTTATAAATGCTCGCAACCAGACATTCAGAAATAACTACATATGCCTATAAAAATATTAAATATGGCGTCCTAAAATATAATCCACCAAGTAATGTGGAATTCAAGGAATTTAGTAAATATGCTATCTTAGGCCAATTTTCATTTTTTACATTCACCACATTTAAGAAAGAGGTCATATACGTTATGGTATTATATGGAATTTTCCACATATTATATGTAGTAGTTTATTAATTATGTATCCTATTATGATATATATGTGTATGCACGGTAATTGATCGATGATACTCGGTTCAATCCAATCATATTGTCATCCTTTATTTATTTAAATGTTTTACGTGTATTGTCATCTTTCAAATAAGAAAAGTTTTATTCTTAATTTTTTTTCAAAAGTGATAAGACCTATCTACTTTCTATTTTTTTACTCTTATTCTTAATCTCCGTTACATAAACTAATTTTAATTGATTGGAGGATATAAAATAAATTTAACTTCAATTCATAATTAAATAAATTTAAAATGCTGTATCAATTAAATTGGTAAAAAAGCCCACAGCCACCCACAAAAGTGTTCATAATTTTATTTTATTTTGAGATAAAACAAGTGTTCATAAATAAGCATGCATTAGATAATTGCTTCCCTTATTTTGGTGACTTCCTCAAATCATGTGCATAGGTTTCATGAATTCAGGTTACCCCTCATCATGCTTTTTCCAAACAATGGACGTCTCTCCTCCACTATCTATTTTTTGAAATGAAAACAGCATTTAACTTTCAGCATATCCCTTTGTCCCTTCAAAAATGCTGCTTAATTCCTATCAATAGCATTATTTAAATGTGCAGTGCGCCAGCTCCAATCAATCTAGCCTCACGCAATCAATAGTTGCTTTTTAATCATGTGTAACCGCACAAATACTATGCCAAATGGGTATCGAGTAAACCCATTCTTGTGCAATTATCAATAAACTATGCAGGAAGATGTTAATTATGAGCAATATGAAAATTACGTGCATGAGCAAATCAAAGTCTATTATTCCTGAATTTTATAATTGTAATAATAATTTTTTGAGGGTATTTGTATTGATAGTAATTACGCTATTTATGAGCCTTAAATTAATTTGTATTCATTGGTTTCTAAATGTTATTATTTTTACAACTGTTTTAATATGTTACAATATTCTTTCAATTTTAATGCTCTTCAATTTACAGAAAATAACGGTCTGGTTGCTTGATATCCTAGCTTTGTTTCTGTGCATTTCGAAATTTTATTATCAATGCCATGCATTAAATGTGAATTTGTGTGTAATTTTTGGTTTGTACATGTGATTTTTATGGTATTATTTTTTATTTATATTTAAATTCTTTGATAATTGCAAGAGGAAACTTGAAATTTGAATCCTTGTGGCATGATGAAACTATATAGTTTTGTTGCTAATAATTGAATACTAATGATGACTGCTTGATTCAATTAGGAAAGCATACAATTATATTTTTCAACAAGATACTCCTTTGTATAATACTTATTTATTGATATTTCAAATTATATCCCTTTAAAATAAATTATTTTTAAATTTCATAAGTTACAACATAAAGTGACTCCACGTCAATCAATTCTATACGAGACGGTCCTTCATGTAACAGTTTTTTGCAACGAGGCTATCCTTTATGTAATACTTATTTGCAACAAGACGATCCTTCATTTAATACTTATTTACAACGAGACGATCTTTCATGTAACACTTATTTGCAACAAGGTGATCCTTCATGTAACACTTGCAATGATTTGTCGAGCCACTTCAAAATAATGTACTCCCTCCGTCCCGTTGAAGAAGTCCAATTTGGGAATCGCACGTAGAATAAGAAAAACAGAGTTAGATGATAAAGAGTGTAATTAGAGTAGTATTTTATTATTGATGTAAAGTAGGTTGAGTGGAAAAACACTGTAGACTAAAGTAGATTACACTATTCATCTAGGTATTAAAATGAATAAAATAAAGAGACAAAAAGTAAAAAGTAAATGACTGGTATTAAAATAAAGAACCACACGGCTGGAAACAAATTTCAATTTTGGAGCCAATTATTACAAGATGAATTTCAAGTTTGGAGCCAAATTTACATTTCAATTGGAGCCAAAAACTGAGGATGATTTTCCCCCAAATTACAAAGCATAAGCTGTCTTATAAATACTCCTATCACTACCACACTGCTCCAACTTTCTTCTTCACAAAAGCCACTACCCAAAAAACATGGTAGGAAGATCAAAATCATGTAAAGATCTGTCCACAACCACAAGAAATGAGATTATGCAGTTTTTACTTCAAAGCAGCCAAGATGGGAAGATGCCACATGGGATAATAAATGAAGCAGCGGCAAAGTTCAATTGCGGCAGGAAAACAATCAATTGGATTTGGACTAATGCAAAGCAGCAACAAGAATCAGTAGGATTCATTCATTCAAGAAACAAACATCAAGGTAGAGCAATCAGAATTCTCAAAGTTCTTGATGTAGAAGCTGTTAAAGCCTTGCCAGTTTCACAAAGATCAACAATAAGAAGTTTGGCAGATGGCCTTCATGTAAAGAAGACAACAGTGGGTAGATGGATTAGACAAGGTCTGATCAAACCTCACACCAATGCAATTAAACCACATCTTACAGCTTCAAATCAGGTAAGAAGGCTCATGTTTGCACTACATGCATTAGAGAGGAACATGCACAATGAATTGCAGTTCAAGACAATGCACAATGTTGTCCACATTGATGAAAAGTGGTTTTACATGACAAAAGCAAACAGAAGATACTACTTAATGCCTAATGAGGTAGAGCCACAAAGAACTGCTCAATCAAAAAATCACATAGAAAAGGTTATGTTTATGTCTGCAGTAGGCAGACCTATATTTCATGAAGATGGCACTGTTTTATTTGATGGGAAAATTGGACTCTTCGCATTCACTGAAATGGTACCAGCCAAAAGAAACTCTAAAAACAGAGCTGCAGGAACTATGGAATTAAAAGTTGTTCAGAACATTAACATGGAAGTAATCAGAAACAACTTCATAAATGGAGTATGTCATTTATTGCATTTCGGTTCACATAGCATTTAAGTTCACATAGCATTTAAGTTGACATAGCATTTATTGTACTGAAAATCTGTAACAGATAGTTCCTGCAATCAAGGCAACCTAGCCAGAAGGAGCAAGCAAACTGATCCACATTCAACAGGACAACGCAAGACCGCATATCAAAGATTCAAACCCTGAATTCAGAGCAGTTGCAAGCTCTGATGGCTTTGACATCAGGATCATTCATCAACCAGGAAACTCCCCAGACATGAATATAAATGATCTAGGGTGGTTCAGAGCAATACAATCATTGCAACAAAAATCAATCAGTCTAAACACTCCCCAACTAGTAGAAGCAGTCATGCAAGCATATGATTTTTTGGAACCAGAAAAACTGAACAAAGTATTCTTAACACTTCAAGGTTGCATGCTTGAAGTAATGAAGGTCAAGGGGCAGAATGCATACAAAATTCCACACACAGGAAAGGATGCAGCAATTGGACAAGGTCAACTTCCACTGACATTGTGTGCAAATGAAGAATTGGTAAAAGAGTGCATACAATTTCTCAGAGAACAAGAGGGAGTTGAAGGCATCGAAGAACTGATGCAGCAGTTGGGAATGCAAGGGTAGGAGGTAATGCAGATGATAAAGATTTTTGTTTTTTGTGTTTATGCCATAAAAACATGTGTATACAGTCCTTTTTGTATCATGTTTTAAGTGTAAACAAATGCAGCAAACATTGTAAGGCAGTCGAATTATGCAAATGCAAGGCAGCACGAAGCTTTTGTGGTTAACATGTCATACAAATTATAGAATCATAGATGTATCCATAACCCAAATTAAGCACAGTGTGAGGAAATTTATATCATTTTAGCACCAAAATCATACCACACCATACTGAGCTCTTCCAACACAGCCACATCAACACCAACACACATACCTATTGATCAAAATAGCCAGTAAAAGAAGGATCTCACCTTGAACAATCGAGGCAGGAAGATTCCGAGCATTCCACTATCACCTCCGCCACCGGAAGACCTTTTCGCCACCAGCCCATGGCTCAGGTCAGCTTGTCGGCGTTTCATCACGGCGGCAAGGGGGCGGTGAATTACAGGTGACTTGGCGGCATGGTTGCGGTGGAATCTGAAACGGTCCTTCACATCCATCGCGCCAATCCACTCATCGGCGGCGTCCGTCTGATCCTCGGTGTCGAGAACCACCATCCCGCTCAGATCTTGAACCAAATCGGCATCACAGGTAGCATGTAGGGGTGGAGAAGACGGTGGGGTGTCCGGAACCACCGTTCCACTTAGACGGTGGGGTGGAGAAGACAGTGGGGTGGCCGGAGAAGACAGTGGTGTTTCAGGAACAAAAGTATCGGCCGAATCAAAAATAGGCGAATTAGGCGAAATCGATTCTTGAAAGAACGACATCATCATGGCGAGTATAATGAAATAAGGCGGAGCCTCGCTGGAGAACTGACGCGATGGAGAGAGACGAAACAGAGAAGAAGGAGGAAGATGAATAGTGAGAAGAGGAGTTACAGAGAGCAGTGTGTGGTGAGGCAGAGAGTGAGGGAAACTGAGTGTATAGGCTAGGGTTTTTTAGGGTTGGGTTAAGGTAGTGGGTCGACATATATTGGGCTTAGGGGTGTTTAATTGGGTAGGATTAAGTATTAATTTTTGCCAAAAAAGGAAATGGAACTTCTTCAACGGGACATCCGAAATGGCAAAATGAGACTTCTTGAACGGGACGGAGAGAGTATTTTTTAAAAATTATATTTGTAAATTACAATGTAAAGTGATTCTCCATCAATTTTTACACTAGATTATCTTTAATGTAACACTTATTTGCAACGAGATGATCCTTTATGTAATACTTGAAATAATTTTTCGAAACATACCACTTTGAAATAATTTGTGGATTGTATATTTTTTTTATATTGAAAATTATTTAATTCGCGTAAAAAAAAGAAATGACGCTCTTTAATATACGATGAGACACATGTCAACTAAAGGTGTTAGCGCAAATTTCTGATGCAAGAAAATAATTATTTTCTAAAATTATCACAAATTTATATTTATCGGAATTAAAATTAGTATTATGCTAATTATTTCAAATTAAGATTGTAACAAAGTGAATTTATCAAGCTAAATATGTACATTTTGTATTTTCCTTATCAATGGAAAAAGTTATTGATGTAAATGAAAAAAATTGTTACTCCCTCCGTCCCACTCCAGTAGTCATAATTTTTCTGGGCACGGGAATTAAGGAGAAAATAATTAAGGCTAGAAAGTATGTTTAGTGAAATTATTAAAGTGAAAAAATAGGTAGAGAGAGTGAATAGCGAAATAAAGTAGAATAAAGTGAGTAGAGAGAGAATGAGAATAATAAATCACAAAGAAAATGAGAAGAAAAGTAGGTTGAAAGGTGTAAAGTGAATGTAATTAACCAACTAATTATTTCTATAAAAGGAAGTATGACAACTGGAATGGGACACTCGAAATAGAAAGTATGACAACTGGAGTGGAACGGAGGAAAAATTTAATTTTGCACTTAAATTAAATACTAATTATTGATATCACATAATATGATACACGTCATCAAATAAATTTTTTCACATTTTATATAATTAACCTATTCCCGTCGAATTCGACTGGCAACAAACTAGTTCCTATCAATAGCATTATTTAAATGTGCAGTGCGCCAGCTCCAATCAATCTAGCCTCACGCAATCAATAGTTGCTTTTTAATCACGTGTAACCGCACAAATACTATGCGAAATGGGTATCGAGTAAACCCATTCTCTTGTGCAATTATCTATAAATTATGCAGGAAGCATAAATTATATTAGAAAAATCTAATGCGCAAGTTCTATTTATTTATTTATTTATTTATTTATTTTTTGATAGAATTCGAACTTGATATTGATCTTTCACACACAAGATCCACTCTATGGATTATTGATGGATGTATTTTGGTTGTTCATATTATTGATTTTTTTATGATTTTATTTGAATATAATTTACATTTTTATGTCGTTTTGTGTAGAAAATGAAGAGTTTGTGGGCATAAGAATTGGACGAGAGAAATCGAGGAAGAAAAATTTTTATGCGCAATTTTCGGATAAGTCGAAGATGGAAGAGAATTTGAATGGGCCATTTTTTCTTATTTGTAATAGAATTGTTCATTATTCCAGCTAGGTTATGTTTTAATAATAGAAATAGTCAGGTCTAACATCTACAACTAACTATCGATAAAGTACGTAGGAATTGGGTTTGTCCGCTGCATTTACGGTACGCTATAACTGGTTGATCTATGAGAATTAATTTATCTTTGTATCGATGATCAGAGCCTAGACTAGTGTGGAGTTATTTGAAGCCGGACAATTCTGAAATAACTATTTTACGCCTTTGAACTCGCATAGAACCTTTGATTATATCTCGGCGAAAGTCTGATTGTTGTGAATAACGTATCAAAGCTACTTCATCTAGTTGATCGGGCATATTAGTATCCATAATATTAGAATCACTACTCGCCGTGTTAGCAGTAAAACCAAAGTCATCGCTGAATAGCTATTTTGTTCCAATTTATTTTTTTAGAAAATAAAATGAAGGATTTAGTTACGATTAGAAGTTGACTTTTTTCTTTAGCCATGGATCCTTTACTCATACTTATACCTTTCTTTTGACTAATATCTCGTTTGCAATTTAGTTAATTTTTTTATTTTCTTAGTTAATAATTAAAAATCCAAATTTAAGGCGCGGTTGCTACACTGAAATTGATTCATAGAAAAAATAAGTGATTATCTCGGTCTCTGTGGTTCGATCCTGCTTATTGTTATATTCATTTTGATACTGAGCAGGATTTACAAGAATTATTTGGTGGTATAAGACGCTCATGGAGCTACGAATCAATGAAAATGAATTCCACAATTCTGTCTCTTTCAGTATTCATCTCAGCCTAGCTTATCTACTGCACTCCACCAATAGGTCATCACTTATAAAAACAATGAAGAATAGATTAATTATTTCATAACATGTACGTTCACAATACGTTGTTAATTGATTGTCATGTTAATTTCTTTGATATACATCATGAAGTGTCTAATTTCCTTCTTTTCTATATCCATACATTATCATCTATACAGATTGCGACGTTGATTGCAGCGTTAAATTAATCAATAACTGTTATTCGATGAGTAGAGATAATTTTTCCCTTTTTTCGTCCATCCCCAAAAAGAGAGTCATTATATTTTAGGACATAACACCACCACTATCTTATTATTTTTATTTTTTTTCTGCACTCACGAGGTGAGTCTCCTTCTCCACTAACTTAACAATTAGTACACTGTTTTATTCCTTTCACCGTTCACAACTATCTAACTTCCCCCAAAAAACTCTAGTATTTTTGTAAAATAATATGCAAATCACACTTAAAGATTAAAACACTGACATGTGCGCTCAACTATACAGAATTTAGTTGATTTCAAACTTGACATTGTTTTATTCACAGTAATACTCACATGTTGAAAAAATTTGTATAGCTCTGTTGTGCGTTCTGTATGTGGATATCGGACATATGGCCAAACCACACGTTACATTTGGTGTTCCCTTTCTCTCTCAACTTCTATAATGACATAAAATAATTCTAACAGATACCCCTCATCATCTCATTGATCTTTTCTATAACATAATTAATGCAATAATATGAAAATTACCTATAATTTCTTTCATTTTAGGGTTAATACTGAAAAATGCCTTTTCTGCTTAATCAGGAAAAACTTGAGCTATCATTTATTCATCACATATGATTCTTGTTCTGTATCTATATTATATATATGACTCCTTCCGCCTCATTAATAATATCTTTTTCTTTGTTCGTTTGTCCCATTTTAAAAAATAAAAATATTTTACTCTTCAAAAATATTGAAACTTATCATTTTTTTATATTTTTACCCTTAATTTTTAATAATAGTGTTAAAAAATAAGAGACGTTATAGGAAAACAAGTAGGCTAGCAAAGAAAAGTGGAAATCTAATGTCTAAAATTCTTTGGGTCCCACCATTCGTGCCCCACACACGAGAGACATGACCACCTAAAAGAACAAGCACATATATAATCTGTTAGGCAGTAGGCCGGTGAATATAAGTATACTTTATCAATCGCCAATTATAGACACTATTTCCATTTCCTAGTTGTAGGACTTTAGTTCCCGAAGACAAAAGAAAATACTCCATCCTCCGTTCTTGATATATCTTCCTATCTTTTTTTTTTGATGTCCCCTATATATCTTTCTAGCTATTTTTGAACATCATAACACAACAAATTATTACTTCCTACCCTTACTTTATCAATTTATTTACCTAAAATACCACATATGACCCACCACTATCTCAATTAATTAATATATCACTCCATCAATGTGGACCCTTTCTCCACTCAATACAAACTCAACCACCTTTTATCCACTCATAACTAACTCATCAACATTTTTTCTTAATCCCCGTGCCACTCCTTCCTAGGAAGATATATTACGGACGGAGGGAGTATATGAATTGTACTCCCTCTTTTCATAAACAAACTTATTAACTTTGACGTTCATAAAAAAATTGCTTACTCAGGTCCCACGGATTTCACGGTACTTTTAATTTGATTTCACTTACCACTGCTCACAAGTACACGATAAGTATAATCTTTATTTTCTTTCTCTTCCCTCCATAATAAATGTGATATTTTCATAAATAAAAATGACCTAGGCCTGGGCCGAGCTTTTTCAATTATTTAGGTTCATTTAAAGTCCATATAATATAAAACCTGTTGTGGGCCAATTTTGAGCTTCAAAATTGGCCTGATTGGAGCCCATCTCAAGATGGACACTCGGAACATGCCCGCACCAAATATGAAATGAGTCGGCTCATACCAGGCTTGGGCCGTGCTGGCTGGGTCGGCCCGGCCTAGTTGACAACTCTAACTCACACTCACTCTCCTTTATTCTTCCCCACTCTCACCCACTTTCTTTATTTCTTAAAATATATGTCACTCCCTTCGGATCACACTTATCGTGAAACGGAGGGAGTACTTTTATTATATCTTATCAACTAAAAAACCACTTTCTTAATTCGTGTCTCACCCAAACTTAAGCAAGTTTTTCATGCAGGGGATGAAGTAGTGTAATTAATTGATTTTTTTAGTTTATCTTTAACTACTACTCCTTCCGTTCCGCTTATATTGTCTTGTTACTGCTCGGGACGAATATTAAGAATAAAAGTAAACAAATAGAAAGTGGAAGGTTCCATTACTTTTGAATGATTGTAAATTATTAATTCTTTTCTTATTTGGAACATGACTGATAGGACACCTTCGGTATGTCAAGGTTGCCCGATGACAACCTTCCACTAATACTTTCAGTATCCTCTTACTTGAATGACAACCTTGCCTCAATATTTGGAACAGTGGGGGAAGTGTGCTTGGAATAGTGGAATCATGCTTCCCAGGGAAGGTTCCCTCGTGGCAACCTTTCTCGATTACACTTTATGGACAGCTGGTATAAAACGTTGTACGGATTTGCCTTCTCAAGGCACAAAATATCCCGTGTCAGACGTCGGTACCGACCTGTCACATCGCTTAAAGTAGACAAACTTCCCCTATCAAAGGCGGTTGGGAAACTTCCCAAGTTTCCCCAAAATGACTGAAATACCCTTATTTCTACAGGTATATATATACTGATTTCTACAGCAAATACCAGGTATGATCTTCATTATCTCTCACACACGATAGAACTCGTTGAGATAGCTTGAACTTCGTGTTGAATACGAACTGACTTGATCGTCGGCGCGACGCCGGCACACAACCCTGCGTTATGCTTTGTAGGTCGGAATTCACGGACGGGATCCACGTGGAGAAGATCTTCTCAAACATATCTCGTCGATACAAGGTACAATTATGTGTTAATGATTCTTAAACATCGGTATGTTTAAGGGTTGCAAATCTCGACCCCATCAATGACAATTTGAATGGGACTGTCCAATAAAGAAATGAAGACAATAAGAGCAAGATAGAGGGAATATTATTTAGGGATAATTGTTTGAAAACCCATACCTTTTTATGAATTTTGGAATTGTACACGAGCTTTTTTTCCGCAAGCAAACCTAACCTTTTGTTTTTTTTCTTATTTTGTTCTCGATCACCGATTTTCCCCAAATCAAATCCTACGTGGAGGTCGAAAATGACACGTTGGACGCCGGAGTATACAACCGCTGCCGCTACCTTCCAGCAAATGCTGACCTCCACCTCTCTCCCCTATGGCCTGATTATCGGATTGCTTGTCAGACCTGTGCGGCAGTCTGGTCTGCGAGCTCGACTCGGGTTAGTGGATGGAGAGCTTAATGGGTGGTGGAGATTCAACCGAGATTCCAATCTCCAGAATGATTGCGATGCGTGGCAGACCAACTCCGATTTCCTTTTGTTATCATCGCTTCTACTTCTGCATGCCACTGACGGCGGCACCACCACCATATCTAGAGCTGGCAAAGCTTCGGGCCGGGCTGGCCCGCCTCGAGCCCATCGGGCTTTGGGGGAAAATCGGGTCGGGTTGTCGGGCCTAAAATTATGCAGCCCAAGCCCGCCCAAAAAGTATTTTATAGTGTAAATTTTTCGGGCTGGTTTGGGCTGGTCTGAGCCCATCGAGCTTCTACACCTTTTGGGCTAGCCAAGCCTGGCCCGAAAATCACTCGGGCCTAATATTCTTGAACCCAAGGCCCCCCAAAACCGGGCCAGCCCGTCGGGCCGGGCTCATTTTGCCACATCTAACCATATCATTCACCACTCTTAAAAGATCGAGCTACGCTTTCGACATCTTCGCCCTCCCGGCAGCCGGCCTGCCCGAAGAAATCCGTCTCACCGATGGTTATTCCGTCAATTTCAACGGCCATTTCTCATCGTCTGGGTCGCTCTTGCTGCTCCCTCTGCCCTCGGATTGACCCGACCCGAGGACCCATCTGATTTACGTCACCGAACACAACGGGTCTTGAAAAATCTATCTCGATGTGTTGTATCACACCCCTCCGGCGAGAGTGGGGGGATGAAGGTCGATTCTTGAAGTTCCAACTGAGTCAAGTCGGTCGCAGGTTGTTATGGTGGGTGACGACGGGACAAGTAGGGAAGAGCGAAGGTGGTGGAGACGGCGGTAAATAAAGGAGACGGTGATGGCTGAAGTCGGATGCAATTTCAAAAATGGGGTGGAAGAGAGTCGGCGGCGATGGCAGAGAAAATATAGAAAAGGAGAGGAAGAGAGAAAGAAAACAAGAGAGGGAAGAAGAATTTTCTTGAATTTTTAATTTTTAATTTTTTTAGAAAATGAGTTGGAATATAATATGTTTTTTTTTTTAAGTTCAATTTTATCAAAACGACGTCGTTTTGTGTACTCCGGCGTCCAACGTATAATTTTTGGCCTCTATGTAGGATTTAATTTGGAAAAAACCGATGATCAGGAGCAAAATTTAGGGAAAAAAAAGGTTAGTGTTGTGCGAAAAAAAAGCTCGTATACAATTCCTGAATTTGGAAAAATATTGAATTTTACAATTATCCCTATTATTTATTAGATACTCAAGTATTGGAATCAGAATCTTAACTACTGCTACATCGAGTGATTCCCATGTGATCTCATTGTTCATTAGCAGACATGCTAATATAAATTTCGATCTATATTATTGCAACTTTGCAAGTTGGTTTGGTCATTGGTTGTCAAACTCTCCGATTAATTAGTTTATATTTTTTTGTTAATTAGTGTACAAATTTTGTTTCCAATGTTTGAGCGTTTACAAGGAAATAGCCCAACATTTAGGCAATTAAAAATTGTGATAATTCTAAATATATGCTCGTTTTACTCTCTATATTTCCTACTCCCTCTATTCACGAAATGATACCATGTTTCATCATTTATTTGTGTTCACCAAATGACAACATATCCTCGTTACTTCATTAAATTTACTATCCATTGTCATTGATGACCCCACTTCACATCAACTTTATTTCTACTTTTTTATTATCCCAACAATTTTATTCCTACTTTTTGGTCAATACCACATTTTTGTTGTCATTACCACTGTTTTTTTGTCATTATGTCGATACCCCTACTTTCTAATTTTTACCCCACTCAAAACAACTTTATCAGTTTTCTTAGTCTCCGTGCCGGACACCAAATGCGGCATCATTTCGTGAACGGATGGAGTATAATTTAAAATACAATAAAGCTTTTTGGTCACACGGTGACCAGCCACACGCGTAAGAAAAAGAAAAGTTCACTGTAAAAATAGAAATTATCATATTTTTCCTTAGTCTTTATGCTTCTCCAATTAGGGTATATTTTCATTTTCAAAACCTGTATTACCATTTTTAACTTGTGTAGCCAGTCACAATGTGTCTAAATAGCACTACCCAGCCACAAGCATAAAAAAGGAAAGATAATTACAAAAATAGAAATAATCATATTTTTTTTTCTTACGATTTAGATTTCCCAATTAGTATATATTTCTTTTTTTCAAAACATATATACCATTTTGAAATAGTGTAGCGGGCCACACAGTATGTCCAAATAACACTAAAATAATGATAAATAATTAGTAAATGTACTATTTTATCCACTCCATGCTACAGCGGCCACCAACTTATAATTTTAATATGAAAATAACTTTATTCAAAATAGAACCGAAAGAAGAATATTAACGTTGGGATATACAATTATATCAAGTCTGAAGAAGAAAAAAAAGATAAATAGAATAATTCCTAAGATAAAATGTGTTTTTCCATCCCTGCAATCACATGCACTCATTGCAACAACCACAAAAACAAAAGGACGACCCGAAGCGGGATGAACACAACGATAGCTGCTAATAATTTGCAGGGATTTTCTTTACGGAAAAAGACTGTTTTTTTATGTTTATTTGTTATGGATCTAATTGAGATTTACAAGGATAAAAATTAAATAGTCTATTTATTTAAATTATTAATTTTTTAAATAGGGATTATAGAGAGTAAAATGAGGACCATGTTGAATTATCAAAATTTAAATGCCTAACCTTTCTGTAATATGTCTCATATTTATTAGCTAATAAATATTCTTTTAGCAATTACTCCCTCCGACTGCTCAATATGACATGTTTTCATTTTGGGTTGTCTCATTCCATATGGCCCGTTTCCTTTTATGGAAACAATTAAGGTTTATATTATGATAAAATGCACTTTATTAACATTTTATTGACTAAAAAATATTTAATTAACTAAAAATATACTTTATTAGCACTTTATAATATCTAATTCTCTTCTTCTAAGTCATTGTGCCAAGTAGACACATTCATATTACTTTCTCTCATCCTTTATGTAACCAAATTCTTTTTTTTCTTTCATCAATTTCTAATGTGGGACAACTTGTTTCTTTTCATTTCACATCGAAAATGAGAGGAAGAGAAGAGTTAACTTAGAAATAAGATTGTCTCCATACTGATTTCATCTATTATTTTTTCCTTTTTTTTTACTAAGAATAAATTTTTAATTCTAATAAAAGTTTTAAATTACGAACAATTTATACTTCTAAATGGGTACTCGATGATACCTTTTCCAACCTGCCCCGATTTAAACGGATATGAAAATGGGTACTGAAGTTAAGTTTTGAGATGGATACGAGGATGGAAAAGCAATCCTCACCATAAAATCGTGCCGTTGCCATCCCTAATTCGGGTTGCAGTTGTTTGACATACTCCAATGCAATAATACTCTTCAATCAAAATTCTCATCATCCAATGCTGAGTAGGACCTCAGTCCCATGTGGATTTAAGAAAGAAAAGAAAAATGACTTAGCTGCCACATAAGCAAAACTTAAGAATGGCTTTTGTCCTAATTATTTTATATCCGGTCCTTTTGTTTTTTGTACAGCGAATTTGAACAATCCAACTTTTTGTTCACGTGAGATTCAACAACCGTTATTTCTACGTGCACTGCGTAAATTTCCACTCCTCATGTACAATAAATTACAAATTTAAAATAACAATATTAATCATATTTTTCAAAGACATGTGTAACAAACTCGATCTATAATAGTATCAGTGATATTTAAATCGGATTTTTTTGGTGCAAAAAATGATCACTCTATCACCCAAACTATTCTGAAGATAATAATCGATCTTGTACATAGAAGACAACCACAACCTAATGCATTTATTTTCCCGCCCCCTTCGTGCATGTGTGAATCTAAAATAACTTCACAAAAACTTCCCTACAACCGATTGGGTAGTATGTAATCGGTTTTGATCTGCTTACAATCCGATCCGACCCGACTCGAACCCGTATTTAAAAAAATAAAAGAAAGTGCCGTTTTTTTATAATATATAGTTATATCAGTAAATTATTGACATCCATCCATGTTGGTTGAGTGGTTGGAAGCGGGGATTTAGAGCTTTGCTCCATTGAGACCTAGGTTCGAAACCTTTTTTTTCACGTTTAAAAAAAAAACATTTGCTGCTTTCAACATTATATATATTATTATCCTAAGTGTGCATGTATATTGGCCCAATGGTTGGAGGCGAGACTTTAGAGCTTGTTTCTCTTTGAGACACAGGTTCAATACTTGGGAGTTGTGATGATTGGAATTTTTTTAAAAAAATATTTTACCTATATTAGTTTTTTAATATGTTATTTTAAGTATATAATCTATTGGGACACTTTTTTTAATATGTTATTTTAGTGTTTTATTTGTTTAAATAATATTTGTTAATATACAATTACAATAAGAGTTGTGGTGACTAGAAGTACATATTGTCGTGAATAAAAGTAACAATCGTTGTGAAAAAAGTAATAATTTTGAAACATTACCTTTCTTAGTATCAATAATTACATTTCTTCACGATAATAATTACTTGACGAAATCACTAAAAGTAAATGTTATCGTGAACAAAAGTAATTATTATCGTGAAGAAAAGTAATATTTGTGAAACATTATCTCTCTTCATATCAATAATTACTTTTCATTACGACAATAATTACTTAACAAAATAACTTAAAGTAAATCTTGTCATGAATAAAAGTAACAACCGTTGTTAAAAAAGTAATATTTGTGAAACATTACATTTCTTAATATCAATAATTACGTTTCATCACGATAATAATTATTTGACCAAATCACTAAAAGTACACGTTATCGTGAACAAAAGTAAATATTGTCGTAAAAAAAGTAATATTTGTGAAACATTACCTCTCTTCATACAATGACTTTTTCATAACGACAATAATTACCTAACAAAATAACTTAAGTACATGTTGTCGTGAATAAAAGTAACAATCGTTGCGAAAAAAAGTAGTAATATTTTTGAAACATTACTTTTCTTCATATCAATAATTATTTTTAATCATGACAATAATTACTTAATCAAATAACTAAAAATAAATATTGTCATTAAGTAAAAGTAATATTTTTTATTAATTTTTTTATAAAAAATACTTAAAGAAAAATGAAAACATGAAGAATAGATAATTTAAAAAAAAAACTGAAAATAAAATAAGTTGAATAATAGGTGGTAGGACACACAATATAATGAAAATGAGAAATTAAAAAAAAAAGAAATGAAAAAAAAGAAAAAAAATATAAATATTGCTGAAAATATTAAAATAGCGTGTATGTTTAAATAAAATTCCCTACCTCAAACAGAAAAAAGTGCGCTAGCTTGGTGGTTATAGCGTGATTTATAGAGCTTTCTTTAAATGAGGTCGTGTGACCGACCCTCCTTGGGAGCAGCAGGGCAGCGATTTTTTTTGCAACTAGTTGCACCCAAGTCCATCTCAAATAACTTTATATGTTTCAAAGATTGGACAGGGATAGATAATGTCGGCCTCCATAAAATGTAATATTAAAATTTTGATATATTTGAAAAAGACATTATTATTATTATTATTATTATTATTATTATTATTATTATTATTATTCTTTTACTACTCAAAGGACTAAGTTGGATAAAGAATATCAATTATTAGGTGAACTGGTACTTGATTAGCAAGCAATTTCAATGGCTGAGCTTAAAAGTTTGGAATATGGCAAGCTGAGTAGATTTCTGGTCAATAAGTGGGATTCCTTTTGAAGTTCTGAATTGAAAGGCCAAGATTCTTACAGGTGCTAATCATAATTAATAAATAATTATTGATGTTCATGGAGACCGTCATTATTCGATGATTAAGGTTGATGTGTATGTGTAATAATTGCACCGTAGCCCGTCAAATTAATAATTTAAATAATCAAATATATAACAATAAGTAAAACTAAATCTTTGTAAAATACAATATTAGTTGTATAATACATGTACAGGGATATTTATAATTTGTGGCATATGAACTTTCATCAATTTTCTTTTTGTATCATGAACCTAAAAAAATTTCCAAAAAAATGATGTACTTTACGAATTTATCTAAATAAGGCCCGCCTTTACTTTGTGGCATTGAAAGGATGAATAAGTCGACAAACTAACTAATGTGGATATTATAATACCAATTGTATCGAAATAATGTCATTTAGTTTGAACATAATTAAAAAGATGATGAAGTCGTACAATGTATAGCTCTTATGACTTAATTCCAAATGTCTTATTTTTTTCTCTCTCTCTCTAAACTCTTTTCTTCCCCAAAATTCTGCACATAACATAGGGAGTCGAATTTCACATTTAGGGTTCAGCTGTAAGAGCTATACATCATACGACTTTATCAATTTTATTCCTGCTCAAATTAAAAAGATGTTAGTTTAGTACACTTAGCATTACAATATTCATATTAGTTAACGGTCAACTTTTTCATCGTTTTGATGCCAGAAATAAAGGCGAGCCTTATTTAGATAAAATCATGAAGAACATAGCTTTTTTGAAAATTTAAAAATTCAAGCCACAGAGAGAAAAATGATAAAATTTCGAGTCACAAACTATAACTGACCCGATAGTGTAATTTGGAGAACAGATACATATATTAAACCTTTTTGCAAAATATATACTCATGGCTAATTAATTTAGACTGACCGCATCACACAAAAGGAGGTTTTACTTTCACATATGGGTAAGTCGAAATATTGACCGTTTGCGTTTAGTAATCTACTACATTCACAAATAAAGTCAGTGAAAGAAAGATATAGAAAAATCTCTTAATTTAAATTTAACATTGTTAATTAGAATTGTCAAATGAATCGGATCGGTTCAATGTGATTCGAGCTCGCGTGGATTCACAAGTTAGATTCAACTTTCCCCAAGCCCATGATTAAAGTGGATCGGGCTTAGCTGGAATTTTATAAAAATACGCAGAATTGACTCGTCAAGAACCAGCTGCGAAGTAGGCCTGAGATGGACTTCGTCTGGGCCGAAGGTGGGTTACGTTGGTGGGTAAATATGGGCTTTTAGTGGGCCTGATTATGTTTTAGTAATGCGATTAGTTTGAGATGCCAATCCACCGCCACAACACTCGTCAAATAATTCCAGATGTTCGAATGTGGGAAGATCTTCTTCATATCATAATACTCCATTCGTCTCATTCATAATATAATATTTCTTTTTGACACAGATATTAATTAAAAAAATATTAAGAGTAAAGGTGGTGATTAATATAGTAACAAAATGATATAAAATGTTTTTAAGCTAAATAAAGTGTTGTTGATGTGATATAAAATGATTTTAAAGTGAATAATTATTGTTGATGTGATATAAAATGGTTTAAAGTTAATAAAATAATTTTTTAATTATTTCCAAAAAAAATTTTTTACAGGATGAATGAGGTATTCCAAAAAGAATTATCCACAAGTATCTTGAGTTGGGCTGACCATTACAATAAAATGGCCCAATCAGATGGGCTTTTTAAGCGCATCTCAAATTATGCAGCCCATCATCATTTCTTTATAACGTTGCCACAAAACCCAAAAGCAAAATTCATGTGAAAATTTTGTTATAAAATGTCTTCAAGAATAAGACGGATCATGCAGTGCAATCAATGATTAATCCTATTCATTGGATTACCGATTACGGAACCCACCGGTCTATAAAAGCTTTACCACATTTTGCACAAACAAACAAGCTTTTGAAAAAAAAAAAAAAAAAAAAGTAAGAGAGAGAGAGAGAGAGAGAGAGAGAGAGAGAGAGAGCTATTTTTCAGTGAAAATTAAAACATGATTAAAATTTGGTAGAAAAGCTAAAACGATCAAACATAAATTATTGAAGTTCATTCACTCACGTGTTTCGTGGCGAAGAAGAAGAAGAGAGCGATACGTTTTGTAATGTTCAATTGCTCAAAATTACTACAAGCTATAATTTCACACGTCATCCGCTTTCCTTTATAGAATCAAAATAGTACTAGCAAATCTTGTGGTCCGAATTTGAAATACAATCATAATTTAGAAACTATGCCTGCATCTGAGCATTCACATTATGTATTTGTTTTTTTCACTTAATTCCATAAAATTTTCGTCTTCTAGCTATGCCTAGACTTTGAAATCTCCTTTAATTTCTTAAAAAGAGACTTTGGAATCTCCATCGATTAGACTACATAGCTTGAAAAACAAAAGGAAAATCAAATTGTAGACCGACATATGATCCCACGATCTGTTTAATTGTGTTGAAATTTAAGTAAAAATGTTATCAAATGTAATAAGGCGGATAAAACAAAGAGAAAGAAGGACCTTGAAGGCCCTAAAACTAAAAGGGGTTTAAAAATCAATTTTTAATGTACCAAGACAAGTGAAGGGATGTTTGGCTTAATGTATAGTACTCCCTCCGTCGTACTCATCTTATCTATCTTTACTTAAATCGACATCTCACTCATCTTGTTTACATTCAAGTAAAGAATGATTTAATAAATAAATTATGGCCTTAATTAAAAATAAATGAGGCCCATATTAAATTAAAAAAAACACAATAAGCCCTACCCACTCACACCTAAGTAAAGTGGTTCTAATAACTTTATATACTAAAACGATTTTTTTTAAATCTTCGTGCACACGAAAGGTAAACAAGATGAGTGGTATGGAGGTAGTAATGTTTAAGAGTTGTTATAAGCCTTATGGAATTTATTATTAGTAACTAACTATATTATAATTTTTTTTTTGAAAAAATAACTATGAGTAATTATTTGTTCTTTTTTTGGTGTAATATCAAAGGAGCAAAATAATTTAGTTGATTTCTATTATTAGTGTTTGCCAAAATCTGAAAAATGATCATAAGCTATATTACTTTAAAAACAACAACTTGTGCTCTTGCTTACAAGCCTAAAACTCACAAAACAATTATTATAACTGTTCTAATTGTTTTTCCTTAAAACATTTAGCGCTCGGTTGGTAGGGTAGGAAAGTTAGTGTTAGATAAATAATCTCAAGACAAAATAGTACAGAGAAGTATATTGATTGATGTTAATTTGGTTGTTTGGTAGATTAGATAAAAGATGTGATTATCTTGTATTGTTATTTGGTATGTCACTTAAAACGTGACGTACAATTCCAAACTCTACATTTCAACTCAAATTCGACTCCCCTAAAACCTAAAACAAAACACCTATTTATAATAAAACCCTATACATCTAAAAGGAAATAAATAACTTATTGACTAAGACAGATAATTAAATAGATACAATATATTCTACGATCTTATTTACATCATTCTCTCCATCCTTGAAACGATTCGTCCTTAATCGATAATGTCCTCGATGGTCGTCGCAGGGTCGATCATATTGACCGTGTGGGAAGGCAAGAATCTCTTGGTTCTGTGCTCGTAATTCCTTGAACTGTTGAGACAGAAGGTTGACGTCGCGACGGAGATCATCTTGAACAATCTAAACGGCTGATTGACGGGGAGACATCACGTAGGAGCGTAGCAAGGCTCTGATACCAACTGATGCATGGAGAAGCGTGAAATATATTTAATAAGATAAATATACGAACTCCGTTGATAACCACTGTATACCGGAATACGTACAATAAGGGTTAATCCGTTGATTCACTCATGAATACCGGAAGAACACCACGAAAAGGGAACAATCCCAAACTCTACATTTCAACTCAAATTCGACTCCCCTAAAATCTAAAACAAAGCACCTATTTATAATAAAACTCTAGACACCTAAAAGGAAATAAATAACTTATTGACCAAGACAGATAATTAAATAGATACAATATATTCTACGATCTTATCTACATCAAAACTCTACACTAACTTACATATTTCCAATTTCTCCCCAAACCTAATATTTAAATTAAAATTGTACGTTTGTATATATAGATCGTGAAGTTGCAGAAACCTCCGTTTTCACTTCAATGCTGAAAAAAGTTCCCCAATTTCTCTTTCGAAGAAAATCTACAATGGTGACCTCTATCCGCAAAGTGACCTCTATCATTTTCCGAAAATCTATAATCTCAGCCTCAAATCTACAATTTCTCTTTCAAATAAAATTTCCCCAATCTCAAATCTGCAAATCTGCAATTTCTCTTTCCATAAAAATTTCCCCAATTTCAATGAATCCGTCTATCATCACAGATCCTTCACAGAACATGGGTGCCCTAATTTCCATAAAATCAAGCTCTACATGATAGAAAAGCAGCTGCAATGATTCAAGTTAAAGCTGCAAGCTGCCTAAGAAACCAAAGTTAAAAACGATAGAATTTACAATAAGCGGATGCCCCCAAATTGCAGGCTTGGTCAAAAGTTAATTACAACACATGAGATTGATGGTTATACATGACATTGATGCCACTACAATGCAATATACAAAAGCTGGACAATACGACAAAAAGTTATAAAATAATCCAAAAGACATGGAAATGCAATTTGGCAGTATACCACAATCAAATTAGCTGTTAATTACTCACAAAATAGAGAAGCCAAACTCAAGTAATTATATGGTGCTACACGGGAGTACAGGAGCTTCATAATTACGAGTGCAAACAAAATATACAAAAGTACACCAAGCTGCAACTTTTACTTGTCTACCACATAAACAAGTTCATGGTTATCATGGATACAAAATAGTTAATTTCAACACGAAATCATAAATGGTGGTAAAACGGACTACAGAAGTTTCCCAATCACGACACCAAACAAAATCAGACAAAAGCCATGAAAGTGCACAACACTTGCACCTCAATACAGGACCTCAAACGCATTGGTGGCAGCATTTGAGGTATTCCCATTTCCGGAGCAGCTGTAGTAGAGGATTTACTCGAGCTTCCCTTCATTTTAGAATTGCATTTCTGGTTCAATACCCACGCCGGAATCCTACCAGTTGCCCACCGTGCATGATGCTCGTCACACCATAAGAACGATCTTTCGTGTTTCATAAAATAGCGAACATGTGCTGATGTAAAATCTCCTCTATCAATAAATACAACGTAGCAGAGTTACAAGATTTATGCGCCATCTTTATTTGGTTCTCAACAACCTACATATAGATGCATCTCTACATATTTCAGTCTACAGATATCTACAAGATAAGTTAAGCTTATGCAGACTTAGAGGGCCTAAAAATATGAGAAACACTGCACAAAACAACCTAAATTGAAGTAGCAACAATTATATGGAACAACATGACAGTAAACATGGTAAAATAAAATGCTGATAAATATGGAAACAACAATTATATGGAAGCAGGTTCGATCTCGTAAAATAGAAAGCTGATCATTTCTCAAGGTTAGAATGCTGAAAATTATATAGAAGCAGCAATAACAAATAGAGTGAATGAAGGTTAATTAGAAGGATATATCTTTCCTATTGGTATAGCTTCAATTTAGGTGATGGGCAATTTTGAAAGCAACAAATTCTATGATTTGAAGGTTAACCAAGATCTGTTTTCCCTTCATTTTAGATTTCAATTTCTAAATCTTGATTTGATTACTTCAATCACTTTCATCATTTGTATCTCAAATCTTTCTAAGTCAAAATCTGAAAGTGATTTGAAATCCACAGGTAATGATTTCACTTTCATCAACATAAAAAATCGGTCAGGTGACAAATATTTATTTATAGCTCAATATTATTTTTTTATCACTCTAGCTCAATATTATATTTTAGAAATGACAAATCAAGACTTTATTTTTACTGATCTGAAAGTAATTAGAAAGATATTTAATCAAGTCAAGATCAATTGATTTCACTTTCATCATTTGTAGCTCAAATCGTAATTTAGTGAGCAGAAAGTGATTTCAATCACTTGCTCGAGTATGAAGATTTCATTTCCTTATTGGTTCAAAAAAATTATTAGCTCAAATCAAGATTTGATAAAATTATTCTATCTTGGTGACTACAAGCATTTATATGCATCATGTCTATTTTTTCAACCCCCACTTCCCTCACCATCCCCTCATTGACAAACTCAAATTAGGGCTACCACACAAATTTAGATGTTCATACCAAAATCAATTCTTAACAACAGGAATTGGAAAGCGGATTCAGAAACATGAATTGGAAAGCGGTAGTGACCTGTTCTTCGCCGACGGATATGCCTTCGCCAAACAAACGAGAATGTTGAGGAGCCGTTGGGGTTGAAAGATGGCAGAAGAGCCCTAATTTTCTACACAAATCAAGAAATAAATTACGTGAAATCGTGAAGGATAACCGCGAATTGACAAACACGAAGGCGGTCGGAATTAACGACCTTTTCTTCTCTGATACGATCCTCGTCGGGGTGCAGACACCGACGTGAATAGTATACACCCAAGACCAAATCTGAACCAAACCGGATAAAGATGGAATATCCCAAAACCTCTGAATCTAACCCACGAAATGAAATAGGCGAATGGAAATTCCCTATAACCCAACGTGATGTTGATGCAACGACTCGGGGACGATGAATGACACACAAACGGTGATGGTGATCCGTTTGATAAGTCGATAAGATGGAATATCCCAAATTCTCTGAATCAGTTTCTCGAAGTGAATTAGGCGTATGGCTGTTTCCTAAAACCCAACGATAAGACGACACAACAACTCGGGGACAATGAATGACACACGAACGAGAGATGGTTGACTCGTCGATACGTCGATATGAACATCACGGTGGCATGCCGCCAATCCGCTAGTTCGGTGAACGAACTGAAAGAGATAAACTCACAAAATATTATTCATCAAATCGTTATTTAATCCATGCCCTACTAGATCTATTTATAGGGGTGGAATACAATAGAGTCCTAATCTAATAAGAAAAAAATAATTTCTTAAATAAAAAGAAAACATAATCCTAATCTAGCAAGGAAACAAATCCTAATCTAATAAGGAAATAAATCCTAAACTAATAAGGAAACAAATCATTAACCTAATAAAATATAAAACTACCAAAATAACTAAAATAAAACCTTATTTTTGGCCTACAATAAATAAAAACAAAAATTAAAATAAAATAAATAAAATTTTCATATCTTCAATTTTGGATTGCATCATTCTCTGACCACAGACCGCCTCTTCTGGACGAGTTTCTTCGATTTGAGCCCTCTCTCCACTGTTGCAGATTTGCAAGTCTCAACTCGAGAAGATAGATTTCAAATGGTAGATTTGTCTCTTTGGAATTTAGCGGAGGTTACTGTGGAAAATATGTAAAATAGACTGAGGGTGGTGGTGGTATTATTTGAGTGGAGAGAACAGTGAAATAACGACGAGCTTTAGCATTTCAACGGACTCTCCACATTATTTGTGTGGTCTACCAAACACAAGATAAACCCCTACTAATAAGTTAGTAGGGGATTTATCTATTCTACCAAACACGCACTTGTACACTGGGATAAATTCGAATTGCAATACAAGAAGTTGTCTATAATGTATTTTCGAAAATATATCTACTTAGTTTAAAAATTAGTTTACTTAAGTTGTAATTTTATAATTTGACGTTGGACATTTCCCTCTCATGAAAGGACATTTCATTTGATGAACTTAGTCGACATATTCCATTTAGAGGACTATCAACAGAATTTTCAAAATTTTACTTATAAATTTATTTTTAAAATTTTCTTATATCATTTCTAACTCTTACTATAAAATTTGTAGAATTAACTCAATTTGTGAGATAAGAATAACTTAAAGAGGTGTAAATTTGGGAAACATAATATAAAATTTTTTATGAATTCATCCAATTTGAGAGATCTTGATACACACTCTTTATCTCATTTGTTATTGTTTTAAACCTAAATTTAGAGTTGAAAATGGTGGGAGTGCTCTTAAAAATCTAAAAATAATTTGAATTTAAATATTATGGTACAATTTTAAAATGTTTTATGGGTATTTAATTTAGCGAAACAAGAGTGCAAATGAAAATGTTAAACCGTGTATAAGAAAAAAGCTTCTTTTATGGAATAGAAGAAAGTCAACAACAGAGAGTGTGTTCTGTGAATGTTCCCATCTCAATTCTCAAAACGCCATTAACATATCCTATTTCAAACTTCTTTCTCTAAACAAATAGCTTTTATTTCACCCACGAATCCTCCATAGATTTCACCTTCCTGTCCTACTTTATTCTCAAAGTTGGAATCCTTTTCACTCAATTGCCACTCATATACCAGTTTCCGGTGTTTCCCCAGAAACCCAACTAATAAAGCTGCAATCTTGATACAACCTATGTTTTCAACACGTAAACAAGAAAAAAGAAATGGGTGGTTGTTTCAGCAAGAAAAAGTACTCTAGCTCAGGCGCCAATGGCTACGGATCAGCGGCGGGCGGCACCGCAGGGTACGAACAAATCAACCAAAATCATCAAAAACCGGCGGCGGCGGCGGCTCACCACCACCAGCCGCCGCAGAAGCCTGCTCCACAGCCCCAGAAAGCAGTTCAGAGATTGGAGCCCAACAACATTCTCGGAAAGCCCTTTGAGGATTTGAAGTCCAAGTATTCGGTGGGGAAAGAATTAGGGAGGGGCCAATTTGGGGTTACTTATATGTGCACTGAAATCGCAACGGGGCAGCACTACGCCTGCAAATCGATTTCGAAGAGGAAATTGGTGAGCAAGAATGATAAAGAGGATATGAAGCGGGAGGTGCATATTATGCAACATTTGAGTGGGCAGCATAATATTGTGGAGTTCAAAGGTGCCTTTGAGGATAGGCAGACTGTGCATCTGATCATGGAGGTGTGCCGCGGCGGCGAGCTTTTCGACAGCATTATCGCGCAGGGACACTACTCTGAGAAGGCTGCTTCCGATCTTTGCAGGCAGATTGTGAATGTGGTTCACCATTGCCATTTTATGGGAGTGATGCATAGGGATCTCAAGCCCGAGAATTTCTTGCTTTCGAGTAAGGATGACAAGGCAACGCTCAAGGCCACTGATTTTGGACTATCTGTCTTCATTGAGGAAGGTTTGTTTCCCTGCTCATCTAGTGTTTTTTGCCTTTCGAATATGATGTTGCTTGCTTGATGATGATGGCAGTTTGTTTGCTGTTAGTACGAATCTTGGATTATTATGTTCATATATAGTAATCTTGTTTGTAACTTTGTAGCATGAGAAATGTTGTTGGTATCATGATCTAATTGATTGTAGTGGTTCATGAAATCGTAGAAATGGTTTTGAAGCTGATCAGATTAATGAGAAATGTTACTCCATTTGGTCTATGTTACATCTAACTTAGGTTTTAGTTTATTATGGATGGTTACATCTCGTGTGGGTGATTGCTTGCACCTTTTGAGTAAGTGGTATCGTCTCGTGAGAACTTCTCTCACTGTCGCATCTTAACAAAATTAGCCTAGAAGCTTAATGTGGATCTTTTAGCTATTGAGATCAAAACACGAGGGATTTACTATTTAGTCTCCAATAGAATAACAAGACAAATTTATTTTGTGGTTTTGAAATGGGGAAAACAACTTTTGTCCTCATACAAAGGTTGTTATGTAATTTATGTTCAATTGGATGGTAAATTGTGGAAGCATTTATTAGTTCTCACAGAAGTCCTGTTCAAGTTACACAATTAAAACTAGTGGTAATGAGAGCTAACACGACCGGGAATAAAATAAAATGCATTAATTATTCTCTAGACCGAATAAGTTTCAGCACTAAAAGACTCCAAAAGAAACAAAAAATAACCAACTATATAGATTCCTAAATTATAGGTTTATTTGCTAAAAACTAGTCTTATGTAACGTGAACAAAATGACATGACAGAAAATTATTAGTTCTCATCCACAGTCATTTAAGCATTTCTTCTTTAAGTGCATCATGCCAGTTTGTTTACTCGTGTAGTCGTGTTGATATTTTCTATCTTGAGAAGTAATTATTGTCAACTTAATGGCTAAATTTCAGGCAAGGTATATCGTGATATTGTTGGTAGTGCATACTATGTTGCCCCAGAAGTTCTGCGGCGAAGTTATGGAAAGGAAATAGATGTATGGAGTGCTGGTGTAATTTTGTACATCCTCCTCAGTGGTGTACCTCCATTTTGGGCTGGTAAGGGTAATTTACTTTCTGCACGAAGTATTTTTTACCTGCCAGATTTACTTAATTGTGATCATCTCCTGCAGAAACTGACAAGGGCATATTTGATGCTGTACTAAATGAAGAAATTGATTTTGATAGCCAACCTTGGCCTTCAATCTCAGACAGTGGCAAAGATCTTGTTCAAAAAATGCTGAACAAGGATCCAAAAAGGAGAATAACTTCTGCACAAGTACTTGGTAATCTCCTTCCCATTCTAGTAGTTGATGAAAGTTTATATTTTTCTCAAAATCTTATATGTATTAGAACAGCTTCATAATGAACTTGCTGAAAGTATTTCGTTGTTTGATTGCACTTGTATTATATATACCTATCAAAAAGCTAGATTTCCCCACAATTTCTAGCAGAAACCTGCCCTTCATTAGTATAGTCAGCTTGAACATGGCTTTGGAATCAAGTCACTGTTTAGCTAGCAGTAAATATGCTATGGCCCTCGTCAACAATTTCCTGTGGAGTAGTTGGAGGCTATCTAGGGCCAAAACATCAAGACAGAGTCGTTGATCTCAAATGACTCATTAGATGTTATTGCATGTTTTGTCTTAGTTTTATTCAATGTTGATTTTTCAGGATTTTTGCAGTTAAAACTAAATTGGATTTTGGTGTTTCTGTTACGAGTTTGTATAAGGGTGTTCAATTTCATTTCATAACTAAGCTCTATTTATCTTTTCGTTTGTGTTAAAAGAGCACCCTTGGATTAAGGGACAAGCATCTGACAAGCCGATAGATAGTGCGGTACTCTCTAGGATGAAGCAGTTCAGGGCCATGAATAAGCTGAAGAAACTTGCGCTAAAGGTAATTCCTTTCGTGTCTTTATATTTGGTATAAAACATACGATTGATGCATGCGCAGTTCATTGGTATTCATTAAGAATCTCATTAGTTTACTCAGAAAAGTTGTCAAAAGGCTTATTTGCAAAATTATGGAATACTTTGATGAGATTTTCTGGTTATGAATTTTAAAAAATTTATGCTATGCTCTTACCTTCGTCTACTGATCTGAAACCTACTGCAGGTCATTGCCCAAAGTTTATCCGAAGAAGAGATTAAAGGGCTTAAAGCAATGTTCGTAAATATGGACACAGATAACAGTGGTACAATCACCTATGAAGAACTTAAAATTGGCTTGGCTCGGCTTGGGTCGAAACTGTCAGAAGCAGAAGTTCAACAACTCATGGAAGCTGTAAGTATTGCTACTTCAAGTTTGAATAATTTTTGTTTTACATTGGGTGTGGCTGCTTGTTACATTTAACAATCATTACTGCTAATACCAGGCTGATGTGGATGGTAATGGGACTATTGACTACATTGAATTTATCACTGCTACAATGCACAGACATAGGCTGGAGCGAGACGAGCATCTATTTAAAGCGTTCCAGTTTTTTGATAAGGATAATAGTGGGTAAGATGGTCTGCTAAAAGTAATAGCGTCATGTTTTGCTTAGTCGTTCACATCTTCGTACACTAATCATTTTCTATTTTCTTATCTCAATAATGCATTATTACTTACAACTATTTTGTCATCCTATTTAACCACACCTCAGCTATATTACGATGGATGAACTGGAAACTGCTATGAAAGACTACGGTATGGGGGAGGAATCCACCATCAAAGAAATAATTTCGGAGGTGGATACAGATAACGTAAGTCAGCTTAAAGTATTTGGTAGTTCTCATCTTTTTTTGTCTTCAAATTATATATAGAGGTTCCACATGTTCAATATTTACAGGATGGGAAAATCAACTACGAGGAATTCTGTGCAATGATGAGAAGTGGAACGACACAACCAGTAAAGCTCTTTTAGAGGATCAAAGCGAATGTTTGTCATGCAGGACATATTCAAGCACAGAAGAGTTCTGCTGAGGATAAGGTAATGTTTGATAAGAGTTGCAGAGCTGCATTTTCTTCCAAGTTTCTCCTTTGGTCATCTCTTGTGTTATAATGAGGTTGTTTGATTGGTGAACTGTGAGATTTATGAGGCATTTTCGTTTGAAATTCAGCAGATTGCGTTGCATTTATGCGTACTTCGTTTTTTCGAAGATCTATCAATCCTTCAACGTACTTGAAACCCGTTGTTTTAATTTCAGAAGTACGATAGTTAACGTTGTTCAATCTTTGTATGATGTTGATTTGTGTGGTAGTCATTCCTTCTTTACCCTCGTGGGTTTAATCACATGTTTATAATTATTTTTATATTTAGAAAATATTTTGAAAAGGGTAATGATATTCAGCCACACTGTGGCCACCCACACGAGCTAAAGATAGTAATATAGGTTTTTAAAATGAAAATATATCCTAATTGGGAAGCATAAACCCTAAAGGGAAAATGTGATTATTTTCATTTTTATAATCAATTTTTCATTTTTTACGCGTGTGGTCACAGTGTGGCCGGATATCTTTATTCAAATAAATAATTATATTGGTAATCAACTTTATATTTTTTAAAATAGTTTAAATAAAATATTATTGTTAATGTTTTTGTTATTCATTCCCTACGTTCATTCAGTCCCTAATTAATTCAATACATCAATACCTATCAGTATCACTATTAGCTCCCAAGTGCAATAAATCTATCCATCATTTATGCTAATTTGTTTGATCAACTACATTAGTTTTTATATTTTTCTACAAACTTTAAAAACGTTAGCGATAATTTATACTATATTTTAGTAGATTTAAATAAATGTATATGTTTATTAATAGTCAAAAGTAAAGCTACAATTTAATCTCACGATTTTGAATTGATAGTCAAAAGTAAATCCGACGGAAATAACGGCGGTTGCTCGCCCCTCCTCCACCTCAGATAACAACAACAATAGCCTTGTCGCCACCGTCGTTGCTCGTACCCGTGCCACTGTTGTTCCAGCGAGGCCATTTAATGTCTCCTCTACCCTCCGTCGTCACCGACTCAAAGAATAAGATGAAAGAGGGTAATGTGGAAGATGAATTACCATAAGGGATTTGTATTAGTTAAGATGCAAATTGTAATTTGGTATGGAATTTGTCTTCTTTCTTTCCTGCTATTGTAGATTTGTGTCTTGTGGAATCAAGAATGTGTAGTAATTAATTAGTAATCGAATTATTTTTTAAAGTTTGATAGTGCCGGTTAACCGGCGGGCCCTAACCGACAGTTACGGTTCAACAAAACATAGGCCCGGATTCAGCCCTTACTCCGCCAGTTCTGGTTACGGTTCCGACCCGTTGACTACCGGTCCAATTAAAAATCGTTGACCAGCGGGCTGATTCCAGTTAGAGCCCGTCGGGCCGTCCAGTTTGGGCACGACTAGGTTGAGTGGGGTTTGGCTTGAGGGAGGAGGGGAACGGGCCCATGGAAAAAGAAGAAGAAAGCCCAAAAAAGGAGGGGAGTTTTGGGGGCTGGGCTTAAGAGAAAGATGTGGACTGCGGCCCAAGAGAAGACTAATGGTCAAATTTTATCCAAATATACCTAATCTGATAATAGTTATTAATCTAATGGGAGTTTTGGTGACATTTTTTTAATATTAACTTGCATATAGAGTTTTTTTTTTTGGTTGATTATTTATTGTTATGGTTTTTCTATTAATTGTTTTGATCAATTGGTTGTTATGGATTATTGATACACATTTTTAAAGTGATATAATTTGGATTTGAATAACGTCAAATATTTTTTTGGCATAACAAAATATATATTTAATAAAAATGTTGGGCAATTTAGGTACTCTAATATCCGATCGGAATTACTCGCTCGCGTATTTGGATACCTAATTTTAAATAGAGATTATATAGTGAAATATCCACTATGGGAATTACAATACAACATATAGCCCACCTTTTTAATATACACAATTATAGCCATTTTTTGTAATTTGGGACCTAACTACCCTTATCCATTTTGACCCATCTCATTTATCCGGATTCATCCCCATCCCTCATGATCATAAAGCTTCTGTCCTTTTCTCTTTCCCCCATGCGACTCTCTCTCCCTCTCCTCTCTTCTCTCTCTTCAATTTCTTCCATTCTCCGGCACCTTCTTCCGGCTCTTCTCCCGCCACCGCCGTCCAGATGCACCCAATCCACCATATTCATTGTACTTTCTCTTCTCTGCCTCTCTTTCTCTCTAATTTCTCTTTTCTCTCTTTCGCAAGGAGGAGTCGATGGCAGCCACGACTAGCCAGCGTGTCTCGCCGGAACAGGAGAGTAGGGGCTGAACTTTGTTGCGGCTAATTAGTTTAGAGAGAGATCGCCGTCATCCACCGCCTCCGCCGTTGATCATGAGGTTTAAGATCTCTTTGATTGACAATACGTCGTCGATGTTGTTGGCACTCTCGCCATGGCGGACGCGATTTGGATGCGCCGCCACTTTGGAGGAGGTGAAATGTGGCGGTGGGTATAAGTGTGAGTTAAATTCCATTGTTGTTGCTATTGTGGCTCCTAAAAATAAGGTATTCTTCTCATTTTAAAATTTATTCTTAGTGGAATATTAGTAGAACTGATGGAATTTGGTGGGATTTTCAATTTAGTCTTTTTATGTTTTGAGGAAATTGATTCAATTCTTAGATTAACAACCATTTTTTGCATGTTTAAGTGCCGAACAATAGTGTATAGATTGATTTTGCTAAATTTTGCTGAAATGCTTATGTGCAGGTATATGAGAAACGAGCTTGAGGATCAGCCACATTCTTGGACTCATGCTGACGAGGACAGGGAAGAATCTGATGAGGAAACTCATCAATCTTTTGCTCATTGTGAGATCTGCTATAAAAGCCTCACTTAACAGATTTTGAACACTAGGTGTTTGCTGAAACGCCACAATGAAAATCACAAGGATATCAATTCTTGTATTGTCTTGTATCATTTTGTACAACATTTTGTTTCATTTTATTTAATCTTCTGAGTAATTAGTATGTACTGGTCGAGTTATGAAGCTTGTAACCTTGTGAAGGATACCGATGATTCATAACAATGTTTATGAGTACAACGTAACTTGGTACTTTGGCACTAATGACCATATTAGTGCCAAAGTACCAACAGAAAGTACAAAAAAAAAACTAGGTAACTTGGTACTTTGGCACTAATGACCGTATTAGTGCCAAAGTACCAACAGAAAGCACAAAATTTTTTTACGTAACTTGGTACTTTGGCACTAATGACCATATTAGTGCCAAAATACCAATAGAAAGCACAAAAAAATACTACGTAATTTGGTACTTTGGCACTAATGACCATATTAGTGCCAAAGTACCAACAGAAAGCAAACAAAAAAAAAACTACGTAACTTGGTATTTTGGCACTAATGACCATATTAGTGCCAAAGTACCAACAGAAAGCAAAAAAAAAAACTACGTAACTTGGTATTTTGGCACTAATGACCATATTAGTGCCAAAGTACCAACAGAAAGCACAAAAAAAAAAAAAAATACTACGGAATTTGGTACTTTGGCACTAATGACCATATTAGTGCCAAAGTACCAACAAAAAGCAAAAAAAAAAAACTACGTAACTTAGTACTTTGGCACTAATGACCATATTAGTGCCAAAGTGTCAACTGAAAGCACAAAAAAAAAACTACGTAAATTTAGTACTTTGGTACTAATTAGTGTCATAAGTGCCCGACCCATTGTACCCGAATTCGATTCGGCCCGCACCCTGACCCGACCCGCGCGCCCTTCATTAAGGGTATTTTTGTCCCAAATTCAAAAAAATGGCTAAAATTTGTGTGGGTTTTTTAAAAAAGTGGCTATATATTGAGTTTTAATCCTCATTATAGGTATTTCATAAGTTAATTTTTCCAAATATAAGATCGGGATAGGGTATTAAAAATTTGAAAAAATCGAAATCGGGTACCCAATATTTTTGGGTAAGATACCCTGCCTATTTGGTTTAGATAGCCCTATCTAATACACTGGTAAAAGGATACCAAATGGACCCTAAATTCATTTCTCTCTCTCAAAAGTCAAAATACCAAGGTTAGTTAAAATTTTTAAATACAAAAATGGTTGGAAAATTCTTTTTCTTAATGATGACTAGAGAAAATATTTTTTGTTATTCAAATTGGCCACTTTATAAACATTTAACACTTTACTAATCCTATAAAAGCTGGAGTTACTATTCGTTGTTTGTCTTTAAAACTAGGAATTTGTTCTTAGCTAATTTGATAAACTAAATAAAGAGGGGAAAAAAAGAGATGCCGACAATGATGCAATTTAATATGGCAATAGGAAGATTGGTTCTCGGTTAATTGTTGGCCCAAATACTCTTATCTGTCAGAGTTTAAGAGCTAAATATTTTCTGAATGGGAATTTTTTGAATGCTGAGTTAGGGCATAGTGCAAGTTATATTTGGAGAAGCATCTGGTCTTCTCAAGACTTGTTGCGCAGTGGAACTAGATGGAAAATTGGAAAGGAGGAGCAGGTTCGGGTTTTTCAAGATCCATGGCCGAGAAGAGATGGAGGTTTTTTTGTCAACAGTTACCATACGTGTGATGTCCATAACATTAGAGTTTATGATTTGTTGAACGAGGCGGGAACAAGGTGGGATGTGGGGATTGTAAACGCAATGTTTAATGTTGAGATGGTGAAGGAAATTCTTAGCATTTCTCTTAATCTAAGGGTCGATAATGATAAAATGATTTGGCATTATTCAAGGAATGGTTTCTACTCGATTAGCTTAGCCTATCTTGCTAGAGCAATGATTATTGACAACAATTTCGAGGTGTACACATAGTGGATAAATCTTTGGAAACTCAAGGTATCTCCGAAAGTTACATTTTTCTTTGGAGAACTGTGCATAATTGCCTTCCAGCGAAAGCTAATCTACTTCATAGAGGAATTGCTGCTGGGGGTGAGTGTGGTATTTGTGGTTTGAGCTTTGAAAATAATTGGCATATTTTTATTGCTTGTAATTTTGCAGAAAGTTGTTGGATAGGGTAGTCTTTCCATGACCAAATTCAAAGTTGCATGGATAATAGTGAATCTTTTCTCGACTTCTTAAGTGTTGTTTTGGAGTTAAAAGAGAACGAGATTAATGCAAATGCCACAATGATCATGTGGCAGATTTGGCGGGATAGAAATGATGTTGTGTGGAATGCCAAACAACCTTTACCTGCGCTGTCAATAACCATAGCTACTACAACTCGAATGGAATAGATGGATGCTCAAAGCAAATTAGGTAACATAATAGTTTCTTCCACTTCGTCTCGAATTTGTAATGGGTGACACGATTTGAATGTTGGTTGGTTCAGATGTGGAATAGATGATGCTTTCTTTGCAAGTGAAAATTCGACAGGGAATTGAATTATTTTGTAAGGGGAGAAAGGTGATTATGTGGCAGCAAAAACTATCACATTACCTGGTTTAATGAGAGTCGAGGAAGGAGAAGCAATGGGAGTGCATGAAGCTCTCTCTTGGATTAAGCAGTTGGGTTTTAAGTAGGTGGAGTTCGTCTCAGATAGCAAACTAGTGGTCGATGCTATATCTTCTCACGATGAAAATAGCTCTGAGTTTGGAGATATAATAGATAATTGTCGTCTTCTTTTTCAGTCTTGTCCTAATTTTTGAATAAAACATGTTAGACGTGATGCTAACGCTATTGCTCATAGACTTGCTAGAGTGTTTAAAGAGTTTCCTTATATGTATGTTTGGGATGAACCTTTGACCTTTGTGGAGGGTCTTCTCTATGCTCCATGCTTACGTTGATTCATTAATGAAATATTGGTTTTCAATTTTTTTTTCTTTCAATTTTCATTGTACTTTATATTTCTATTTTGTTGCGATAATGGACAGAAAAATGTACGGCTTATATTCGATTTCTGAATATAAAATGTACTATGTGGTTAGACAAACTTGCATTGAGTATAATAAGGTACGAAATTCAAAATTTTGTAATATAGGACTGAGAAATATACGGAATATTATTCGATTTCTGAAAATTAAATGTACAATTAGGTTAAACAAATTTGCAATGAGTACAGAGTAGAATTTGACCATTGGGTCCAATTAAAATGACATTGTACTAATTCCCTATAAAATAGGCCGAGTTCGAAAGCGACATTTTTATCGCAAGAAATCTTCACTAATTTTTCGTTATTATATATTGAAGGATCAAAATAACTTTTTTTTCTTAGAGTTAACTATGAATTAATTTAAATTTTTGTTATTGCTATGATATGTGGTTATCATCAAGCTTGCCTATATATGTTGATTGTGAATAAACAAAATCATAAATTAAGCAATACCATAAAATAAGTAGTACTTCATATCTCCCATAATAATTTACTCAAAATTTTTGATCACAAAAGTATTTAAATGAAGGGTAAAATGTGATTGAAATAGTATGACTCATAAGTTTGAAAATTTAATTATTTATTTATTTGAAAACAAGTCATGTCTAATGGAATAACATAATAAAAAAAAGTATAAATCACTTATTGTGGAATTGAGAAAGTTTTATATATATATAAAAAGCATAGTTCATAAGTTAACTAGTACCCTCCGTCCCGCTCATTTTGTCTCCTTACTATTGGGCACGGAGATTAAGGAAAGTTGTTTGTTTAATAAACTAGTGGATGAGATTGGAAAGGGATGAGAGAGAAACTTTTATAGTCACTCATTATGTCTATATTTGGATGTAGACAAAATGAGTGGGACGTCCATTTAAGGAAAGGGAGACAAAATGAGCGGGACAGAGGGAGTACCACGAACTACTTTTCAGTAAGTGCTTAATTGCAGCAGTATATATAGTATATTTTTTTGCCTCCAAAATTTGTCTTATCTTTCAGTACTTTTTTAAGTTTAGTTTTTCTCTCTTTTTTCAAAATGTATATCCAGTATTTTGTGTACATCCGCCAAATCCAATAGTTATGACTTTTATTTGCGTAGGGAATCTCTAATCCTCCTACAAAATGAAATTTAACTCCAAATGTAGCAAATATTTTGCTACAACCCAATTATAAATATTGTTTTTGCTTCTTGAAGTTTTGAACATTGTTGCAATAAGTTTGAGCTATGCACGCTTTGTGTTATTATTCTTCCTATTATATAATTCATGTTAAAAGCATAAGAAAAACAAAGATTGAATTATTTTGGAAATTAATATAGTTACTTGATTACTTCTAAGTTAGTATTATTATTCATTAATTGGTATAATTTATTCATACTTTAAATTTAAACAAATAATATAATATATTAGTGTCATTATGTTTTTGTGGTGTAAAATATAGAGTAAACTATTGGAGATGATTTGTTAATTTTGCAGCATTTTGTTGTTATTTTTGCTGTAAACGATTAGCTGGAGATGCCCAACAACTATGTAGAGAGATATTTATAGAACTTCTTATTTTTTTCGAAGGTTTACTATGAAGTATGGTATGAATATTTAATCAAATAAATCACTACATTTCTTATCTTTATGGGAAACTTAACAGTCTCTTTGCTAATGAGAAAATATTTTGAATCTTCTATTACAATATCTATGTAATGAACTGATGCGACGCGTAAAATTAATTTTAGACAATGCTTTCTCTAATATTTTTTTTTTAATCTTTTTACTTGGTATAGAACACCGTAGGATAAAAATAAAATTACAAATTTTAATGAACTATATAAAATTACCATAACCGAGCTCTCGGTAATAATGTATTTATGTGTGTGCGGGTGTATGGTGCCTTTACTAAAATGAGTAATGTTGAGTTATTCATTGTTTATTCCAAAAGAGTACCTTTGTAACATTAAATCTCCTTAACAAATCACGAATTCTTGTGGGGTATTTTGGACTATTGTCCGTACCATTTCGGATAAGGTGAAATTAGTGCACACAGCTGTTTACTGAATCGTTAAATCATTTTGATTCGTCTCTGCCATTTTCCTATTTTTAGGCCCAAATATTTTAACTACTCATCATCTACATCCCTTCCCTCTTCATTTTTTTTTTGTCGTTTTCCACTTCTCCCATTTCAAAAATTGTACGGCTTTATCTCTTTCTCACGAAGTCTGTTCTCTCCAGAGTCGATTTCAGGAATATAAAAAGAAGTGAAAAAAACATTACTTCATATATATATATCTCGTCGTCACCAACAAATTAATTAACACCTCCACCAAATTATCTGCAAATGGAGGGCTCCTACGGCGGCGGAAAGAAGGCGGTGGAAAGTGAGGAGGATCTTCAAGAAGAGGAAGTGTGGGAAATGATCAGTGCAAGAGAAGGCTCAAAGACAAGACGCATCAACTCCAATGAACATGGTCGTCATTCATCTGCATGGCGCGTCAACGGCGGCGGCAGGGCGGTGCGCCACCAGTCCTCAGCCGCTGTGGACATTCCTGACTGCTCCAAGATTGTGAAGAAAAAGTCCAAAAAACAAGAATGTGATGATGATGATGATGATGATGATGATGATGATGATGAGGAGGAGGAGGAGGGGGAGCAGGCCCCACCCCATGAGTACTTGGATAGAAGGCTTGAGAGAATCAGAATTGCTTCTTCACATTCAATGTGTGAAGGAATTGGGAGGACTCTCAAAGGAAGAGACCTCAGCAAAATGAGGAATGCTATTCTAACCAAGACTGGTTTTATTGAATAAGTTACTAACCTATATCATTATCATCATGATGCTTATCTATATATGTCTAGTTAGTTTATCTTCCAAATCCAAGTATATATCTATTGCTAATTATTATGGTTCATTTGTAGCATGTAGTAATTGGAAGTGGAGTTTTAGGGGCATTTCTTAGCTAGGTATTGAAGAAATTAATGGCATGGTGCAAGGTTCTTTTGTCTTTTTGCATGGGAGATTTGTGTGTTAGTGTTTGCACATTCCAAGCATATGAAATGATATGGAAAGTTTAGATTTGATTGTTGATGTTGTCAACCATTTCTGTATGGAATTACTCATAGCTCTAGCTTTCTATATCAGTTATGTTTTCTAACGAGATGAATGTATCTACGTAAGTTCAATATTTCCCTTTTTCTTTCTCGTCAACACTTGAAATTTGTGGCCACGAAGTCCATGCTAGGTGGGATTAAAAAAAGAGAATGATATTCGGACATATATACTGTGGCCAGTCACACGCACTAAAAATTGGTAATATAGGTTTTAAAAATGAAAATATATCCTAACTGAAAAGATAAACCCTAAGGGTGTATTCACTTGAAGATAAAATGAGGTATAACATTATTTTACTCTCTTATATCTTGTTTGATTGCGATTTAAGAAAAACTCGGACATGATGTATAAATTTTTGGGAAGCCCCTTTTACCTTATTCGGAGTATAAATTTATACCTCTAAAATGGAGGTATAATATTATACCTCCCATGTGGCCATGTGTTTTAGATATTTCCCTCATTGAGAGTAGAAATAAGTATATTATCCCTCCAACCAAACAAAATATAAAACTTGTGGTCCCCACAATGAAGTATAAATTTATACCTCATAATATTATCCCTCCATTTAGAGCTATAAATTTATATACCCAAGTGAACATACCCTAAGGTGAAATGTGATTATTTCTATTTTTACAGTCAATATTCTTTTTTTTTCACGTGTGTAGTTGACTACAGTGTGTTCGAATATCATTATTCTAAAAAAAAATCGCACCAAATTGTAACTCGAAAACCGATGTTGTGGCGATGTTTAATTTCAATTTTTTCTAATTATTTGAATAAATCTTGATGCTCCCTGTTCCACAATAAATGACGTCTCATAGTAGTATTTCATTTTTAGTTGTTCCACATAAATGCCCCATTCCTATTTATGGAAATAACCTTCTTTCACAAAAAAGTGTGGACTAGCTCTACCACCTTTGATATCGTTATGCTTTAAATCACCCCTATCTTTGATCTTGTGTTGAAAATAAAAGTTCCAATTATGGGATGGAAGGAGTATAATTTTTTGGTGAGGTGACATTTTTCATATGATTTCAAAGTACTACTCTTAGTTTTGGATAATCTCGAATACTTTTTATAAACTTGATGTAATAATTGGATTTGTTCTATGGTTGCAATCTAACATAATCATTATTTTTGCACCATTTTTTTTTTCTTCTTTTTTTGGTAAACTGACCTATATATTGCCCTCCAAATTCCACTACCTAGTGTATGTTAGTTTCGTTGTGCAATGAAAACAAAAGAGTGGGGGAAAATAGAAAGGATAATTGAAGCACTATTTGCCTATCAACTGCATTACCACAAGCTACTTGTGCTAGTATAAACAAATTGTTGTTTGCTTGACTCTAGTAAGTGGCGAAGCTAAAAATATTTTTGCATGGGCTAATTAAACATAAGGGTATGTGTATTTACTTTGATGTAAAATGGTGGAATACAAATATTTTCACATTTTCCCACCCATTTCACACGATTATTTGTAATGCCTCGTAAATTCCTTACGTTCTTAAAATTTAAAGTTAATCAAATAAATGGCTTTGCACGCCTAAGTTTACAATTTTGTTGAATTCTAAGACTAACGGTCGAATCCGTTATAAAAAAATAAATTACAGAAGTCAGCTAGACGACTACTGTATTTAGGGTTAGCGCGTACGAAAAGTTTTTAGTTCGTTAACTAAGAACGGAAAACCGTCTAATTTATACAATCACGAAATTGCGATACGAACACGCCCGAGAAAGTTTGTTTTTATGTTTTTCCGGACGAAACTCGGACTATGTCGTCCCGAGTTTTTGTCAAAATAATTTTTGTAAATTTATTTTCCAATTAAGTTCATACGTTAGAATTTTTAAGTCAAATCGAATCGCGACAATTTTGTACCGAGCAACGTTTTCGTCGTTCGTTTTTCCGTAACGTCGGATCGCGCCGGAAAAACCGTAACCCTCTAAAATTCTTCCATGCAGCCGACACATCACCTTGATTAGTGGCAAACATGCATGTTTGACCTTGTTAATTAAATGACACCTAAATCTACCTTTACACAATTTCAACAAGTTCATCATATCATGTTTTTAACACTTGAACAAAACAAATTCTTTCCATCTCTCTCTCTATCTCTCGGCAGCTCTCTCTCTCTCCCCAATCTTCATCTTCTTCATCTTCTTTCTTCACCTCCATTGAAGACACCTTGAAGTTCTTGAAGAAGAAACCACACAAGTCCTCAATCATCCAACAAAACCTACTACATCCTTTGTTAAATCTTAAGGTATTTCTATCCTCCACAATTCTATCCAATTAGTTTTCTTTTCTTTTCTTTTCCTCTTGATCGAAATTTTTAGAGGTTTGGAATAGATGTTGTGATCTTAGAATAATGAAATTAGATGTGTTAGATAGATTAATTAGGGTTTAAAATTGATCAAAATCAAGAACCCTAAAACCTAAGTAAATGCCGAAATTTTTGAGAAAATTGTAGGATTTTTGTTTTCTTGTTTTGATGATTGATTCATGCTTAGTAGATGTTTAATTAGTAATTAGAATGAAGAAAACTTGAAAGCCCTATGTTGTTGTGAAAGTCAATTAGAGTTTGAATTATGAATTTAGGGGTTTTTATGCATGTTAGTTGATAATTGTTTTGCAAGTGATTAATAGTTGTTATAAGAGGTTGATTAGTAAATAAATGTAGTTAATTGGGGAAGAAAATCATCCCCTTAACATATGTATAAAAACAGAAATTTATTAAGTGATTAGGGGTTTTCATGCATTGATGTTAAGTGGTGAATTGTTAATGGAATATAGTTGCAAATCATGTAAATTGATTATAGAATTTAATTAAGAATTTTCTAAAAATGTTTAATGAAACATAAGAGATAAAGATCATCTTATAAGTTAAAGTATAATGATGTTATGATATGTTTGCATGCATGAAAATGATTCACGTTAGACGTAGTTTAACGTCGTAAAATTTGAACGAAATCCGACACTTTTGAAAAATCGCGTAAGAGACGAACATTTAGTTGTAACTAAAAATCGAGAAGTCGGATGAGAATTCTATTTTGATATTATTGTTTTTAATGAAATTTAGAACAATTTTCTAGTTGACGTCATAAGCTTTCGAGTTGATATAATATGGGCTATGGTTATAATCGAGAACTAGAACGCGTTTGAAATTTTTGTTGGTTTAGTACTTGTTAGTTGAAATCCGACGTTAGAACGTCATGCTTTTGAGCGAATTGAGAAGGAGTTTGTCACGTACGGAAGTCCGTGATGACTGCCTTGAGAGTCCAGTTTCTAAAAAAATTGAATACGAGAACTTAGAACGAACCTAAGACGTTATACGTCGAACCTATCAAGCAATTAGGGTTTTCACGGCAGTTTTGCGACCCTCTCCGGAAACTGTAATAACTTCCAGCTCGTTTATCGGATTTATGATCCGTAAATTGGAGCGCGAACTAGACTTCCTAAGCTTTCTAATGGTACAGGGCTCACCCCCTATTTCCAAATCCTCTGTTCTGGACAGCCTCCAGAGTTACTGGACTGTGCAGTGAAAATTCAGTTTCTTGTTTTCTAAGTTATTTAGTTCACAACTTAGTTTCTTTCGATTGTTTAAGCCGTTTTTATCTAACGAACATCTTCCTACTGACCCTAGAGTCAAGTACAGGACCTTGAGTGATGAAATCCAGTCGAGATCTTATATCTTATCCTTTCATTAAAGAAGTAATAAACGAGAATTTTCATAAATCATTCAATGAACTAAAGTAAATCGCCTAAGTTGATTCTTTCCAACTTAGCTTCTTTTAATCTTTAAAGTCGTATTAAGATATCGACTACCTTCTCTACTAACCCAAGAGTCGAGTATGAGATTTTCCGAGTTCAAAACGAGATTGGTACGAGTTCGTTTCCCGTTTAAGTAAAACGAATCTAGTAAGCGTGCAAATGCCTAAAGAATGAAACAACTAAAAACTTGCTCCGATTCTCTTTAATCGATTATCCTTTTACAACCCGTTTTTAAGTATGTTTATTTTACGATGAAGGAGGAAGCCAACTGTAGAGAAAGGACAGAAGATCTGAAGTTGGAAGTTTTGCTTTAAGTTCTGTAAAATCAAGGTGGGCTTTTATCTATATCAAATAAAATGTGGGTTTTTCCACAACTCGAAAGTATTATTTATCGCTTTGATAATTGTGTTTTCAAAGTGATAATCTTGGCATAAACTGTTTCAACTATTTTATGTGAGTTCTCTTGTACCTATCTGAGTTAACCTTCGGGTTTACCAGATTTCTGAGTTAACCTTCGGATTTTCCAGACTTTTAGAGTTAATCTAACTAGGTTAACTAACGATCGGCTCTGAGTTAGCTGCTAAGTGCTTTCCAGAGTTAGTGCACTTTGTAACCTGTGGTGTATGTGGTATCCTGTAGAGGGGTAGCCAGCCACGGTGAATTAGCTTTGGTCAAGATTGAACATAACATACTCTAAAAATGCTTGCGCAAGCTGCTTAATACAAATCAGTCAGAAAATGTTTAGTAGGCACGGGCCTTTGCAACAAAACCCCGATGCACTACGGTTATAAAATGCCAGATTATTTATACTTATGATTATGTTTTCAGCATCGTGCCCACTAAGTACTTTTGTACTTAGCCCTGCATTGTTTTCTAAATGTGCAGGTTGAAGCGACGGGAGCGACAACGGTTGATGTTGAGTTGAAAGATAAGATGCTTTAGTTAGAACTCTTCCGCTGCAGAACTCTAAATCTTTTCAAATATACCTTTTGAACAATACACTGTAGTTAAGTCTGTAATTTTGAACTTAGTCTCTTCTGTGTACTTTTGTTGAGTAATCACTCGTGATTAACTCTTTCTTTATTATATTCCAGTCTTGTTCATTGAGTGTTTGATGTCATTTATGTATGTTTAGTCAGTTAGCCCCCTTCTTCCCCGCTTCTTTAATCCAACCCCAGTCGCACCCCGGCTTCTGCCGTCCCTCGGGATTTGGGGCTGTGACAGAGTGGTATCAGAGCAGTGTTCGCTTTCTGCTCTGCTTCTGAGTCAATCTTCCAGTATGAGTTAGTGTGAGTCATTCGTTTTAGTACGAGTCATTCTTTTAAGTAATATCATAAAGTGGTATTTGTATATAAGTCTTTCTCCGAGAAATAATATAGAGTATTCGTTTGTACTCTATATCGAGTCTTCTTTCAAGTCATGAGACATGGTATTTGTGTATACTCTGGATCAGAGTCGTCTTTCCAAGTATGAGATAAGAGTTAGACTATGATGATAAGATTGAGAACGTAGAAGTCAACTCAACCGCCCGCTACGTCGACTCAACGAGGAAAAATGAAAGAATTTTATAATGAGATTTCTTTTAAATAAGGAATTTATGAGTAAATATTCAGTGAAATTTGAAAACGAGAATGAGTTGTGTTTTAAAAATAAGAATTTTACAGAAGTATAATTTTTATTCTTACATGATTATGCGATAGTACAAGTACTATCTTATGTGAAAATATTTGCGCAATGATTTCCTTTTTATGAAAAATTATGCGAATACGAGAATATAGTCAGATTTTAAGGAATTTTCCCGGTTCAATGAGAACGTAGACTTGAAACCTAAGAACTTTCCGGTTCTTCGAGAACTTAGACGTTTAAAGAAACGTTATTTCAAATGATTTCGAAAGGAGATCCATAACACGAGAAGGACTTCTATTGATAAATGTCACATGCGTATAGTGACATGAATAAAGACTCGGCAAAATCGATTTTTGTTTTAAAACTCGATAAGAATTTCCTTCGAGGGAAATGAAATAAATTTTGATAAAATAAAGTAAATATGTACGAAAGGAATGGAAGAAACAAATAGACGTGTGAGAAAAACGTGACTCCAAATTATTCGAGAAAAGGTTGAAACAAGAAGGATAAATTGAAATAAACGAAAGAGCCGAATGTTACCTTAGTTGTAAGGGCATGAACAAAGTCTCTTGGAGATGACTTTGTTTTACTTATTAGGAGCCGTTCAAGTATTCGACTAGCTTAAAATTGTATCTTCCTCTAGTGGATTGAGTATTCCGAGCTAAATTGGAGAGTTTCCAAAGAATTATTTTTAAGAAGTAGTTGTGTGTGCAATTCGAGAAATTGCTGTTCGATTTAGGAAAGTAAAAATTTGTATGAAGTAATCAATAGAGCGAGAACCAGAAGTTCCATGTGATTGAGGGACTGTTATGTGGACTTGATCAACCCACATAATAAGAAACTCAGTAATATGGGTCTTATGCCCCGCTAGTAAAACCTTTTCAGTATGGTATAAGTGGTTTAAAGAGACGAATGCTACTTACGTATAAGTAACATGTAACGACGTCGTTCCTTTTCTTTTCGTTTCATTTTTGTAGTGTTCGCCTTGTTCGAGCCTTGCGAAGAGAATTGTTTTACTATTAGGAGTCAAGCGCGAAGCTTGATTAAATTTCTAACGACCGCTCGATTTTAGCGCTGACAACTAGAACTTGTTCTAAAAAGTTATTCTTAGGATATATTCCATTTCTCCTTTGGGAATTTATATTTTTATACTTCGTCCTTGAACGAAGAATACGACACGTATGAGTATTATGATTAGTAAACGACAAGGTCTTTTGTAAATGAATGTTACTTTTGCATAAGTAACATGAACAAAGTATACGTGCCTTGTTTTAATAAATGAGAATCGATAAGAAATTTTTCCTTGAGAAAGAGATTAATGAAAAAAAAAAGGAATTAAGGTAAGAAATAAAAAAAAAAATAATAAATGAGGTAAGAATGAGAATAAAACCTTGAAATTTTATTTCTATATATTGTGAGTACGAGAGCAATTTTCTGTGAAATTGCTAGATGTCTAAGATAAGTTGTTAGATTAAGTGTGGTAATATTACAATTGAATAAGGAATATTCATTTTGTAATTTAAGATTTTCCGTAAGATAAGGTATCATCTTACCGTTACTGATCCGTGTTTCTTAAAAACTTTGTAGGATGACTTCCAGTAGTAACACGGCTTCAGAGAACCAGTCCCCGCCACAGCGTACTTGGGCAGATCAGTTATTAGATAGGTATAGAGATTATGAGGCAAACCCGAGACACGACGTAGGACAGAGGATTAGTTACTTCTCGTCAGTTTATTATCCAGTCCGGCATACTATTCCAGAGAGTCAGGCTATACTTGACTTGGTTAGTCGTCTACCAGAGGAATGGCGTGGTTGGGCACACGACACGGCGTGGTACTACCTTGAGATGTTTGACGACGATATAGAGCCGACAGGTGATTACAATGGATTCGCTTTAGAGGTACACAGGCGTTTCTTCGAGAGCAGACACATAGCATCATATCCAGTTCAGGCGCATCCTCCCTACACTCACTTTCCGGCAGATTCAGAGTCAGAGCATGATGAGATAGGTCCAGAGATGATCGCACAGTTGGAGATCCCTTCAATGATGGTACCTAGTGCGGACACAAGAGAGTTAGTTACAGAGACAGCAAATGGCCTAGGGTTACCCGCTCCTTTTCAGCATGAGCCTTCTATGAGAGTTCAGGGACCATTTCAGTCAGGACCAGAGTATTTAGACATAGACGCAGAGCTTGCCGCCCTATTACAGTTTCCATCATCTTACAGACCCCTTGATGAGATTTGCGCGGAGTTGGCCAGGGTTCGGGCTGAGTTTGAGGCAGGACCGTCCAGGATCCATTCCAGAGAGAAGTACGAGTCCTGTTCACTTCCCGACCACTTGCTGCCTCTGAAGAAGCGGGCATCAGTGACCTGCTGGGACTACCCGGTTTCAGATTCAGAGATGACAGTTTCAGATGTGCCTGCACCACCATCACTTACACTTGCGGATGGCACTACTTTGAGGGTCGACGAGGCGCTCCAGTTTACTTTCGGTTCAGAGTCAGACAATGAGGACCCGGATGAGGATCCGAAAGAGGACACTGATGAGGATTCGGATGAGGATCCGGACGAGGACGCCGAGGAAGATTAGGCCATAGTGGACAGTAGTGACTTGACCGCAGTTTGTTAAGTAAGGCGTCAGAAACGCATAGTAGTATAGTAGCCTTTGTTGTACATATTCGGATCAGTAACTTGATAGTTTTGTAGTACTCCATCGGATACGAAATTTTATGAATCATTTCTGTTCTAGTACTTCCAGTAGTACGGAAATGCAATATGTTAGTGCATTCTGTACGCGTAGGCAGTTAGCCTAGCTTAGACTCGTTGTAGTCTAATTAGTATAAGTCCTTGTTGAAGGCAAAACTAACATAATCTTTTGATGTATATATATATATATATATATATGTATATATATATATATATATAATATACATGACCCTTGAGAGGGTGTTAATCACAAGGAGTTTCTTATGAATCGTATAACTAAACCAGGATATCAAACAAAACTCGTGTAACGAGAGTTTAATTTAACCTTGGAGGTTGAAAGTTGAAAGAAATAGAGTCAAAGTTAATTTTGTTATTCTCGTTTATGTGAAAGTATTAAGTGGGAAAAGAAAAGGGTTAGTGAGAAAATGAAGATTTAAAAGCAAATACTAATGAGAAAATGTCTATATCTTATAGTTTCAAAAATGTCACTGAGAGCTGTTAACGATCGAAGAGGACCTGAAAATCCTAGAGGACCTGATAGAGGTCAAGAACAACGTATAAGCGAGGAAAGGCAAAAACACCCAACAACCTTTTCACTTCCCCTATCTCAGCAACATCATAGCATTGAAGATTTATTCTTTGGAAGTAAACCACCATTTTTCGATGGATCTGGTAATCCGAATGAGGCCAAACAATGGATACGTTCTATAGAGAGAATCTTTGAGCCGATTGGACTTAGTGATGAGAAGCGTCTAGCATGCGCTGGGTATCAGCTAACAGGACCAGCTAAATATTGGTGGAAAACTAGACAGAGACTTATGCCGGTAGAACAAGCGGCTCTAACCACCTGGAATGGTTTTAAGAAGGCTTATTATGAAAAGTATGTAACTGATCAAGTTGAGACTGAGGAGGAAATAGCTAGGAAGCTTCAGGGAGAACTTAAGTATGAACTGGGAATAGCAGTAGCCAGACAGGGGGGATTGAGTTATGCCGAATTACCGGAACGAGTTCGAGAAATAGAGGCAGTAGTGCCTAGTAAGGAAAAGATAGTAATGTCCACACCGGCACCAAACCATACCTCGACCCAAAATCTTCCCAACAATAAGGTTAACCATAAGGGAAAAATGAAATGGGAAGGAAGTAGCAGTGAGTGCTACCAGCACCACAAGAGTCAAGGGAAACATAATAGGATTAGGCAAGGCTTCCACCAGCCAGGAAAAGGAAGTAACTATGGAAAGAAAGCAGGGCAAAAGAATAATCCACAGAGGAATAAATCGGTCCGGGCAAGAGTAACAATCCACTAGGACAGCTGCAAGGGCAGCAAGGGAATGAAAATCTGGGAGGAAATCACGTAGTAAGGGTTAACACTCATGTTTGCCTCCGATGCGATAAATCGCACTCAGGCGTGTGTCAGGTAGGCACTGACAACCGTTACAACTGTGGACATAAGGGACACGTTAAGAAAAATTGCCCAGAACTGAGGCAAGCGGCTAAACAGAAACAGGGAGTTTCTGCGTGTGCTGGACGTGATATGGAGCCTGAGGGTGTATGTCTAGCGAACATGGATAAATGCTTTAACTGTGGAATGTTGGGGCATATGAGTAATGACTGCCCAATGTTGTTTCAAATGATAGTACCATTTCAGTCACAGCCACAACTGCTACAACCACAACAGAATGCGGGAGCTTACATGATTAGGCAGGAGGGGCATAGTGAAGGAAAAGAAGATTTGGCAGGTATTGGACGTACCTTATAAAATTACCCTGTCAAAATTGTTGACCCGTACTAGAATTTTATACCAGTTTTCTAGTACCTAATGACCATACTAGAACATTATATTCATTTGACTAGTATCCTCTGACACTATAAGACTAAGACTAGAACGCTCTAATCTTGAAATAAGAACAACTACGCTTTAGGGAGTGTTGATGACCTCAGAGAGTTATTCCCTTAGTTTAATTGAGCAATCGATTGAGAAGTAATAAAATGTACTATATATATATAAATTTAGGAATAGACTAGTTGTTTGAGAATTACCACGATTCTTGACGACGAGAGAAAAATATCTTTTAAAAAAAAACCCCGAGTAGAGAACCTATAGAATTATATGAAATATCTGGTTTACTATCAGATTGTCGTGTAGGTTTCACGATCGACTTAGAACAACGAGCAGCTCCCAAATTAAAGGCCTTATGTAAAATGGTATCAAAGGAGTTAGAAGAGCTTAAGATCCAACTGTAAGAGTTGTTAGATGACAATTTCAGTTACCCCAAGAATGAAGATGAACACGAAGAACACTTGCGAATAGTACTAGAACGCATAGAGTCGGGAGTTAGATGCCAAATTAGCAAGAGCAAGCTCAAATGGAGAAGTAATGTTTCTTGGATATACTTTGTAGAAAGAAGATGTTAAGATAGATTCCTGCTAAGATAGAGACAGTACTCAAATGGAAAATCGCTTACCAGTCTGAATAAAATAAGAAGTTCCCAAGCTGGATAGTTAAAATAGAGATTTCCATTAAGGAATTCCCTATGATTACTAAGACTTATGGCGCAACTACATAGAAGGAAAAAAAATAAATGTACAGACAATTGTGGAATAGGAACGCGGACGTTCTAGGGAAAGTTGATCATTACCCCAGGTTCAGCCCTCCCAGAAACGACAAGGAATACGAGGTAGATACCAATGCTAAAAAGAATAGGTTAGGATGGTATAAATGCAAAATGAGAAAGTGATAGCTTACGCTCCACGACACGTTAACCCCAAGAAATTGAATACCCAACCTACGACATAGAACTTGCAGCCGTAGAGCTTGCATTGAAAATTTGGACACACCATCTATATGGTGCAAGGGATGAAATCTACACAGATCATAAGAAATTGAAGCGTGTATTCGAGCAAAGGAATTAAAGTAAGACAAAGGAGATGGCTCGAACTAGTAAGATATTACGTTTGTGAAAATAATTACCATCTAGGTAAAGTTAAGAGTAGAAATAGACACGCTGAGTCGTAAGACTCCAACTAAGTTTAGGTATCTTTTCGTCGGAAAAGAAACGCTTATACGAGGATTCGAGAAGATAGATATAGAAAAATGCATGATGCATCAGCGTCGATCGCAGGGCGAATAGCGGCACAAGTAGCTATATCAAATTACGAGAAAGATTATAAGTATCAAGAGAAAGGACGAGTCAATGGATAAGCCTCGACTAAGGATAAGAATGGATAAACCAGACAGCGACTCTGAAGCAATGAGTTTGTGATAGAAATTTAAGAGTGGACTTAGTAATTCCGATGACGACGAGATGGTTGTAGGTTACAAGGTAGAAAGGTCAGATAGCAAACCTAACTTTAGTACCGCTTTTCACCTCCAGTTGAATGGACAGTCCGAAAAAACGATTCAGGTACTCGTTGATATGCTAATAATGATAATATTAGCCGAAGAGCGAATTGAAGAACACGTAGCCAACAACCGAATTGTTATAACAATAACTATTAAGCTACGATAGGTATTACGACTTACGAGATCTTGTGGAAGGAAAAGATTTACATAGCTGCCTTATTGTTATAAGGTAGGTGAAAGCAAAAATTTAGGACCAAATGCGGTCAATGAAATGATCGAGATCATTTGATAGATTCGAATCAGAAGGAAACGAGTTTTAAAGAAGACAAAAGTCTTAAGTATATACAATAATTCGAACTTAATAATCGAGAAGGAAAAAAAAAAAGCTCCTTAAGTTTTCTCCGTTAATGAGAAACATTAGTTTCGAGAAAGTAACTTGGGAAAGATAGTTCCAATACGAATAGTTATGGCTTTATCGCCAAGTTTATAAAATACTTATTTTAAGTATATCTCATTTCGAGAAAGTAACGTATATTCGTTTTTATACACGAAGTTCTATCAGCAAGACGTCGTTCTTGAAATCGACTAAAGTTATTAGGAAAGATCAAAAGCGATCTTTAATCGAAAAGCGCAAAAAGTTAAGGAGCAAGTCGAGACGATTAGTAATAGCGTTATAAGATTATCACAGGCAAAGGGAAGCCATGTGAGAATTGTGGAAAAGAGTTGAGTAAGAAGTACTTCAAGCAGTTAAAGAGGATAAGCAAATTTCGGGACGAAATTTTTTGTAAGGGGGGTAGGATGTAATGCCCCGTAAATTCCTTACGTTCTTAAAATTTAAAGTTAATCAAATAAATGGCTTTGCACGCCTAAGTTTACAATTTTGTTGAATTCTAAGACTCACGGTCGAATCCGTTATTAAAAAATAAATTACAGAAGTCAGCTAGACGACTACTGTATTTAGGGTTAGCACGTACGAAAAATTTTTAGTTCGTTAACTAAGAACGGAAAACCGTCTAATTTATACAATCACGAAATTGCGATACAAACACGCCCGAGAAAGTTTGTTTTTATGTTTTTTTGGACGAAACTCGGACTACGTCGTCCTGAGTTTTTATCAAAATAATTTTTGTAAATTTATTTTCCAATTAAGTTCATACGTTAGAATTTTTAAGTCAAATCGAATCGCGACGATTTTGTACCGAGCAACGTTTTCGTCGTTCGTTTTTCCGTAACGTCGGATCGCGCCGGAAAAACCCGTAACCCTCTAAAATTCTTTCATGCAGCCGACACATCACCTTGATTAGTGGCAAACATGCATGTTTGACCTTGTTAATTAAATGACACCTAAATCTACCTTTACACAATTTCAACAAGTTCATCATATCATGTTTTTAACACTTGAACAAAACAAATTCTTTCCATCTCTCTCTCTATCTCTCGGCAGCTCTCTCTCTCTCCCCAATCTTCATCTTCTTCATCTTCTTTCTTCACCTCCATTGAAGACACCTTGAAGTTCTTGAAGAAGAAACCACACAAGTCCTCAATCATCCAACAAAACCTACTACATCCTTTGTTAAATCTTAAGGTATTTCTATCCTCCACAATTCTATCCAATTAGTTTTCTTTTCTTTTCTTTTCCTCTTGATCGAAATTTTTAGAGGTTTGGAATAGATGTTGTGATCTTAGAATAATGAAATTAGATGTGTTAGATAGATTAATTAGGGTTTAAAATTGATCAAAATCAAGAACCCTAAAACCTAAGTAAATGCCGAAATTTTTGAGAAAATTGTAGGATTTTTGTTTTCTTGTTTTGATGATTGATTCATGCTTAGTAGATGTTTAATTAGTAATTAGAATGAAGAAAACTTGAAAGCCCTATGTTGTTGTGAAAGTCAATTAGAGTTTGAATTATGAATTTAGGGGTTTTTATGCATGTTAGTTGATAATTGTTTTGCAAGTGATTAATAGTTGTTATAAGAGGTTGATTAGTAAATAAATGTAGTTAATTGGGGAAGAAAATCATCCCCTTAACATATGTATAAAAACAGAAATTTATCAAGTGATTAGGGGTTTTCATGTATTGATGTTAAGTGATGAATTGTTAATGGAATATAGTTGCAAATCATGTAAATTGATTATAGAATTTAATTAAGAATTTTCTAAAAATGTTTAATGAAACATAAGAGATAAAGATCATCTTATAAGTTAAAGTATAATGATGTTATGATGATGGTCCCGAAACGAGTTACTGGTGTATGGGGGGGGGGGGGGAGGGAATACACCAGTTAGGATTTAAAAACTTAAACCTGAAAAATCACTTCAACTGAGTAAAAGAGGACTCAGTTGGAATCTCACAGCTGAGTAAGCGACCTCAGCTGGAAGAGTGAGGCTGTGCGGAAAGTGGTGGAAAAATTATACTCGTTAAAAATAACTCACGCAAAACAGCTTGGTTGGTCAAGAACCAAAACAACTCCGTTGAAAATGTGCAAATGCGGTTTGTATGTCGGTTAGATTAATCAGATAAATATGCAAAAGCAACTGAATAAAAACAAACACAGACACACAGGATTTAACGTGGTTCGGAGATAATCCTCCTACGTCCACGGGGAGATGTGAATCCACACACCTCAGTCCAAGTTCTTCTGGACAGAACCACTCAGCTTACGCGGGCTGAGCAACCGTTAAGGATAAGTTTGCGGGTACTTATCGACCTTACAGTTTAGTTTCCGGGCACTAAACAGCCTATATCAAGTTTGCGGGTACTTGACGACCTGACTACTCAATTACAGGAAGAGTAAGATCCTAGCACACTTTTTAGGGTATGAGAGTGGGTGGGATTTCCAACTACAGCTCGATCACGAATGAGAGCTGGATCTAAGGCTTGAATAAATAAAACTCAAACTAAGATCAAAGACAGATTTTCACTCTATGAACCCTCAGCTACTAATGTTCTATCACTCTTGAACTCTCAGCTGCTGATGTTCTTAGAATAGGAGTTTAGCAGATTTTTCTATCGCTTGGTTCTCTTGTGATTGCACTTTTTTTTCTCTTGCTTCAGTCTGTCTCTTCTATGTATATATCTCGAATGAGAGAATACCTCTATTTATAGGCGGAGAGAATCAACTAGCCGTTGGAGGAGCAGTTGATCTCTGATCGGTTGATAGCGATAGCTTGTCTCTCATCTCTGCAGACTTTCCCGATATGGCATCTGTGCTCTTCTGCTTTCCATCTGAGACAGCCTTGTGTTGGGCCAGATGGGGTAATGACTGAACGGTCAAACCCTCATGTGACTTCCTTTTGAAATTCAAATCTTAACCTTTCTGACAGTCAACCTCGGTTCGTCGGTTGAAAGTCTTGATCTTCATCTGAGTGGTCTTCAGCTGATGTTCTGAACTGTTGGACTCTCAGCTGATTTTGAACTTCAAGTAGTTGATCTTCTTGTTCGAGTTCTACAACTGAGGTTCTGAAACTGAACACTCAGTTGTCTTCCTTGTATATACTCAGTTAGGTTTGAACCCTCAAATGACTTTCCTTTTCATCTGATGTTCTCTTCCTTTCTACTGTTTCTCATCTGATGAACGCTCAGTTGGTTTCCTTCACAACTGATGTTCTGAAGACTTCCCCTTGTTTGCATCTGAACATATGAACTCTCAGTTGTCTTTCTTCACAACTGATGTTCTGTCTGAGTGACGCCTTGTTGCCATCTTCAGCTGGAGACCTGTAAAGATAAAATCTTAACTTTGCTCAAACAGCGAGCCTAAATTCTAACATTAGGTTCTGGCAACATCTACTCGGTTGGGGTCAGTCGGTTTTGGAATTCATCAAAACTTATACTAATAAATTTCCCAACAATTTCCCCCTTTTTGATGATGCTAAAACCACTTACAACTTTAAACCACTATTGATCTAATCCTCTCTAACTGACCTAAAATCTCAGCTGAAATTCTAGACAGTCTATAAGATAAAACATCAAAGGGTTAGAACAGTTATAACATGATATTGAAAGACTTTTTGATTCAGAGCTTGGACAATGAGGAATTGTTCATCAAGGTGAATCGTATTATATACTTTGAAGTTTTTGTTACAACTGAAGGTTACAGGGTTAAGCACAAAACAGATAAAGATACAACAGTTGCTTCAAAAACTACAACATCCAAAAAAAACTTCATCAACTCAAAAACTTTGACAGCTCAAAAATACTGTTGACCGTACTTGCTGAAGATACGGTTAAAGATCTCCTTCTTCGCTTCCGACTCGATCCCAGTGTTGACGCCGTGTTCCTTACAGACTTGCCTTGCCTCAGCCATGATCGTATTTCTGTTTGGCGTGCTCGTGCCTTTGATCATCGGAGGGCGGTATCTGCACATCTTCGGAACTGGAACGGTGTTGGGATCAAGCTGAGCATTCAGCATAGCTCGCTTGAACTGACTGAACATTCCAGGGTCTCCAGATCTGAGTTCCCACAGGGCTTCCTTGAAGGCTTGCCTTGGGTCTTCAGTCGAGTAGACTTTCCTGTAGTAAAAGTCATTGATGAATTCATGCTTGAACTGCTCCCAGTCATCGTTCCACTCAGCATTCATCCACTTGTCAACATGTGGGTACCGAGACGGGAGCGGAGCGTTCTTCTGCAGTTGGCGCGTCGACTTCCTAGCCTCAGCCTTCATCTGGTGCTTGTTGATTCTTCGCACACTCCGGCTGGCTTTATTCCTGTCAACGTTCTTCTCTACCTTGGCGAGCTCCTTCTCGAACTTGGCCACCTTCTTGGCCTGATCAGCAGCGAACTTCTTGACCCAGGAGGGATTCAAGTACTTCTCCTTTGACTCCCCCATAGCTTTGGCAGCTTCGATACAGTCTTCAACAGATATTCCTCCGTCAAGTTCTGCTTCGAGCTCGGCCGTAAGCTCGGCTACGAGGTCGTGGGAGACTTCCAGTTCGGGCTGCGATCCTTCAGCTGGCACTCCTTCCCCTTCAGCTTGCTGGAGAACAGCTTTCCCTCATCCAGCAACAGCTGCTGGTTCCTTGTCTTCCCCAGCTGCTGGCTCCTTATCTTCCCCCTTTTTGGCATCATCCAAAAGGGTGGCTACAGTGCCATCCAGGGAGGTCAACTTGGCTTCAGCCTGTTGAACTCGGGAAAACAGCTCGTCAACAGCATCCTTCTCAGCTACCTTCTTGGCCAACTCCAAGTCTTGGCGCTCCTGCTCAGCTCGCTGCACAGCTGCAAAGGTCGCAGAGACCTTTTTGTGGAGGGAGACGAACTCAGCTCGGAAAGAGGCGAACTGAGACATCCACTCCTGGTCCTGAGTCTGCTGGGACTTTGCGAGGTCAGATTCAGCAACGGTTTTGAACACGTTGAAATCCGAGCTGAGGCTCTGAACGGCCTTCCTTAGAGCCGAGACCTCCGAGCTGGAAGAAGTGGAGAGGTCTTCGAACTTGTGCTGCAGAGAAGAAGAGAGGTGTTCTAGCTGATTCTTCAAGCTGGCATTTTCTGCCATCAGCTGCTGCATCCTGTCAGCTTCCTCCACCTTGCTCAGCTGGATCTTGGACAGCATCTCCTGCCTCAGCTGGTTGACCCTCTCCGAAATCAGCTTGCAGATGGCGTCGGTTGAGAGAGCTGGCTGATCGGAGGGTCCGGGCAGAGGCTGTGGTTGTGGCTGGGCAGCAGGCTCCGAGACAACCATGGCAGATCGGCTGGCGAGGTAGGCCTTGAGCTTGTCTTCTTCTCTCTTGGCCGCCTCATCAGCTGCGTCGACGTCGTCCATGCAGGAGGCATTTTTGGCTAGCATCTCGTCAAGAAACTGAACAGCTCCAGGATTGTTGCACAGTTCCCTGGTGTCTGTCCCTTCTTGGATGCTCTTGTCCAGACGTCGTCGTAGCACAGCCACCTTCTGGTTGTAAGCTACCTCCATGTTTTGGTAGTCGAAGTATTCCCTCAGGTTGGACTCTTCGACCTTCAACTTGTCCCAACCATGGATCCTGAGGGTTTCCTCCTTGACGTACCAGTAGCTGAATATGACGCTGAACTGGTAGAGCAGTTCCGTCCCGAGTACGGCAAAGACGGGCATTGAGGCTGCCTCGGGGAACATACCAATCAGCTTGCGGAAGCAGTAGCTGAGTCTTCCTTCATATTCAGCCAGGATTGCATGGCGGTTGGTTTCTTCATCGATTGGAGGGGGTTCGATATCGAAGGTTACAGGTTCGATGGTTTCATCAACGTTGGCCGAAAGAATGGTCACAACGTTGGCATCAAGCGAGAGGCTCGGACTATTTGACTGAGGACCAGTTGAGAGAACTGGATCCTCCTTAGGTAGTGAGTCGGCTGGCTCGAGGGTTTCTTCAGACACAGGTGGGTTTACCTGGCTGGCATCAGCTCTAGTTTGACTGTCGTGGGACTCCTCAGATGAAGAAGAGTCATCTGAGGAGGAGCTGGAATCCTCCACTTGGATCTCCACGTCTTCAGCTGCTTTCTCCTGACGCGGCTGAAGAATGAATCCAGCTGGGTCAACCGATTGACTGGATTCAGTTGACTCCTTTGCCTCAGCCGGCTTGACCACCACTGGACTTGTTGTGGATGGTTGAGCCGCTGGCTGGATGATCCTTATCCTTGGCCTCTTCTGCAGAGGTTCCTCCTCTTCTTCCTCTTCGTCTTCTTCCTCCTTAGCTACCTCCTCCAGCTGGCGCTTCACCGGCTTGGTCCTTGAAGGCCGGCGAGCTGCTGACTCCACAGCTGGCTTGGGGGCACCCTTAGGGGTGTAGACAGCCTCCACAACATCCCTGGCTTTCTTAGCTGAGGGGAATAGCGACATCTTGCTGACTGGAGTGTCCTCACTTCCTTCCAATGTGAGCGGCAGTCCTTGTGTAGCTTGGAGGATGAGGGCAGAAATCTTTGTTCCAAAGTTGAGTGTCCCCTTGACACTCAACAACAGTTCTCCGGACTCAGCTGTTGTCTCGGAGATTTTCTGCTTCTCCATCATCAGTTGGCTTTCCAGATATCCCAACCAGTCGACCTGGTGCAGCTCTTCCAGGGCCTTCTGCTGCTTGAGCTTAGGACGGCTTATGTCACCGAAGGCTCCACCATATGCGAAGGTGCACTTGGAGATTACGTCGAAGAGAAGTCGGTGAGCCGGCTTCAGCTTCGTCCTCTGCATGCTCCCCTTCAATGGCTCGGGAACTATGAGGATTGTTTGAAGGAAGGTGTCAGCTTCTTTGTCAGTGAAGTTCCCCAGTACATCTGTGGCTTCGCGGTTTCTGGGGATGAGCTTCTCTAGCTCCTTTGACACCTTTATCTCCACGACGGAGTCTTCTACTGTCCGGGAGATTCTGTGGCATTGCTTGCACGAGATGATTGTGACAAGCCCGTCTTCTGCAACTCGTTGCAGATTCCGGTAGAAATGTACGACCTGATTCCTGAGCAACAAGGTCGGAGAGAGGGTTGCTCAATCAAGCCGATGGTGGTCAGAGAGGATGGCAGCGACGGGAGCAAGCTCAGGCGAGGAGAGAGCCGCTCTGGATAAAATCTGTTCGAAGTGAATCTTCGACATCACCATGTCGAACGATTCCTGGAACGTAGCAGGCTCTGTGGAGACCATCTTCTTAGAGGCTTTGGATTTGGGTGCCATCTCGACTCGATATATATGCGAAGAAGAAGGAAAAACTTTACTGAAAATGGCGAAACAAGATTTGAGAAGATGATGAATAGAGAGCAAAGATATGCACGAAAAGAGAAGGTAAGGATCACTTCCTGATTTGCCGTATTATATAATCTTTGACTCGGATAAAATCAACGGCTAGGGTTAAATCGCGCGTATTTATCAACGGCTGTGATTTCGCGACTGTTGGTTAATTTTGACTGATATACCACGCGCGCGAGTGAGAAGGTGAATAGTTTAGGGTGTCAGCCCAGTCGCACTATAAGGTAAGGCTATAGGTGTTCAGCCAGACTTTACATTAAATGCGATATGATGGCTTGTTTAGTCTAGCTGACATGTTCAGGAATGTTTGAATTTATTTCAAACATTCTCATTTAATATCATAACACCTTCAGTCATAAATGATACCTGGCAGCTGATGTCGATATCAGCTGTATACCTCAGTTATGCTCCTCAGTTGCCGCATACCATCAGCTGACTCGAGTTCGTCTGTTCAGCTGACGTTTGATGTTTTCAGTTGGCAGTTCGCATCTGAGATTCCCCCTTTATCTGAGCTTCCCTTTTCATCCGAGCTTCCCCCTTAAATAGATATCCGATTCTTCAGCTCAGATGGATCCTTATCAGCTCGGATCCAAGAGTCCTAGAAGATCACACAGCATCTTGAATCGGGCTTCAGGAAGAGGTTTGGTGAAGATGTCAGCTCTCTGAATCTCAGTTGGGATCTTCTCCATGGACACATCATTTTTCTCAATATGATCTCGGATGAAATGATGACGAATATCGATATGCTTAGTCCGAGAGTGGTGAACAGGGTTCAGAGAGATAGCTATAGCACTCGAGCTATCACAATGAATGGGAACCTGTCCAGTTGAGACTTCATAATCTCTCAGCTGCTGCTTCAGTCACAATACTTGCATGCAACAACTTCCGGCAGCCATATACTCTGACTCGGTTGTCGAAGTAGCAACACACGCTTGTTTCTTGGAGAACCATGAAACCAGCTTGCTTCCCATGAACTGACAGTGTCCCGAAGTAGACTTCCTGTCCAACCGATCTCCTGCTAGGTCGGCATCTGAGTATCCAGTCAGCTGGATATTGTCATCAGTTGGGTACCACAGCCCAACATTGACAGTTCCCTTTATATACTTAATGATGTTCTTAGCTGCCAACATGTGTGCTTCTCTTGGTTGGACTTGAAAACGAGCACACACTCCAACTGCGTATGAGATGTCTGGTCGGCTGGCAGCTAGGTATAGCAGCGAACCAATGATCCCTCTATACTGGCTGGCATCAACGAGCTTTCCCTCTGCTCCTGGTTCGATCTTCCAGTTCGTATTCATAGGGATCTTAGATGTCTTACTTGTCAGCAATCCGAACTTGATGATTAGCTCCTTTGTATACTTGGACTGGTTGATGAAAATCCCTTCAGGCGACTGCTTCACTTGTAATCCAAGGAAATAATTCATCTCGCCCATCATTGATATCTCGAACTTCTCCTTCATAAGATCGGAGAATTTCTTGCACAGCTCCTCCGACTTGGAGCCGAAAATGATGTCATCGACATAAATTTGCACAACAAGTATATCTTCTCCAACTTTGATGGTGAACAGAGTTTTATCAACTGAACCTCGTTTGAACCCCGAGTCTAGAAGAAATCCACAAAGGGTGTCATACCATGCCCTTGGCACTTGCTTTAGACCATAGATAGCTTTCTTCAGCTTGTACACTCTTCCATCTCCAGTCTCAAAACCAGGAGGCTGTTCAACATATACATCTTCTTTGATATCTCCATTGAGGAATGCACACTTCACATCCATCTGATATACTTTGAACTTGTGATGTGCGGCATAAGCTAGAAAGATCCGGATGGCTTCCAGCCTTGCAACTGGTGCGAAGGAATCTTCAAAGTCAATTCCTTCTTGTTGGCAGTATCCTTGAGCTACCAACCTTGCTTTATTCCTCACAATGAATCCAATGGCGTCTCTCTTGTTTTTGAAAATCCACTTCAATCCAATCACCTTGACACCATTTGGTCTTTCTACCAACTCCCATACACAGTTGTGTAGAAACTCATTCAGTTCTTCTTGCATTGCTGTTGTCCAGTGAACATAGTTGAAAGCTTTCCTAACATTCTTCGGTTCTGGAACATCAGCTACAAAGCATGAAATCATGGCAACATCTCCAGCTTGCTCGAACTCCTCTAGAACTGCCAATTCCTCAGCATATTGGGCATAAGTGTTGGAATCTTCCTCGGTTGATTCTGGATTTGCAATCCTGCTTCGTGTGCGCACACCCTTGGTTGGATCTCCGATGATGTCGTCGGTGGAATGAACTTCATACCATCTTCGGATGCGTCTTCCTTCTTCTTCCAACTGTGGCTGTTCAAAATTCTGAGTTGGAGTCTTCAGAGCTGGTGATTTATCAGCTGTTGAGTCTGGATCCTCAACATTTACACTAGTTCGAGCTGAGTTTGATTCTGCTTCAGATGTTGATGTAGTTGGAGGGGCATCAGCTGAAGTTCCCCTTTGGGACGAGCTGAGGTCTCCGCATTCATCTTCAGAGGAGTATGGATCCTCATCCTCAGTTGCCCATATCAGTGGTTCAGCTCGGTTCTTTTCCCGAAGTGCTTGCGATCTGGTGAAAACTGGTAGAACAGCTGGATCCGCGTGTTGTTCCTTTACCTGTTCCCTGCACTCAAAGGTAGATTCATCAAAACTAACATGAGGTGTTATTTCCACAACACGAGAGCTGTTGTTGAAAACTCTATATGCCTTGATCCGAGCTGCATATCCAAGAAATATGCCCTTCGAAGCTTTGGCATCAAAAGTTTTCAACTGAGTCTTCCCATTGTTGTGAATATAACACTTAGATCCAAAAATACGAAAATAAGAAATATCTGGCTTTCTGCGTCTCCACAGCTCGTAGGGCGTCTTTCCCAACCGCTTGGTGAGAAGAGATCGATTCTGAGTGTAGCATGCTGTGTTGATCGCTTCAGCCCAAAATCTCTTTGGCAGTGCTGAGCTCGCTAACATGGATGTGGCTGCATCCTTCAGAGTTCTATTTCTTCGCTCAGCTACGCCATTCTGTTGTGGAGTACGCGCGGCTGATGTCTGATGGTTATGCCATTCTTTTCGCAATACTCAATGATAGTTTCATTTAGAAACTCCGTTCCACGATCTGATCGGATAGATATGATCTTCATCTCTTGTTGGTTCGATATCCGATCCATCAGCTTGGGCAGCTCATCTCGGGTTTCACTCTTGTGGCGCATGAAGATGGTCCACGTATATCTTGAGAAGTCATCTGTTACAACCAATGTATATTCGTTTCCATTAATGCTTTTTGGTGTAACTGGCCCGAAGAGATCCATATGGATCAGCTGTAACACTCGATCGGTTGAGGGAGTTGACTTCAACCGGAAGGAGGTTCTAGCGAGCTTTCCCAGCTGGCACGCACTGCAGATGTGTGTTGTTGAAAACACTTGGTTAGGTATGCCTCTTGCATGTTCTTGTCTGGCGAGTCGATTCATCGTCTTGAAATTCAGATGGTTGAGCCTTTTGTGCCACAGCCAGCTCACATCCGAACTGCTCTTTGATAACAGGCAAGTGTCAGGGAGGCTGCTGTTCCAGTCAGCGTAGTATACATTCCCTGTTGGAGATCGATTTCCCAACAATATCACCTGCTTTGATCCGACATCTTTAACTCTGCAACCCTGTGCATCAAACTTGACAGAGAAACCATTATCACAGAATTGGCTGATGGAGAGCAGGTTATGCTTTAATCCATCAACATAAGAGACATTAGAAATTGAAACATGATTGGTTTCAAGGGTACCATAACCTCTGGTATAACCTTTTGAGTTATCACCAAAAGTAACTGATGGACCTTCTTTCTCCACGAAACTTCCAAGCAAATCCTTCAGATTTGTCATGTGTTTCGAGCATCCACTATCCATCACCCACATTGTTGCAGACGCCTTCTTCTTCCTCAGCTGTTTCTCCTGTACCTGCAAAGAGAAACTCACTTAGGTCCCCAATTTCAGTTGGGTCCTGGAGGGTTAGAACCAGTTCCCGCTGGAACTGTGCGTCGCTTTTCCCTGTAAACTTGGATGGATTTATCATTCCAAATTACTTTTCCTTCATCATCAACTATAACAACACCTCGGTTATCCTTAGGCTTGTTGTTAGTAGTGATGTTCTGTTTCTTGGGAGGAGTTGGATTTCTCCTATGTTGAGCTTTAGGAGGTGAGGCTTTCCCCCTGTTTTGATGGCGATTCTTATCCTGAGGGTTGTCTGTAGCTGTTCATGCCCTGTTGATGATTAATATTATGGCATGAATATCTCCAGTTGTTTGACCAGTTCCTCATTGGTTGACTATGTTGGAACCTTTGGTCGAACTGATGTTGGAACCGCTGCTGATTCAGATGATTGAACCCTTGCTTGTTCAGAGGTCGGTTCCATTCCTTCTGACGTTGACTTTGAGGTTGATGTAGAGGTCGGTTCTGGTTCTGAGATCGGTTGCGGTTGTGCTTTCGACGCCTCTGATTCCTCTTCTGACTTTTGGAACATTCTCCCTCGGTTGATACCTCAACCGATGGAATATTCTGTCCTACATCAGCTACTCCTTTTCCCTTCTCAGTTGTAATTTCATTGGTCGTTTGAACTTGTTGAGAGGTGGAAGTTGAATTAGCTTCTGGAGACTCAGCTATGTCTGGCTCTACAGCGGTAACTTCTACTGGTTTGATGAAAGTTGCTGGTGGAATCCCAGTATCCTTGACAACATCATAACCGAGTCCTGACACGTCATCCATCTGTCTGCTGTAACTTAAAAGGTTTTCGATGATCTTGGATGACTGATACAGCTTGATTAGATTGTCCTTCTCAGTTTGCAACTCCTTGACGAGTACAGCTATCTGCTCGGTTTGTCCATCTGACTTCTTTATCAGCTGTTCGATCTGAGCATCTTGATTTTTCAACTGATCTTGCTGTTCTTTGTTTTTCTTTGTCAACTCCTCATCAGCTGGAGCCTTAGCCTTGATCAGTTGACTCTTGAGATTCTCAATCTCCTGAGTTTGGCTCGTGATCAGATCCTCCTTTTCGGTTAAGGAATCTTCAAGCTTGGCGAACTGAGCTTGAAGACTCTTAAACTCAACCGACTGCTGATGCAGTTCCTCACTGAGTTCTTGAAAATCATTCCAGGAGGGTTCCAACTCATCGCTCAGAGATTCTTGCAGGTTAGAAGTATTGGAAGAATTTAAGTGAGCATGATTAGATTGTACCTCAATATCATCTTGGTCGGTTCCAAGTGCCATGAGGCATTGATCCGGACTGATGACTTTGTTGGTAGAGGTCAGTTCATCCTCATCTTCAGTGTCTGTGAAGATGTCCATATCGTCAGCTGCCTCTTCAGCTACCATGGCCTTGTTCTTTGCAGTTTGCTTGGCCCTCAGTGCTTCTCTTTCCTTCTTTGAGAGGTCTGGGCAGTCAGCTTTGAAGTGTCCTTCCTTGCCGCATTCGAAGCAACCATTGGTGACTGGCTTCGAACTGTCTCGAGTTCGGTTTGATTTATAGAAACGTTTATATTTCCCGAACCGAGTGTCCATATCGGCTAGCTTCTTTGACAACGCTGCATTGTTCTGTTGCAGTTCCTCTCTACTTGGCTCCTTTGCAGTTGTATCAGCCGATCTGGTTGGCCTTGACGATCTCGACTTTGAGTAATCAGCTCGGAGGGCAACTGACTTTGGTGCCGAGCCAACATCCTCAATTCTATTTGTCTGACCTGAGGGCTACGATCTCCTTCTGTTGACCTTATACTTGTTTCCTTTCAAGATTGAGAACAATCTTTCAGTTCCCATTTCACCAAGGTCAGCTCGGCTCTCGTGGATATTTGTGAAAGTATCCCACTCAGCCGGTAGAGCTTGCAACACTTTGAGATTTATTTCTCTTAGAGTGTATTTTCCTTTCCGAATGGACTGGATTCTTCTGATGATGTCCATAAACCGAAGCTCTAGTTGATCGATAGTCTCATCAGGTCGCAGACTGAAATTGTCGAAATCTTGACATGCATGCGAGAACTTGTTTTCCTTCGTCTCGTCGCTTCCTTCACTTAGCGAAGCCAGGATGTCCCACATCTCTTTTGCGGTCTCACACTCTTCTATCCAGGGCAGATAATCTTGTCCAACCGTGGACATTATTGTGCTCTGAGCCCAGATATCCAGCTGGCTCACCTTGGCCTCCTCCGGAGTGTAGTCTTCTGGCTGTTTCTCCACATACTCCACCACTGCATCTCCATCGTTGGGATTTGTGGGAGTGCGAAGTATTGTGTCTCGTATGACGATTGGTCCAGAAGTGAGAACTTGTTGCATCCTATGATGCTTTGACAGAAGGATCTTCTTCATTCGAGTTCTCCATGATGTATAATTGACTACAGAGAACATGACTACGATCTTGTCCTTGACGTCCATCTGCACATACAAAAACATGACAAAAATGCGAGCAAGTATGCACTAGCGTGAAAAGATCTGTTCAGTTGACCACTGAAGAAAAATTCTCGAATTCACACCTCGTGAAACAGAGTCAGCAGTCTTTTGAACCACTACTCTGATACCACTTGATGGTCCCGAAACGAGTTACTGGTGTATTTCTCCCCATACACCAGTAACTCGTTTCGGGACCATCATATGATATGTTTGCATGCATGAAAATGATTCACGTTAGACGTAGTTTAACGTCGTAAAATTTGAACGAAATCCGACACTTTTGAAAAATCGCGTAAGAGACGAACATTTAGTTGTAACTAAAAATCGAGAAGTCGGATGAGAATTCTATTTTGATATTATTGTTTATAATGAAATTTAGAACAACTTTCTAGTTGACGTCATAAGCTTTCGAGTTGATATAATATGGGCTATGGTTATAATCGAGAACTAGAACGCGTTTGAAATTTTTGTTGGTTTAGTACTTGTTAGTTGAAATCCGACGTTAGAACGTCATGCTTTTGAGCGAATTGAGAAGGAGTTTGTCACGTACGGAAGTCCGTGATGACTGCCTTGAGAGTCCAGTTTCTAAAAAAATTGAATACGAGAACTTAGAACGAACCTAAGACGTTATACGTCGAACCTATCAAGCAATTAGGGTTTCCACGGCAGTTTTGCGACCCTCTCCGGAAACTGTAATAACTTCCAGCTCGTTTATCGGATTTATGATCCGTAAATTGGAGCGCGAACTAGACTTCCTAAGCTTTCTAATGGTACAGGGCTCACCCCCTATTTCCAAATCCTCTGTTCTGGACAGCCTCCAGAGTTACTGGACTGTGCAGTGAAAATTCAGTTTCTTGTTTTCTAAGTTATTTAGTTCACAACTTAGTTTCTTTCGATTGTTTAAGCAGTTTTTATCTAACGAACATCTTCCTACTGGCCCTAGAGTCAAGTACAGGACCTTGAGTGATGAAATCCAGTCGAGGTCTTATATCTTATCCTTTCATTAAAGAAGTAATAAACGAGAATTTTCATAAATCATTCAATGAACTAAAGTAAATCGCCTAAGTTGATTCTTTCCAACTTAGCTTCTTTTAATCTTTAAAGTCGTATTAAGATATCGACTACCTTCTCTACTGACCCAAGAGTCGAGTATGAGATTTTCCGAGTTCAAAACGAGATTGGTACGAGTTCGTTTCCCGTTTAAGTAAAACGAATCTAGTAAGCGTGCAAATGCCTAAAGAATGAAACAACTAAAAACTTGCTCCGATTCTCTTTAATCGATTATCCTTTTACAACCCGTTTTTAAGTATGTTTATTTTACGATGAAGGAGGAAGCCAACTGTAGAGAAAGGACAGAAGATTCGAAGTTGGAAGTTTTGCTTTAAGTTCTGTAAAATCAAGGTGGGCTTTTATCTATATCAAATAAAATGTGGGTTTTTCCACAACTCGAAAGTATTATTTATCGCTTTGATAATTGTGTTTTCAAAGTGATAATCTTGGCATAAACTGTTTCAACTATTTTATGTGAGTTCTCTTGTACCTATCTGAGTTAACCTTCGGGTTTACCAGATTTCTGAGTTAACCTTCGGGTTTTCCAGACTTTTAGAGTTAATCTAACTAGGTTAACTAACGATCGGCTCTGAGTTAGCTGCTAAGTGCTTTCCAGAGTTAGTGCACTTTGTAACCTGTGGTGTATGTGGTATCCTGTAGAGGGGTAGCCAGCCACGGTGAATTAGCTTTGGTCAAGATTGAACATAACATACTCTAAAAATGCTTGCGCAAGCTGCTTAATACAAATCAGTCAGAAAATGTTTAGTAGGCACGGGCCTTTTCAACAAAACCCCTATGCGCTACGGTTATAAAATGCCAGATTATTTATACTTATGATTATGTTTTCGGCATCGTGCCCACTAAGTACTTTTGTACTTAGCCCTGCATTGTTTTCTAAATGTGCAGGTTGAAGCGACGGGAGCGGCAACGGTTGATGTTGAGTTGAAAGATAAGATGCTTTAGTTAGAACTCTTCCGCTGCAGAACTCTAAATCTTTTCAAATATACCTTTTGAACAATACACTGTAGTTAAGTCTGTAATTTTGAACTTAGTCTCTTCTGTGTACTTTTGTTGAGTAATCACTCGTGATTAACTCTTTCTTTATTATATTCCAGTCTTGTTCATTGAGTGTTTGATGTCATTTATGTATGTTTAGTCAGTTAGCCCCCTTCTTCCCCGCTTCTTTAATCCAACCCCAGTCGCACTCCGGCTTCTGCCGTCCCTCGGGATTTGGGGCTGTGACATTATTTATGACTATTAGTTTTCACCGAGCCGGATGGATAATATTCCCCGATAGCCTCTTTTCTAGGATGAGATCCTCTAACCCCAACTTGTGTCCCACTATTAATTTCATTATTTTAAAAATAGTTATTAATAAATAAAATTTTATTAATATATAATGAACCTTAATTAACATTTATTATATAAAAATGAGAATTTAAAAAACTTATACACCCTTTATTCGGAATAATAAACCGTAATAATTATTTAAAAATTCAAAAAAATTCAAATTAAATAAAAATATATATGTAAAAATCCTAATTGAATGGATGAACCCTAGTCAATATTTATAAATTATTCTAAAACATTATAGATGCAAATTGAAGAAAAAAAATGATGAAAAACTAATTAAATATAAAATTGTGGGACACAGTGGGACACAAGTTTGGGGATAGAGGATCCCAAGCGCTTTTTTCCATCCTTTTCACTTTTTCCATCCTTTTCACTCTAATTATGAAAAATATTAACATAGGCGATTGTAATAATAATATTTTCCAATGAACAAAAGGCATAAAAATGAGGAGAGTGGGGGGACCATTTACGTGATAATTATTTTTTCCATCCTAGTAAACACGTGAGAAAAGAAGATGAAAATTATATTATTTTCATAATTTTTCTTTTCCACTCAATTTTAAATGGTAAATTGCCCTAAGTTTAAAATGTAAGAAGTAAATTTAAATAAGTCTGCCCGAGAGAGAATCTGACATTTTTAATTCTATTCTTTTGCTTTTGAACATGTGTAATTAGTATAAGGAAAGCTAGATCTTTGGAGCTGGAAATTTGCAGCAAATGGCATATATTCCACAAACATTGCTTGTCATAGACATAGGCTAATGAGAGGCAGCAGCCCGAGCGAAACCATGGAGAAAGATGGAAAAGCTTACAAGAGATTGTGGAAAAAGTTACACTCCGAGAAGAGTTCCAACTATTGTATGGAAGATGTTAAAATAAAGGATGACGGCGAAAGATAATTTGATCAAGAGTGGAATGACTTTCCGATGGAGAATCAAGATGCATCGTATGTAAAGATGACGAGGAAAGTACAATTCATCTCTTTTTTAAATGTAAGTTTGCTTCCAATATTTGGACTGAGTGTGATAGTTGGTTGAAGGTGCAGTGCATATGGTTTTTCATATTGATTCCATTATACATTTTCTTCAACACTGTGATATATTTGGAAAAGGAAACATGTCGAGAATTATTGTTACAATTTGGATTGGCGTGGTGTTGTACATTTGAAAGGTTAGAAACAAACCAGTTTTTGAAGGAAGTGTGTTTGGGCTTGGCAAGGTGCTCAAGGAGATTAAGATTAGAGTATGATCTTGAATATCTCTGAAGGAACGAAACTTCTGTGAAGCTTCATTACAAATTGGCTTATGAATCCTAGAAGTTGTTTGGAAGTGTAAATTTGGTGAGTAGTCGTACGTTTCTTAAGCTTGTCATGATGGGTTGGCGTAACCCTTGCACTCTATGATTTCTTTTACTAGTGTCTTTTCAGATAAAAAAAACAAGAAGTAAATTTTACAATTTTGCCAAAAAAGAGAGTAACTCTTGCACTCTATGCCAATTTTACAATTTTACAATTTATTTAAAATAGTGTTCAGTCAATTGATCATTCGATCGCCATTTCCTACTATTATGGTTAGCTTTTTTAAATTTTTTCTTCTAAACTATTTTTTCCTAGAACTTTTCTTTTACGTACTTTCGAGTTTTTTATTTATTTTATTTTTTTTAATCATGTGTTTATCAAATGATTTTCAAAATATTAAATAACATCTAGAATTTTGTGAAATTAATGTAACAAAGTTATAGTTATAATATTCTATAGACACAAGTGATCTAAATTTATTATTATTTTACACCAATCCGATTAAAAAATAATTTTAAAACTAGTATCCGATCCAAACTCATTGGATAATACCCGTTTATTACCCACTACAAATCCAAATATTAAAAAGTAAATATCAAATCACATAATATTATAAATATGATTAAAACATAAATATCACTAGAAAATTTCACTAAAAGTAATCTCAAAACAAAGTACTACGTACTAACAAAATCTTAAAACATAAGTACAAATAGAAAATTCTAAAATAATCAAAACAAAGTACTAGTACTTAGTAACAAAATTTACGATGAATCAAACAACATATTCCTCCATCATACATAAAATACTAAAATCTCCAGTTGAATGAGATCCTAAAACAACAAAATTGATTAAATAGTCAATATCTCATACAATGTTTGAATAAATTATTAAAAAATTAATGTTAATACTAATATTAATAATTCTACTATAAATTATACATAAATATTTTTTATCTTATATATATATATATATATATACGGGTTTGGATAGAGGAAACCTGAAGGTAATTGTTCAAACCAGATCTAAACTCGTCACGGATTTGCATGTTTCTACCCAAACTCGTCCCAAAACCATTTAATATTTCTCAAATCCGTTCCATCAGAATTTGAGAGATACGAGTACCCGCGAAAGCCCGATCCATTGTCATTCCTAATTGTTATGCATGATTCAAGAGATACCATAAATGAACATAAGTTTTAGTATGGCAAAAATTACATATACAATTAGCCAATTAGTGAATTTAGGAAGCCTATAAATTATGTTTGGTGCGCGTGGAAGATAAATATGTAAATTATGTGAAGCATAATAAATTCGCATTCCCAAAAGGGTCGTGATTTTTTGACACAGTGGGGTCTAGGTGTTCATTGGTGTTTTTTTTAGGAAAAAACGCGCGAATTTGGGGTGAAACGGGTTCGTTCTTTTCAGTAAAATTTGTGCCAATTATGTCACTAGTCTTAATTTCCCCTTAAATCACTATCTTAGGCGGTAGATTTTTTCCATCTTCCCTATTTTCTCTCCCATTTTTTTCCCTCCAAACCATGGAATTAATTCCTAATATAATTATATATTTATAATAGGAACATATCTTTTTTTTTTCTCGTTAATATATATACCCCAATTGAAATTCAATTTTATAACATTCAAATTTCTAGTATAATATCTAAACAATAAAATAAAAAAAATTAATTGTAGATTTTTTACGTGTGAAAATCGTTTTTTTGTCATTTACTATATTATTTTTTCTTAATATTCCAATCTCTAGTATAATATCAGGAAAAAAAAATTGAATTTCGATCACATTAGTATTTACTATAGCTAAAATAATACTTTTAAAAATTTTGAAGAAATTCCCCTATACCACTAAGTATATAAATTTTTTAAAGAATATTACAGTTAAAAAGATATTTTAATATTAAAAATATTAAAATTTTGAAAAAATAATTTTAAAAATAATATTATATTATTTTCCTCCTACTAAAATCTATCGAGTTAGTGATTATACTTTTCTTAAAAAAAGAGCAAAAATGTGAAATAGCCACTCTAGATAGTGGAAATTAATAGTTGTCAAAATTTAATTTTATTATAAATTTTGTCAGATTTTAGAATTTATGACAAATTTGCCCTTTTTCTCTCTCTCTTCTACTTCCAAATTCTCAACCATCGTGCCTTCACCACCGCCAACCCATTTACCGCACCTTATACCACCGTCTATCCATCCACTGCAAAATAGAGCTGAGATCGAACGACGATACCGATTCAGAAGCCAAAAATCGATGTCCGGCAGAGCTGCTGAACAATTTAGTTTTGAATTCTGAATGTCCAGGTATGAATGGTTTCGTTTGTATCTATCGTACCAAATTATGGCGCGCCACTAGTTGGTACGAACATGACGAATGAGTTCATTCGTACCAAGTTATGGAGCACACCTAGTTGGCGTGAACTATACTAACGGGATGAATAGTTTCATTTGGACCAATCGTACCAAGTTACATACCACAACTAGTTCATACGAAAGAGATGATTGAATGGTTCATCGTACCAATCGTACCAAGTTACGGAGCACAACTAATTGGTACGAACGGAACGAAACATGAAACATGAGTTAAAACCACAGACTAAGAGAGAGAGGGGGGTAATTAGGAACAGAGATGAAACAAGTTGTATATGTGAGTTTGTATCAGTGAGAAATATATTTTCTTCATGACCATCATCTGTTTTCTCTAAATTCAACGTGGTGTCAAGATCATATTTTTCCCGCTACGCTCGATTTCTCTTAAGTTGTTTTCGATGAATTCCAGTGGTTCAAAATCTCAATGTTAATCGTGATTTTGTTCTAGCGATGGAGGATCAAGCGAGTCCATATTTCGCTCCGACCAGCGACAATCGCATCCTCATTACTTAGCAACAATCAAGTCCAAATTTTGTAAAGTAAGAATTAATTAGTTTGTCTCACCTTAAGAATATTTCTGGCAAGAGAAGTTATCTGGAAGCACAACGAAGGCGGGCGGTTGAGCATAGCGAAAGAGAGAGAGAGAGAGAGAGGGAGAGAGAGAGAGAGAGAGGATAGATGAGGGCGACGGTTGAGCGTAGAAAGAAAATCAGAGAGAAAAGTGAGAGAGTCGATAGATGAGAGAGAAAAACTTTTTTTTTTAATTTGATATAATTAAATTTGTAAATTAAGCGTATAGTTGGTCCATCACATGAAAAAAGGACAAAAATTATCTTTAAATTATCTTTTTGACATAATTTATTTTTAATAAGTCATAGTAGCTATTTCACATGATAGAGTCAAAAAAAAAAAAAAAAAAAAAACACCATCCTAACCATCCCTAAATTAGTGGGTTATATTAGAATTATATTTTTCTTCCTGAAATCACGTTCATATCTTAAATTAGTAGGGAGATTTATATGATTCGATTTTAGTAGATTAGATTATATTTAAAGAAAAAATAATTTTTAATTTGAATAATTATATTATAGTTTTAGATTATACGCGATTTATGTTTAGATAATACACAACTATATCCTTCTATTATACAAGATTATTTTCACTTACAAAAACAACAACTTGTGCCTAAAACAACAACTATCAAAATTACACAAAATCGATTTTATGGCTTCTCAAAACTTTACCAACGAAGTGATGGCTTCAATCTTCGGTGCAATTGATGAACTCATATTTGTGCTCATTTTTGTGTCTTATTTTAAGTCTAGATCAAGTCTTTATGTGTGTTTTTTGTACGTGTGAGGATACATTATGAAAGCAGGTACATCTTGGGCAATATAAAGACATTCTGGGCATAACAGGGTGCCATTTTAGGCATGAGAAGAATCCATTCCGTGAAGGAGGTTTGGACGTAGATACGAAGCACATGGTCACACAAGCAATGATCGCTATTTTAGTCAAAGTTGCATGCAGCTTGGGAACAGTAGCAAACATCAGTGGAGCTGTTGCACTTGATGTCCTGATCAATTCAAGTACTGCGGAAAATTTTGTCCATCTTGACAAGACTAGAAGCGTAGAGGGCAAGACGAAAGGTAGAATAGTGAAGAAAAAGAGTGCTCATCCTGGGTACAAGAAATATCTATCGGACCAGCCATTCGCCAAGAAAGAGTGCAGAGCAAGGAATGGATTGACCTTATCCAAGGAGTAGATAAAGAAGAATTGATTTCCTTCCTTATCCATGAAGTTATTCTTGAATCAAATCTACTATAAATAAGGAAAGTCTATTCGGCAACATGGAAGCAGCTGGAAGAGATAAACATGGCAGTTGCGCTCAACCTTAGCTCCAAACCAGCCTTCTTTTGGGTTGGGCCTCTGGCCCACGAATTGTAACTCTATATATACCACTTTCCACCAATTCATATGAATTCCCTCGTAGTTAGAATTTCATTTTTACATTCAAGTTCTTAGCCTAGAGTTGTTACTTTGTGTTTTCGAGAGTTTGCCCTTTCGGGGATAAACGATCTTTGTACATTCATCTACGGCATTTTGCCCATCTCTTTATATTTCTTTTTCCTTGTTATTAACATTATCCCTAGGTAGAGTTACAAATCTTATTGTGGTCAAGATGATGTAAACATAACTAAGTATTCGTGAGGTCTTACTTGGGTATGATGATCTGCATGCATGTGTTCCCGATATACTAGGTCTGATTCTAAACGATTTGGGAAACACAGTTAATTAATTGATCACTAATTAATTGGGTAGTCTACGTCACTAATAAATTTGGTAATGCATTAAGAGTCTCTTGCATTCAAAAGTATGACTGGTATTGGAGGTAGTTGGCGTCTTGAGCACCAAATTGGTTGATTCAAGTCTATGTGGTTCTTAGTTTTTCTTGGGTAAGACGTTTGCTGAAGTGTTTTTTGAAACGTTTTGGTCAAGTTAGATAGTGTGTCTAGAGTGTTTCTGACATATTATAAACATAAGGATAGATGAGGGCAAATGAGAGACTTGTGCGTGGCTGTGACAATAGGGGAAGGTATTTTCTTTCTCTAGACTCCTTTGGTCTAATCTTACTCGGGGCTCTTTATTAGGTCATCATCAGCATAATTCTTTTGCCTAAGGGGGTTGTGGGCCTACAATGTTTCTGTCGCCCATCCTGACCATCCTAGGCACTTTAACTTAAATGTTTGCTACGAGAGTGATCATTCTAATAGATATTATACCTCTAACGGGTATCTCGTTACGATTTTGTGATACCCCGAGCTTTTATGCTTTTAGAGAGCGTATAATTAACCGAGTAAGTTAAAAAGATGGGAATTTAGGAGTAAAATTTTTCTTTTCTAAACAAAGAGAAATGAGTAAAACGTTTAAAATACTTTGTGAGTCTTGTGTGAATTTATCTGTTCTATTTATCTGAGATGATGATGATGTGATATGCTTGTTGAGTTATTTATATGAAAATGAGTACGTGATTAAATTACTATAAAAATCTTAAAGAGTTTGCTTGATTGAGATAGCATAATATTAATCGCCGAGGAATACAATTGTACCGATGAACTTAAAATAGATTGAATTAGAATCTTCGAACTTAGAATTACTTTTAAGATCACTGAGATAGGGTAAGAACTTATCCGAGAATTGAGAAGGGTAATGACGAGTTAATCTTTAAAGGATTAATGAATGGATTGAGAAGCCGACTAAAATCCTGTGAGATTTAAAGGACTAAAATGATCGAAACCTTTAATCTTTTAAATTGAGACGTGAAATAGGGTTGAAATGCTTAGTATTGGAAGTGAGACGAGAAGAGGTTAGACCCATTATTAGCATAAAAAGGAATTAATACGAATCGTTTTATCCGAAAAACATTTACGACCGCGTAATTAACACCCGTAACGACACGACGACGACACGTGTCATCCACCTCTCACTCCCTCACGCCACCTCACACTACCTATAAGCTATACCTAGATGTCATCATGCTTACACTCTAGAAATGACCAACATACTTAGTAAATTGTGAACTAAAGTATGCATGCAATTAACATCACATCAACCTATCTAGTCATGTCTTAATACAACTTCCAACAAGTTCACTTTATTCCTTTTGTTGGATTTCACATGCATTCATCTAAGACAAGAAAAACACATTCATTCACTCCATCACTCTCTCTCTCATTCGATCTCTCCCTCTCTCCAAGCAAGAAAGAAAAACAACAAAATTCTCTCTATTCTCCCTACTCTCTCTCGGCAATCTCCCTCTCTCATACATACCTTGATTTTTCTCTACATGCAACCATGTATTCAAGCTCCCCATCCATGGAAATGAAGTAGAAAGTATCATCCTCCATTCATTTCATCCACATTCTCAAGAAAAGGTAAGAATCTTTCAAGTTCTTGAAGTTAAATTCAACAATTATCCAACACTTTCTTCCTTTTAATTCTTAAACTCTAAAAGGAATGGATAATTAATTCCATGTTATTCTCTTCTTTGAGGATTCAAGAAGACTTCCTTCTTCTCTTCAAGTCCAAGCTTTGAAGCTACAATTTCCATCCAATTCGATTCCAAGAGCCAAGAGAAGGATTTTCATTTAAATTAAAGTATGAAAATTCCTTTGATTAGTTGTAAATATGTATATCTCTAAGTCCTAAAAGAAAGAACTATGCATGCATGCTATTTAAATTATGTTTAGGCAAACTTAGGATGTGCATGTGATAATCGAGTGAGAAGAATTCGTTAGGAGAATCGAATATTAGGTTTAATCGGTGAATTAAGAGAAGAAAAAGAAACTAAAACCCTAAAGAATTGATAAATGCCGAAAATTATAGCAAAAATAGGAAAAATATGAATTCTTTGAGTTATTATTATTTTGATGCTTGATTTGTTATTTTTATCATGTTGAGAATGAGAATTTAAGCATGAAAAATTGAGAAATAAAATGCACAAGAAAGTGCATGTGTGTGCCGTGAGATTTGAACAAAAATAGAGCTTTTATTTTGTTGATTTTGTTGATGAATTGAGTGATGTTTTGATCAATGGAATGATTGTATGTTATGTGATATAATCATGCATGTGTTTAAATTAAGAAAATGAGATTGCATGTTGAAAGTTTTGAAAGAAATTAATTGTAAAAATAATAAAAAAAATTGGATGTTTAAGTATTTCAATGTATGTATGAATGTTAGTTTGAATGTGGAATAAAGATAGAAATTTTGATAAAAAGATTTAAATTTGAAAAGCTTTTAATTAAATAAAAGATGAAAGATGTATAAAAAGATATATCAATTAAATGTCTTTGTATTAAAATTTAAAAACTTGAAATTTTTACTAAAACTACAACAAAAAGATCTTTTATAACTTAAATAATAAAGTGAGCTAATTCATAAAAATGTTTATCAAAAGATAAAGAAATTATTAAGTAAGAAATAGCTTAAAGGTTTAAAACAAGTAAAGAAGATATTATTAAAGAAATAAGCAAAAATAGAGAAAACCGAGTTTAAAAAGAATTAATCGATAAGAAGTAAAAAGGAAGTTTTAAATCGAATAAAGAAAAGATGCTAGACGAGTTAAGATAGATACTCGTATAAGTTAATCAAGAAAATAAGATGTTGAGAAATGAGTTAAAAGAAGTTAATTAAATGATTAATTGAGGACGTCATTTCTAACCAAGCAAATAAAAAGATAAACCGAGATAATAATTAGAGGAATAATGTTTAAGAAATGAGAATCAAGTTAGAATTGAACAAGAATTTATATTTCATAAGAGTTTATTAAAAGCTAAGAGAATTTTTGTTAAATAAATAAAAGTTATAAAATACCTTATAAGATAGCGGATGTAGAACAAAGCGTTGTCTATATAAAAAAGAAAGATAGAATTAATAGTTTAAGCCTCCATAAAAGGAAATGCATAATCGAGTTAGATTTTAAGATCTAAATTGAATAATTGTTAATGTGTCTTGAAGTATGTTTGATTTATATGAATTCATTACGTGATTGAATAAGTGTTTAAATGCATGATAGTAGTTATAATGTGAAAGATGATTGAACTATTGTATGCAAGATGATTGAATTATTGATTGTTAAACCGAGAATCAATTAACGTCTTTGAAAGAAATCTCGAGTATTAGATTATAGACGATAACGCTTAATTAAAACGAGAAAGGTGTAAGACGTTGAGTAGTAAAGTTAACCAATTCGAGTAGAGTTAATAAGTTGAGAACGCGAGATTCGTTAGAAAAGTTAAAGCAAAGAGAGAGACGACTCAAGTAGAAGTCCTTCAGTTATGTCCAACGCCTTTGTGTCCGTCTTTCATATGTCTTATTTTCCTATCGATGTCGAACTGTGAAGGATCGAGCCGGACGAATCATTAAGCGAGGACAAATAGCCCTAGACCACCTAGCTAGTCTTCGGAAGTTAGGTGGGCTTTTCTGAACCAAAACTATCGATGAAAATTAGTTATGTAACTGAGTATTATGATATGTTTTCAAATGTAATTGATTTGCCGTTTTTATTGAAGTGGGTATGTGTTATCATCTATTTATATGGAGATGTTATTATCCTGTGAAAAGCAGGAACCCACGTGTGGTATATGTTGAGGTGACTGTGAGCCTTGCTTCGGTTAGGCCGGTCACAGTGTTTGAGAAGGAGGCCTACTTCTCGGCACAATGAAATTGTTTGTGATAGATGATACATACTGTTATATTATATGATATTTGACTGCGCAGTCTGTTTAAATGAAAATGTTTTAACATGCACGAGTAAACTGTTTTTAAAACTGCTTATATACTTGTGATGTTCGGTAAGGCAAGTTCAATTATTATAGCTTTAAGAAGCATCTTTATTCAAATGTTTTGGCTTGTGTTCACTGAGTACGAAGTACTCAGCCCTGCGTGTGTTTCTAAACATGCAGGTTGACTGGATGGCGATGGCGTGGATACTTGGTGGTGTGGTTTGGTTTTGTTGGTTGAGTTTAGTTGAATTTCAGACTGGCATTTGTACGTCTTCATACGTGCAAGTGTTGGGTATTGATGCAAGTTTCCGCTGCAACCCTTTTGAATTAATGTCTGTTGATACTAGTACTTTAATACTCATGTTTTTTATTCCGAGCGTTGTGCTCGAAGACTTTGAATACTTGTTGAATTCGTAACTCTTTAACTTGTAATTCCGAGCGATGGGCTCGTAACTTGAATTGTTGTTGAACATGATCCTTTAACTTGATATATGTTCGTATTCTCTCTCTTTTTGTTGGAATTCCTTTTCCATCAGCATGAATTACTTGTTTGAATTCCTGTTGTAGGTGGTTAAGATGCTCGATTATTATTTCATTATGCTTTTGAAAACTTAATTCGATTGCCTTATCTTCCATCTTTGTTTTCCCCGAGCATTTTCCCTTAGTTGAGTTAGTTGTTAGTTGTTTAGGTTTGTTGTTGTTCGTAAGTCGCACCTCGAGAGTCGGGGCGTGACAGATTTGGAGGTAACTCATCTTATACAGGGAGAAGTTTACCCTCCTTAAAAAGAATTCTCGTAAATCCTATATCTTAGCACTTGGCTCAAAATGTTTCATATCCGATCTATACCCGAAATGCTTAACTTCTCTTAGCTTTTGTTAATGCACGCTCATCGTCGGTGTAGTTTCGCAATACTATTCACTTCCTGGTATCATCATGGGTTCTATCATTTTCTTTGCTAGCTTCATTATCATTTATCGGTCGTTGCATCTGGGTTAGCGAAGAAAATCTCGGCGGCATAGTACTGGAGATAGTGTGCTTATTAACTAAGCGGCAATTCCATTCGCCCTCGAGCATTCACTGTTATCGATTATCCTAGAACATGCCTAATTAACGCATCTATAATCGGAACAATTCCATCAAATTCATCGTGGTGGCAACGATCTCTTGATCCTTGTTGACTTCCTAGAAGGATTCATAGTGTCTCATCATTCTGCTAAAATCACTTCAAATCTTAATTCTACCAATCGGTTCTGACGTCATATGCTTCATGTCCTGTCATATAATGACCACTCCTTCGCGGCCTCATTTACATAGCTTGTTTCATAATTTTCCATATTGCCATCCTTATGTAGCTTGGTAGGTTCGTGGCTTCTTGGTGCAACATTCATGTCGTAAGTTGTTCTTTCTTTAAAGGGAATTCTTCATGCTAGTCATCGTGTCGTTGGTTCATGATAGGATGTTGTCGGCTCCTCTAATTGCGGCATTCGTAGTCAGTGAATCTCAGGGCGGGTTTCTTCATCGGGTAAATGTTTGCTTGAGAGGGTAATACGCAGGGTTAACAGATCTATAACAGCTCAAAAATTATCCCAGAATGAACTAAAAAAGTATTTATTAACTAGACATCTTAATCAGAAATCAAACTTATATTACTACAAACATTAGCAACTCCATTCACAGAAGCTCGAAACATGAAGAACAAAGCACATTCATGAAAAATAGAAGCACGAGTGAAACATATAATTGTAATGAAATTCAATCATCAAAAAGCCAAAACAAAAAATTTCAACAGACTTGTTGCTACACATAATTTTCACAATGCATGATTCAAGAAAATTTTTAAACATCATAAAGCTCAAATTGATCAAATCATCATTAAAATCCCCTAACCACATACCGAATCATTTCACATTCAACTCACAATACTCATGTGTGCATTAATCAACAAATAACAACCATACACAATTATTCTTCCTCTACAGTGACTCAACATCACATTAGAACTAGACATTTTCTTACACTATAGGGACAAGAGCCGAGATGAGATCAATGCAAAAATTCATATATTCATTGCATAATAACAAAAGCCCAAACCAGATCAAGATTTCTCACAGATAGAAAACAAGATTCCTCATAGATCAACATTCAATTCAATTAAAAAAATCCCCAATCTAAAATCAAATAAAAGAAAAATAGGGAATAACTTTGAATTGAGAAAACAAACTAAGCGACGGCTAAAATCAACGACACCGAACGACGTAGAAGACAATGCTGGAAGTGAAGACAAATCTGGAACACTAAGACTCGAATTATCACTCGGAGGCAGCGGAGACATTGCTGGAGGCAGTGGTGAATACGAAACACTTGATCCTGAACTCTCACTTTGCGATGGTGGGAGATTTGAGTTGTCGGATGGATTAGGAGTGGAGGTCAAGCTCGGATTGGGAGTCGAGGGCGACGATGAGGGAAAATAGATGAACAAAGTGGGGGAAGAGAGATGGAGAGAGAGAGAGAGAGAGAGATAAAAAAGGTAAAAATAAAATATAGTTTATATTTATGAAATCGGGCAGGTCGGGGCCAGGTCGGGTCGCGCGGGTTGGAACTCGTCTAATGTGTACAACTGGTTGTAGTAGATTGTAAAATGAATGGTAAAAACTGAATTACAACTTAAAGAATTAGGCAACATGAAGTAACTATACAGAAAATACCTACACTAGAGAGATGATAGATACAAAAAATAACTTTGTCATGTTGACTTTTGAGTGTGACTACGTTGTTAAGTGGATTAGATTAGGATTATTATATTCTGTTAATTATGCGGTATTTTGCTTTTTATTCTACTCTTTACTGCCTAATTAAAAGCTAAGCTTGAGAATTAATTCAAATATTGAATTTCAAATTCCCAAATTCGAAATTCAATTTTTTTTCGTAACTTATTTATGATCGACTATTTTACATAATTAATCGGCCTCCACCGTAATATAGTAAGTATTTTTCATCTCTCTTCATCTTTATATATGAGAGTGGTGGGGCTGAATGTGGTTGTTGAATGGGTTGATGGTCCTTAATGTCGGATTCTATGGTGTATGTGGTCCCCAAATAATTTTATAATTATTTTGTTGTTGGTCGAATTCAATATTCGAGTGAGTTTAGAGATTGATGATATTGGGTTTGGGTAATTGTATATTATAATGCCCTAGTTTATTTATTTTATTGTAGAATCTATTTATGCTTAGAAGTGGTACAGACTGGTATGGTTTAGGATTTTTATCGATTTTTTGTCTTGGTTTTTTTGCTGCAGAACTTGAGAAAGAATACTTGACTGTAGCTTTTAATTATGGAGGGAAAGTTGAAGGTGCACCGTATGCTCAATATCTTGGTGGTTCTAGATTAATAATAGATTATGTTGTTGCTAGGGAAGTAACAATATCATATTTGAAAAATCTACTTGGTGATTGGTTGTTTATGGATGGTGATATGAAGCTTTTATATTTAAAAAATATCCATTTCAAGTTGGTTGAATCTGATGCTGAAGTGAAGGACTTATGCTTGAGCTCACATGGTAAAAGGGAGATTCTATTCTTTGTTCAAGAAGGGGGGGGGGGGGGGGGGCTGAAGAAACTAATAAAGATGCAGTAGAAAATGAAAGAGAGGCAGTGCTAGGTACTCTATTTGTTCCATTGAATGAGATTGGAAAGTTACAGAATGTAGGTGATCACTTCGTGGATGAAGAAGCTGAAGATATTGATGAAGAAGGTCATGTGGATGATGAAGACGCTGATGATAGTGATTATGTAGTTGTTGATGATGAGATTGGTGCAGAGGAATATGACAAGATGTTTGATCGATTTGTTGATAGAGATGCTGAATCTTCGGATGAGGAAAGCGAGGAAGAACCTGATGTGGTGATTACTGTAGAGCTGCATGAGCTGCATGCCAATGAAGATGAAGAAAGAAATTATCCTATTTTCAATCCTTCAGTCATCTTCCAACCCTCTTTTAAGCTGGGAATGGTTTTTTCCACCAAAAAAGAGTTTCAATTAGCTGTTCGGTCTTATGCAATCACGACTAAAATGAATCTTAAGTGCACAAAGACTGATAAGACAAGAGTGTATTATAAATGTCTAGAAGAAGATTGTGATTTTCACATCAATCTGACAAAGCATGAAGATGAAGAGACATGGATGATTAGAGAATATGTGGATGAACACAAGTGTGATGAGCATTACCATGTGCAAAATTTGAACTCCATATGGTTGAGTAAGAATTTTCAGCCACAGATTGCCACTGACCGCAGTAGAAAGGTTAGTGTGTTTAGAAGGGATATGATGCTTCTGAAGATCAAGCATATAGAGCAAAGAAACTAGCTCTGAAAAGATTGAAAGGAGATGCAGAGATGCAATATGCAAAATTATGGGAATATTCTGAAGAATTGAGGAGAAATAATCCTGGGTCCACAGTGATTATAGGTGCCGGGGATGAAGAGCATGGTGATGGCAGGTTTGAAAGATTATATATTTCTTTTGATGTTGTTAAGAAGGGGTTTAAGGCATGTAGGCCCATTCTTGGAGTTGATGGGTGCCATCTTAAAGGACCTTAGCAGAGCATCTTATTGACTGCAGTTGGTGTAGATGCAAACAATGGCATCTACCCAATTGCATGGGCTGTTGTGCGAAGTGAGTGCAAACAAACTTGGGAATGGTTTTTAGTGATTTTGAAGCAAGATTTAGGGATTGTAGAAGATGGTCAATACACTTTTATGACTGACAAATAGAAAGGTTTGATCCAAGCCATGACTGAAGTGTTTCCAAATGCTGAGCATAGATTCTGTCTTAGGCATCTGAATGAGAATTTTAGGTCTGCTGGGTTTAGGGGTGATACTTACAAAAATGCTTTATGGAAAGCTGCCCAAGAAACTATTGTTGGGGTTTGGAAACTAGCTATGCTTGAGTTGAAAAGCATGTCTGAACATGCATGGGAGTGGTTAGATGCCAAGCTACCACACCAATGGAGTAAGTCTCACTTCACTTAACAATGTAAGTGTGACATGCTCTTAAACAATATGTGTGATGTCTTTAATTCAACTATATTGGATGCAAAAGAGATGCATGTTATCACAATGCTGGAATGGATTAGGACATGGATAATGGTCAGGTTTCAAAAGAATAGGGATGTATCAACTCCCAAATGGCAAGGCAAAATCTGCCCAAAGATCAAACAACTACTTGAGCAAAATGCTAGGAAGGCTTCAGACTGTATTCCATGAAAGTCAGACAACACACACTATGAGATTAGATGTTTTGATGGTGGTCAATGGATTGTTGATTTGGAGAAGAAGTTTTGCAGTTGCAGAGAATGGGGCTTTTAAGTGGCATACCTTGCAAGCATGCAATATCTGCTATAAATCATCAAAAGTTGAACGGAGAAGATTTTGTACATGATTGCTACACAATGGAAACTTTTAAAAGGACATATTCTGCTACTATAATTGGTGTGAATGGTCCCCAAATGTGGGGAGAAAGCATGTATATTCCACCTCTGCCTCCAAAAATGGAGAAAGGAAAAAGCAAGCAGTCAATGACCAGGAGAAAAGGACCTCATGAGGCAGATGATAAGAAAAACAAGAAAAAATTAAAGCTGAAGAGGAGACAATGCACACTTACATGCAGCAATTGTGGACTTTAAGAGCATAATATCAAGGGATGTGGAAAGGAAAATGTATGAGTAAATGTTACATTTTAATTATCTTTTTGAAATTTTAATATATATATATATATATATATATATATATATATATATATATATATATATATATAAAAGAAGAAGCAAGTAGCACTGCTCCAATTGATGAAATGGATGAAGAAGACATGGACTTCATTCCAACTGAAACCATTACCCAGCTCTCTCAGGTTAAAGGACCAACAATGTTGCAGCAGCTTTAGGGCAATAAATTCAAGAGACAAGGGTCTCTAATTTTAATTTGTGAAAAGAGATTTGTGAGCATGGCAGATTTGCAAGCAAAGAAAAAATGACACATATGATGAATGCGCAGAAGACTTTTTTTTTGGTGAATTTGTGAAGCTTTGATGAATGCTTCTATGAAAATTTATGGTTTTTAGTGTCATTGTGGCCTTTTTTTGGTGATAGCTTTTGGTGAACAATTATTTATGTAATGACACTTTTGGTCGTTTTTGGGGGAAGCATACTTGGCAACCCTAAATTTGTTCTCAATTTGTATGGCCTTTCGGCATATTTTGAAACTACATATGTGAATTTCTATCAAATTATCCATTTGTTTCTTGTTTTGAAATTTGGATGTGTATGGTCCCCATTATATAATGAATGCACAGAATCCATTTGTGAAGATGCTTGAGTTGTTATTTTTTGTTCCTTTATCTGACTTTCATGGATATAAATTGAAGTGGGGCGGAGTAATTGGGTGTGGTAGTGTTTGGGAAGAAATTAGAGCCTAGAAAATGAGGATATTTTTGTTACAAATCCTTTTTATAATTACCACAAAAAAAAATTATTGTAGCAAAAATTGTGACATGGCAAGTCCACGCTGGCGTCGGGCTCTATTTGTGAGTTACATGTGTAAAAAAGCCCAAAAAGCTTGAAATGGGATTACTTGTGCGAAAAAAAAAATTATTGGCCTACTTTTCAAGGCCCGTAAGATAAAGTCCTCTTTTTCAGATGAGGCAAAGTTACGGTTCTCTTCTTACGATTAGCTCCAGCGGCAAGTATAGGGCCGATACCACAAGGAGTTGAATGTAGTTTTCTCTTAATCTCTTGGTGTCATTAAAAAGATTTAAATTTGGGCAACAGACACACGTCTTGGCCAATACGAAAATAAAAACACAAAACATAACATAAACAAAATATAAATATGGATCGAGGTTTGAATCACCAATATAAACTTAGCTCGGTCATCGATGCAGATTTATTCACTACATACATGCATCTTTCGCTTATTGGCAAGGTTTGATGTTATACCCATAGAAGTACCAAATTAAAGGACGAAATTTATTTTAAGGAGAGTAGAATGTAACACCTTGCAAAAATCGGTCTAAGAAAAACCCGAATAAATTAAATTTTTTTAAGATAGATCCTTATTCCTGGAAGTTTCAAAGGAAAATTTTCTTTTATTAAGGAAGATGAAGACTTTATTTATAAAGTCAAAAATGTATTTTATTTAAAATAAAATCTAAATTCGTTTTCGAATAATTTCATCATCATATTCTTAAACGAGAGTAACTTTTTTATTTGATTGCACGACATACCATGTGTTGCATTTTATCATTTAAAGTGATGATGAAACCTTATTTCTATTTATTTGATAAATAATAGCTAAGTGATTTTAGAGCCGATTGAATGAGCTCAATTACATAGAATTTTTTTTATAACGTCATGCCTAGTCTAATAGATTATAGACGAGCTTAATTGGAATAGGTGATATATATAAATATTTATGAAATTTTAGTAAGGGCCAATTAATTAAAAATCTATTTATCAGATTTAGCCGGGCCAAAATATACATACCAAATTGGTTGTTATATTGCGATATGAATAAGGGAATTAATAGTAGTTTTGAATTAAGGGAAATAATATATATATATATATATATATATATATATATATATATATATATATATATAGAGAGAGAGAGAGAGAGAGAGAGAGAGAGAATCCTAAACATATCTGCAACTTTTTGTCTTCCCAATAGAATTACGCAGAGACTAATGATTTCTCTGCAAACTCTCTATTTTCACTCTTCCTCTCCCCCTTCAAATTCACACTACCACAACCACTCCCTCCCATCAATCATTCATCTAAAACCTTTCTTCAAGAAAACAAGGGTTTTCTCCACCCTTGAAACCTAGCAGCGACACCACCCCCGGCAGCCACCCAAAACCGTTGCCCCTCCCTTCCATTCCACCATTTCCGCTGCCATCAGAGACACCTAGGAGGTGCAGCCACAACATAGGAGAAAGGGAAGAAGCTGTTCGAGAGGAAGAAACCAAGAGAAAGAAAGATAGAAAGGCTACGTATATGACTAATCTTAAATCTCTATGTTTCTACTTCTCTTCTTCGATTTCTTGAGAGCATAATTAGGATATTATTCTTCGAGTAACAATTTGGTGATGGATTTGAGAGAGGGCAACCCCTAATTTTCGTTTTTATATGATTCAACGGTGGAAAGGTTAATGATTTGAAGTTTTCTTTACATTTCTATGGATGTATGTCAATTTGGATGTTTTGAATCGAACAATAGTATAGGAATTTTGTTTGTCTTGCTTCATTGGGTGTTTTGAGTGATGTATAATCATGATATAAGGCTTCCATGTGAGTGTGTATCGATTTGGTGGAGTCTTTGTTGCAAACTTTGTTTAATTGTGATGAATGTGGTTGAATGTGAAAGATACACTAGGTTAGGCTTCGAATTTGACTCTCAAATTTTTATATGTTAGGCAACTTGTGTGAATTTTTCAGAATTTTATATTGAGGTATGAATTTTTGGCGGGTTTAACATGTTACTGCTCTTGAATGTGAATCTTAATTTGCGCAGAAAAGCGTTTAAGTATTTTTCTCCCTTGATTCCTAACATTTAGGAGTTTTGCCTTTTGAAAAATGAAACTAGATATCCTAAGCTTTTCAAGTTTGTATTGCTCATGTTTTATGGCCAAAGTAGTGAATTTATATCTATTTACAATTTGATGAAACTGCAACAGACCTTTAGCTTTGACAGTTTTATCGATCTTAAACAAAATCCCGTTTGGGCAAGTAAAGCTTAATATGTTTGAAGTATGAAAATTTTTGGAATAACATGGATATGTTAAGTGTATCCAGTAAAAAAATCAAGACGATTATTGTTTGCTATTTATTTCGGATTTTACGATGCTAAGTGTTCCACTAAAATTTTTGAGAAAAATGTCTATTATCCTTTTATGCCTAATTTCGATTTTGTGATTTAAATTAATGCATGGTGAACCTCAATAATGAGCTAAAGTATTTTCTAAGATGACATGATGAAGTATGACTTATTTGGAGATTATATAGATTTATTTCACGTGCTAAATTGCCTAATCATAAAATTTGGGCCAAGTTACTAAGTTTTGGGCCAAAATAAATTTTCATGATTTGAATTTGGGGTATGGAGCCAAATTTTCTGATTTCACGAATATATTTAGTTGCTTGGACCAAACTGATTATTTATATGTGGAATTTGTGATTTGGGCTTTGGCCAGTTTGTTAAATAAATCAATATAAACTTGGGCTACACTTTTCCTATTAAATTATTTTCCTTAAGGGGCCCAATCTATTTAATTAATTTTTATGTGTTAAGACTAAATTAATTATGTGATAATGGACTAATGTCTAATTTTGTTTGATGAAGCTCAATTTGATTATTACGTGTTAATATTTATTTCTTCAACTCTAGTATGTGGGCCCTGGGCCACACTTGATTAATAAACTTTGTTGACCAATTAAAATAGTCAAAGGTCTTAAGATTAATAAATCAAATTATTAACTAGTTGATTAACTAGTAACATGATTATCTACGTACACTTACATGTTACGAATTGCTTAAGCATGTGGATTAATTAATTATTAATTATTTATTTATTTATATATGATGTTAATTATTATTGATTGGATTAATTACCCAAGTTTGATAACATGTTTCTATGTTGTCAATTATTTGTGACTTAACTAATGATGATGTTAATAAGATTAATTAACTAAGTATTTGATGAAATATATGTACTAAACTGTGGGTTATAAGCCCCACGGAGGTAACTTTTCGGGTTAACAAGTCCTAACTGTTTTCATGAAAAGTGATAATGCATGCTAAAAATTTTTGCTCTCTACTCGTGTTTACCATATGATGTTGTTGGCCTCGTGCCATCTATGAACGATCGGCCTTGAGACCCATACACCCCAAGGTAGTGCGCACACATGTACTTATGACAGTTTAGAAAGTGGGAGTGGCTCCTCACTCGAAGAACCGGGGAAGGTAACACGATAGGCGAGTTATGTTGTGCGCAAAGTTAAGTTAAAATATTTTTGCATATGCATGGGATGAATGTTGTCTTTTTAAAAGTTATTACTTGTCTATATGAATGAGCATGCCTTATCTTTCAAACGTCTTTGTAAAACGTTTTTAAAAAAGGGACACAATTCTCACTGAGTACTAAAAGTACTCAACCCAAAATATTTTCTTTTGAAAACAAATCGAGTGACGAACGAGATGGAGTTGTGTTGGCATAAAAAAAATTGGATGAAAATCACTCTGATCGTCATCTCCCTTTCTTATTGAATGCATGACTATATGTTAATCACAAGTACAAGCTCAATGCTCCTTCACACTTCAACTAAACTGATCGTGGTTAGTCGTAATTGATGCTTCCGCAGTGCGGGGCCAATGGTCTAATAATTTGACCCCAAGACGACCAAGCTAGGGTAACGACAAGTTGACGAAGCCTCCCCGACTTCATTGAAGCCAAATCTTTTGTACTTTCTATTCTTGTAAAGTCAACGGTTTATTGCATGGTTACAAAGTGACAGTTCGGTAATCTTTTTAGGCCGGGCACCAGACTGTTACATTGGTGGTCTTTTGTTTATGTATGATTGGAAGTGTGTTTGTTGGAACAGTACTTTCTGGCTTATAGAAATTTTCTATTCAGCTTCATGTGTGTTAACGTTTGAGTGTGGACAGAATTTGTTTTGACATCTTCTGATATTGATGACCTATTTTTATTACATAGACCTAGAATTGGGGTTGTGGAAGCGCTCTCTTATGATATGAATTATGAGGTTGTTGTTGTTGTAGTAGATGATTTTAAGAATAGATTGGGTTTGGATGACATAATAACTCACAAAGTTGTCTTTGATCTTTTATCTAATAGAATTGGTGCTAGATTCATCAATGGTGGTGATGATGATTTCAAAATGTTATTCATCCTATATGCTTCATCCACTTTTCTGGCACATACTTCAAACACATCTATTGAATTTAATCTTTTCAGATCGTTGTCTGATGTTGACAACTGACAAAACCGTCGTTTAGCTTCATGCAAATAAATTTATAAATTTCCTTTGCCCACGACAGGCAGTAGCCAGCAACAAGTAAGGATTGAACCTAAGGGAATTGATTGTAGCTTTCTATCCTTCGTAATCGGTATTGCAAAAAATATCTTGGTCGGAACTTTGCTCGTCTTGGTCAACAAGCGCTGTAAACTAAACTGAAAATTAACACAAACTTGGTCAATAGTAAAGAAAACTTGGACTAGGTTTGAATCATTGAACATAAACACTCACTCGGTCATTGATACAAAATTATTAAGCAAATATTATTTGGTTGTTGAATAGATTAACTCTTGCCCTAAGGTCATGAAGTCACTGTCAAGAGTACTATATTCCTTGTCTGTCCGTTTAAATTAGATTATGCTAGAGACTCTCTAGGAAAAATCCCTTACTTGGTTAATACAACCATGAAAACTCTTCAACAGTAGTCTTGCCCAAGCAGCATAGGAACTTTTAGACCCAAATCAGCCAAGAGATGCTCAACATATCGACTGCCCTCAGATACTCGTTATACTTTTTAGGCACAAGATACTCTGTATGTGTTGCCCTGATTACTATTTATACTTTTATCTTACTCAAGTAATTAACGACCTATTAACTACTCAAGTTCAATAAGAGTGTTGGTAAACAATCCTAATATCTTAGGAATATAAACATGCAATTACCATGCCAAAATTAGACCTCTCGAGTGCTTCAGTTTATGGCTAAATCATCTTGCTCGATCTAGGCTTATGAAATTAGCTAGACATAACAGAAGTAAAGATCAAAGCAAAAGATGAGTACGGTAATCCAGCAGAACAAAAGACGTCTTGACCAAAACAACTAACAAAAATTAAAGTAGAAATATAAAGATGTTGTTCGTAGGATTTGTTTGCTCCTCACAATCTCTCAAAGTAAAAATGTGATAAAAGATTCAAGATGTCATTACATAATGAAGTGCAGTCATATATATAGGCGTGAACTAGGTTTTAAGTTGGTCTTCTTCATGGCTTGGACTCCAATCAAACAACATCCTTCTTTCCTTCTTTGTTCGAAACCCTACATCCGTTTTCCTTCTCCATGGTGGATTTGACTTTGATCGATTCTTCAAGATAAGAATGGAAGATTTCCTTTCTTATCTTTTTCCTAGGAGAGAAAGTCATGTCTATTGCCCATAGTTGCTTCCATTCTACCTCGACCATGTTGGTGTTTGTCTTGCCGATGATTTGCATTACCCAAGTACGTTCTGCTTGGCATGAAGATATGGGGAGGTACTTCTTCACCTACAGCATTACTCAAGATGTTCGCTACGTTACAAGCTTCAACCCTATGACTATTTGTATCATATCGTTGCCCAATGCCTTTTTCAGCAGATTTCCACTGGATTATGCCCACAATTCCTCATGTTCTACCCTGTACACACTTTCTCCTACTTGTATGAAACATAAAACACTCTAAAGACACACAAGACAGAACAAAAAACACCTAAAATGAACACAATTTGGGTTCATAAACAACATTATGAAGTTGGATTGGAGTTCATTTGTGGTTTATAGGTTATGTAGAGCCTTAGATTCATTTAGACTTCTTGGGTATAATACTATAATTGGTTGTGTTGTAGTTATCTCACTGTTTTATTGTCATTAATTCAAGTGACAGGGTATGTCTGAGCCGCATACCTTCCTATTGATAAAACATTGGACGTCTGCAAAATTTAATAAAAGACTCAAGGATGAGTGTACCGGTGACATTGTTTTTGGATTGAGAGAATGGCTTTTAGGTATATTCCATGTGAGCGAGCGTAGAAGGAAACCTGGTCTGTTGAGAGGAAAGAAATAGTTGGTAAGGAATGAATTGTGAACAGAAATGAGGAGGTGGTGGTAGGTCGTGATGGTCAAGATGTTGATATATCTTATCAACATGAAGTTGAGTTGATTCTCAGCTGATTACATATAAGCTCCTTCCAGGTGAAAAGTCAGATGAGGTTATCAATGTCATTTCGAAAAATGTAACTATCACAGCCCGATTTCTAATGTATTACAACGACTAGAAAATAAGGGGCAATGAGGTGGAACAACGAACTTTTACTCAAAGATACATGCTCGATAATTGAAGAATAACATCAACAACCAATCATGCTCACAAATAAAGTGGATTATTAATTTATGATTTCTCAAGAAACGAACATTTGTCAAGATTTTGGATATCGATCCAAAAAAAAAGAATTAGGTTTGGTTATCAATAAATGTTGCATTCAAAAAGTGGGCCAATTTTTAACTTTTAATAATCAAGTGGTGATGAAGTAGATCTGAAGAATCGTTAGATGATTTCAACAAGCTTTAGGTGGAATTTGGAAAGGATTTAAGAAATTCTTGAGCTCACGGGTTCTTTCATCTTTTAGAGACCGAGCATGCAAGACAAGGTTATTTTAAAATGATGAAGTTGCAGCGGATTATGATCATCGACTCAAAAATCCCAAGGTTATATGTATGAAGACATATAGCCTCAAGCTTAAACACTATTTTAGGGAATAGATAACAACGAATCACCCAAGCACACCGCATCCTTCCTCATCCGAGCTAACCAGCACATTTTAGAAATAACATGCAGGGCTTGAGTACTTCGTACTCAGTGAACACATGCCAAAATATTTTGAAAACTCGCTCGATAGAGCTATATAATTGAACTTGCCTCATTAGCTGCACCACAAGTGTTAGATATATAATTATTTAAAATAATTTGCAACTTGTGGCAGCTTAAAATATTTTCGTTTGTTTTTTGAAATCGTCTGCAGACATTTTATCTCAGGTACAAATCCATCTACGCATCTCGTCTTCTTGTGGTGTCGAGAAGTAGGCCTTCTCCTCGAACACCGTGACCGACCTAATCATAGCAAAACTCACAGTCTTTACATAACCGGCCTAGCGAGGCTCACAGTTATTTTACGACCGGCTAGATTGTAACAAGGCTCACGGTCACCTAATCTAATGCATGCAATGTCCCGTCTTGTGCAGGACTTAATCCTGTGCGTCTACAGGACATACTCACATAATAACAAGTAGAGGATTACATACCAAAACATCAAACTTAGGCAAATCAATTAACTTTAAATAAAAGCACATATAAATAAAATAAATTGCGCATTCATCTTCGAGTTTCGGTTTAGAAAGGACATCTGTCATCCGGTTGTTTTGCTCGGAATACTCATCTTCGAGTTTCGGTTTAGAAAGCCCATCTGTCATCCGGTTGTTTTGCTCGGAATACCTCGTTTCGTCTCGCTTCTTACTTCTGGACTCCACTCGCTTCTTACTATCGAACCTCACTCGTTCCTTCAAGGTTAACATTCTTATAAGGACGAGTTCTATTTCTCAGAAACGATAAACCAGTTCTAACACTCGGCTGAAGGACTTCTACATGACTCGGATTTCTCAACTTATCTCGACTTATCTAACTCGATTTTTTTCGGTTTCTCGATTCTATCCAACTACTAAACAAATAGATTCTGAACTCAAGTACTTGACTTTAAAAAAAAATCTAAATATTTGATTAATAAAATAATCCACATAAGACAGAAAATTACTATTCACATCACACGTCTCGTTTTTCTTGAGTTAAACGAACTCAGAAAATTATGAAATTAATTCTTAGTTTCTAACACCAAAAATCATTCACAAACAAACTTTCAGATCAAGAATCGAACGTTTACAAACAGGTAAATGATCGACTTCGATAATTAGATGGAAAAAGAAAAAAATTTCAAATATAATAATAAAATATTCTAGAAAAATCTAGAAAATTACTTTAATTATTTAATCATAATTATAAACTCGGTTATTCATTCAAGCTCTTTTTTTGAATTATGCTACTCGACTCTGCTCGGTTTCTAGAAAATATAAATTTTTAAACTTTTATGGAATCAATTTCATTTTCTTTTAATAATCTATAACTTTAATCATTTAATAGGAAACTAAAATTCAAAGCAACTTTACTAAATAAGGTTTTCGTCTTTTTCTCGTAAAACGTGCCATTGCTCGAAAACTTATTAACTCTATAAAAAGATTCTAACGACGTCGAACTAATTTTAATTAACTCCATTATTCTTCTCATTTTTCATTTTCTTTACATTATTTCTTATTTCTTATTACTTTAACTCGATTTTTCTTTCACGACATCGATTCTCGACAACTTCTTCGTCTTAACTCGGATTCAAAAATTTCGAAAAGAAACTCTAATCGTTTTAACTTCATCTTCATCATCGATTCATCACATTCTTCAAATCTAACTTGAATCATCAAGAACTATCAACCTTGATCATCATTTTTAATTTTAATTTAATTAATAAGAATTCTTAAAAATTCATTAAAAATTCATTTCTCTATTTCTTTTTATTTTAACACTTTTAATCTCATCAAATCATACATCATCTATCCATATATCATCAAAATATCATCTTTTCATCAAGAACATCATCAAAAACATCAAGAACATCATATTATCCTCAAGAACATCATAAAATCTTCAAGTCTTCACACACACACACACACACACACATATATATATATATATATATATAGGGTAGGGATCTAGTGAGAATAGATCTTATATGAGAATGTGAGAATGATATATTTTAATGCATTTTTATCACATCGGTAATGCATATATTGCAGAAATGTAATGCATGCTCATTTTAATGCATAAACTACAATAAATTAATGCATTAACATTGTAATGCATAAATTACAATAACATAATGCATCGTTAAATCTGGACCATTGATCAACAAAGATCAAGGGTTGAGATTTATTCTCATTTCTCATATAAGAAAGCATTCTCACACACACATATATATATATATATATATATATATTCGGTTCTTTTAAAAAAATACAATTAATTTCTTTCCTCCTTTTCTTTATTTCTTATTATCATTTATCTCAATTTCCATCTTTAAATCCAACTAAGAACATCAACACACAAAACACTTTGAATTTTCATCAAAATTTTCGGTCCACACACATATATATACTTCATCATTTTTCTTATTCAATCTCATACACAAGAACTCTAAAATCATATTCTCAAACACAATTCTTTCACAACAATCATGTTTAAATCATCAATATGAAAATCCCTATTTTAACTCATAATTTTCAGTACTCTCATAGGGGGAAACAATAAAAATTTTAACCTCTATTTCCATATAAGAAATCAATCAAGAAATCAAGATGAATACTATGATCAAATATCATCAAGATAATCAAGGATTTTGATATAAACATGCTATAATTTTTGGTATAGAGAGGGAAAAGATAATCAAGGATTTTGACTTCTAATTTTGTATATCAAAGACTCTCAAGAACTCAAAAATCAATACTAGAATAAGAGGCTTTGATTTCCTTGACCAAGAGTTCATTTTGATCGAACAAAAGAGAGAGGAAAAGAGAGTTTTCTTACAAGAATCAAACAAGAATCAAGAGACTTACTAACTCTTGAAAGGTTGATCGATCAAAGGGCTTCAATCCACATGATTCTAAGCTCCGAATCAAGCTATAAATCGAGTACCTTCTTTAGGCACAAGGCTGCCGATTTTCAAAGAAAAAAGAAATGGATGAATCCTAGTCTTAAATTGATCACCAAGACGAAAAGATTACAAATACCTTATTAGTTTAGTCGTTGGATGATCAGAGACTAAGTTCTTGGCATTTTTGGAGCTTGAAGAAGGTTCATCAATGGAGTTTAGTGTGTATGTATGTGTATATCCGAGAGGGAGAGATGAGAGAGAGATGGGTGAGAGAGAGAGTAGAGAGAGAATAATTATTCAAGAGAGAGATGATTAAGAGAGAGAGAGAATTAGAGAGAGTGATGTCGGTGTGGGAGTGAGAGAAATGAGAGTATGATAGGTTTTTAATTGAATTAGTTGCACCCGGTAGTTAAAAATGCGATATAATTTTCTCTGGAAGAAAAAGTTATCCGTTGCAATTTAACCCTAATTTCTCAGTAAACTCTCAAACGCTTTAAAACTCACCACGACTCTTTCTCGACATCGGAATTCTCTTTACTTCGTCTCTAACATCACCAAATAAATCAAGGATACTAGGAATCCAAGTTTCGGATCAAAATTCCGAATAACGAAGAAAACGTAAAAAGTTACTATTCATATTCGTTCTTTCAAAGAAATAAAATTCAAACTCGATTCAAACAAACTTAGAAAATTCTCAAACATGCACCAATGGTCTTAGAATCAATTCTAGATTCAAAATACACTAATTTGACGAAATTCGGAAATAATTGGTGAATAGTGAATTCTCGTCGTCGGTTACTATTCACTAAAAATTATTTTTTCTCAGAATTATTCGAACTCAAACTCAAACTCACATTCTCATGCTCAATAAATTCATCACACATTCAATTCGAATAACCGAAATAAGAGAAACCGCGTACGACACTCAAGGGTATTTTAGTAATTTTGCAAGAAAATTTGTTTTCTTGGAAAATTTTATCACACAAGGGCGTACAATTAAACACATAAACTCAATTAAGACGAACTTAAAGACTTATGAAAGATCGGGGTATTACAGTAAGTTTGTCTAATTTGATAACAATTCAATAATTTTATTACTAACTGTTATTATTCTCATTCGCATATCTAAGTTCATTAATTTAATTTAATTTTTTCTAGGAGTTGCGAAGATCATTTTTTACATTGAAGATGGACTTCAATATGATTGTTTCCAATCACATGGACAGAGTTGAGGAGTTCAAGAAAAACCTTGTTGCTAAACAAGATAATTCTTTACCTGTCGTATGTCCAACTCCACCCGAGTAGGATAATGATGAATTTTGGTATGATGAAGAGATGCATGAAATCGTTGATGGTTTGGTGCTTAAATTACAGTCAATGGACAAGGGAAAGATCATGAAAAATGATTATGCTAAGTTTGATCTTAAAGAAGTTCCATCTAAATAACAAGATTATATGGACGATGTAGTGGTCAAGGATGATTTTGGGATCCATGATAACACCATTCTTGAAACATATGTCACAAGTAAGTGTATATACAATTTTTTGTTAATTATGTCTTTATATTTATTAACTTAGTAGTATTTGTATAACTTATCATTACATTTGTTTTTAAAAAGAGAAGTTCAGTAGAATCAGAATATAGTTGATGATCAACATCCTGAAGATCAAGAGAAGGATCTTCAGGAAAAAAAGGGTCCAGAATGTTGATTATCCAAGTTTTGAACTTCTCAATCAAAGTTCATCTTCACTTGTTAATTTTCCTCGAGAATGGAGTATTTCATGCTTACTTCACTTACTTTCTGTTTATGCTTCTTGGTATTCTTATTAAGATTTTTGTAACTTTTCATTACATTAATTTTTAAGCTAAATATGCTCAATAATTTAATAGTTGCTGTCAAAGATCTATTAAGCTTCCAAACAATTAGTTTGAGTTATAGACCTTGTGTGTCGTCATACCAACAAATATTTTGAAGATCACATGGAATTTAGGAAGTAACTAAAAATGAAATTAGACATTGCCTGACACATTGAACGTTCCTAATATTAGTATTTTTTTCTTTTAGATTGCTGAAAGTTTTTTTCTTGAGCTATGTATTTCATTCTTGCATACTTAAGTGATCAATACATATGAATACTGTAATAGGTGTTGAAGTCACAATAGATTAAGATAGTAGTGAATTCATCAACATGTATTATGTGCTTGCAATTATAAAATTACAGAACCAGGTTCATCTTGATGGAACTTTAATGATGGTATTGAGTTTTCTTTTCTTAAGACTGATTTGAACACCATAATTACTTTTAATTATACAATTATTATATGGCTAGAATAAGAGGAGGAACTCATGGACCCAGAACACGTGGCAGATGTAGAGAACGTGTCGTCCAACGTATTAATCCCTCCATTACATTAAATTATGGTAAGCAAAAGAAAACGTGATATATTACAAGTTCTTTTTGTTTATTTATTATGTTTAAGCACATCACATTAATGTCTAACTTATTCTTATTCTTTTATGACTTTATCTAAAGAATCATCTACACCACCATCGGAACGACAAGTTGGTAAGTAAAATTAATAGTTATTGTAGTCATTTTTATAAGATTTATCTTTGTGATCATCTCTATTTATTTGAAATGCAATATCAATAGCTATCACCCAATCAACTGCAACTGGGTTAGCGACCAATACAGAGTTACGAAGAACAAATTCTAATGTTCGTGGAATCACGTGTGGCAAAGGTGTTCAAAAAATAGTAAAAAAAAAGTTAAAGATAATTGCACGTCGAGTTTGATTATGTAGTACGAAAGCCATTTGTGATAATGATGAACCCTTCAATAATGAAATTGGCTACATTGTCCACAACAATTGTAGTTTCCAGTACAAGGAATGTAGACTCATACCACAAGATGTTTAGGCTACACTTCGAGAGAAATTTCTTGTAAGTATGTATTTTTACTTTATAATTCGATCATAACAATTAAGATATAAATACTAAAAGTACTTTAATACCTCTTATTTTTCAACTTGCAGAGACTTTTTGATATAAATATTGCGAATAAAGATAATCAGGATTTAATTGATTATCAATTGCAAAAGGCATGGAGAGGCTACAAATATAGATTACATAATTATTTCAAAAAACTTTGGGGGAATGAAGGCCAAAAGTATTATCCCCGATGGGGTAACTAAAGAGAACTGGGAGTATCTTTGTGATCTTTGGTGATGATATTTTGTTACAATTAGAAGATTTACCACGTTGTACACCCGGTAAAGCACCTAATAATGCAAATAGAAAACACAAACGAGGTGTTGATGAGTTGAATTGGTCCAAAAAGAGCATTTTATTTGAGCTCCCATATTAGACGAAATTATTAATGTGGCACAATCTTGATGTCATGTATATGGAAAAAAAAAATGTTTGTGGCAATATCATAGGGATGTTGTTGAACGGTTCTAAGTCCAAGCATACTGTAAAAAGGACGTTTGGACTTGCAAGATCACAACATTTGTAAGGAACTATGGCATAGGGAGAGAAACGGAAAATTTGAAAAATCTCATGCAAATTACACATTAAGTAAAGGCGACTGTGTGAAGTTTTGTGATTTTATAAAGTCAGTTCGTCTACCAGATGGGTATGCATCCAACATTAGTCGATGCTTGATGAGTTCAAACACATAAGGTGGAATGAAAACACATGATTGTCATGTATTACTCCAAAAATACTACTGACGACCATTCTACCATTCTTAGACAAGAAAATATGTACTATGTTGATTGAGGTTTCCTTATTTTTTCAAAGTTGTGTGCTAAGACTCTATCTGTTAGTGAGCTTGAGGATACGAAGAAAGGGATAATTATCTTATTGTGCAAAGATATTTCCATTGTCATTCTTCACTATCATGGTCTATTTATGTGTGCATTTACCAGAACAAGCATTGTTAGTAACTTTGTATGAGCACATATAAAGGATATGTTTAGTAACTTTGCATTGTCATTCTTCATTATCGTGGTCCATTTATGTATCCATTCATCGATGTTTAGTATTGAACGTCACATGGGCACATATAAAGGATATGTTCGTAACTTTGCACGTCTTGATGGATCTATTTCAAAGCATATATTGTTGATGAGGCGATTACATTTTTGTCTCACTATTTTGATGATACCGAGACAAGATTTACTCATCCAGAATGCAATTGGGATACATCTACTACTAAATACTTAATAAAATATTCAACAATAAGATTCTCCAATTGGGAGCACCTGTATTTAAACTTTTAAAGGATTGGCGCAATGTAGTTCAATGGTATACTCTCAATAACTATGGACATGAGCTCGATATTTATATCAAGTGAGTTAGACACATATTTTTAGATTTATAATAATAATATGCAAGGTGTTTTTTTTAATGAAACTCTCTTATTTGGAATTGCAGTGATCACAAAGAAGTTTTGCGCCCTAAGAATATAGGGGAATAAGAGTTTGATATAATTCAAAAAAATGAATTTCCTACTTGGTTTAAGGAATGGGTAATTATTTAATATATGATTTTATTTCTAATACCCTACATGAAATGATTATAATGATGATCACTAATTTATTTTTCATTTCCTTTTTCTATAGATGGCAGTTCTTAAATTTCAAAATGATCCGAGAGTTACTGATGATTTATATTCACTCTCACAATATCCTGAGGATCGCTACAGAAGTTGGTCTAGTTGCATTGTTAATGGTGTAAGATTTCGATGTAAGGAACATGATGACAAGTTCAAAACATAGTGTAGTGGAGTTTGTACATAGAATGGTGACAAGATTGATGATATCATGTATTATGATGTTTTACTTGAAATCATAGAGTTGGATTTTCTTTATGAAATGAAGGTGTTTATGTTTCGCTGCAAATGGTTCAATACCGATCCAAAGGGGAAAAAATGTTAGTTGATGAAACTTTCACATCGATTGACATTAAATCAGAATGGTATAAAGACTAGTCCTTTACTTTGGCCACACAAGGTCAACAATTATTTTATTTGAATGATTTATCTCGAGGGAAGAAATGGATGATTGTACACAAAGTAAATCACCGCAACTTTTTTGATATAGTTGAACGTGAAGGTGAAGAGTGTAGGTACCAGATTCACACACAGAACAAAGTTGTGAACGAAGTTGTGAATGAAGTGCTCACAACTTCGAACAGAAGGCAACGGAAACAGATGAAAGAAACAATGGAAATAAACTTTTCATGAGATTATTAATCAATAATCTCGCGAAGTGCCTCAGGGCAAAAACTTCACTATAGAAATGTGAATTACAAAAAGCAATCTTCGAGTAAAGAGGGTCACGAAAACGAGTACAATTTTATCACAAGAAATAGTGACTAAAGCTATAACTGCTATCCTCGAAGATAAAACAAAGGCTAACTAAGAAAATATGATCTATGAGTTCTATCTCTGGAAAGCCGTATCTATCAACAATGATTTGATCTCTATTTATAGCCAATCTAAAACTTGGGCTTTACTCCATGTTATCCCGCACAATCATCCACATTTTTAGCCCATATCTTTCATCAGCAGTCCCCACTACTCTGTGAACAACCTTCCTAATTTTTCTCAACAGTCTTTATCCTCCACATCCACGAAAATAGCAGTTGCTCCCACAAATAACTAACTTGCTGACTCACTCCTTGGACTTAGTCATCAACACATTTTTCTCTTTATCTCTCTTCCATATCTATCACAATCTGCAACTATTTCCAACAAAATAGAAGAAAGACAAAATAATATAATAATATAATAATTAAGTTAATTAATTATTATATATGTCAACATAAAACACCAACAAACTCCCCCTTTTTGTCTTTCTTCCCAAAACATGTGCAAAGTGATATAAACAATGCAGATCACTTCATGTGGAACAGTTCTAAAAAACAATCTTCAACACTCTCCTATCAAATATACTCCCCCTATCAAAATATCATCAAAATTCTCAAAATACGTATCATAACTCCCCCTACCAAAATACACAACAAGTTTTCAACAAAATAGATCTGTCAATAAACAAATCTCCCCCTATACATATGATCGATGTCTTGACTACAGTCGACAAAACATCAAGACAACAACCTGTAGAACTTTGAGGATCTTTAGATATAAACCAAAAACCAAACAAATCAACTTTCTCTCAAAATCTATCTCCCCCTTTTTGGGAAGAAAGTATACACTCCATCTTGTGTCCAGAAGTAGCAAGGATATAATTCCCAAAATATGAATCAAAGTCCTCACCATTGTCATCATCATTGTGCTGAGTCTTGAAGGGGTGACATTTATAGAGGTTTAGAAACTTGAAAGAAGAATTGAAAAATGAAAGAGTTTTTGGGTGGGGAAAACAAAGAGTGTATTTAAATTGGTGAGAAGATAAACAACTAGAATCATGGAAGGCAAGAAGATTAGAGATAGAGTTGAAAAATAATAGATCACTTAGAGTAAATTTGCATCAGATTTCCCTACCAACTGACATCCTTAAAAGTAGCAACAACCAAATTAACAGATATTTATTAATTTCGAATTTGGTACAAACAGTCTCACAACAGTCGTCATCACTTCGCTTGTGACTTTACAACAATTCAGATCATCACTTCTAAAACATCATATGCAACATTTTTATTTTTATTTTTTAATTTGAAGAAGGCAGATGGCGAATAGATGTATAACCAAGAGAATCTTGTATTCACCACTTATCATAGATCTTTGATCTAATTATATGGCTTTCTAAGAACAGTCTCGGTTTCACCTTAAAATAATAAGGCTTTTACATCCTCAAATCTGCTTATCTCCATAAATACTAAGGGCATCGCACATGATAGATTAGAAATGTGGCTATTGTTCTGACAACTACTGTTGTGACAACTTTCATTTAAACAGAACATAACACGAGAGATTTTCTCAGATTTAAGAATCTCTCTAAAACAAGTGCTTTAATAAGGATGTCAGTTCGGAGTTTATCCATGCAAATATGCTCTAAATTCAATATCTTTTTCTCAACTAGATCTCTAATGCAATGATGTCTAAGGTGGACGAGCTTGGACATAAAGTGATGGATGGAGTTTTGAGATAGGTTTACTGCACTAGTATTATCACATACAGAATACATAGAAACAAGATTTTCCATTCCACGATGATCAACTTGTTCTTTTCTTCTTGTTCTAACACCCCCGTGCACGTCTCCCATTACTTGAGTGATAGGATGATTTCTCATCCATTTAGGTGGTTCTCCACTTACAGCAGGTTGAACTTCTTTAGATAATTGACTACTTGAATTTGAGTTTCCAGTTTCATAAGTTTCAAAGCTACTTGAACTGGTAGTTGAAGTTTCTGGATTTTCATGTTCCTCAGTTCTGGAAACTGTAAGGACGACAATTGGCTCCACTGTGGTGCTTCCATTGCCGGTTAAGTCGCATCTGAAGAGCTCAAGATCTGTACTTCTCTGCGTCTGGAAAAAAATATCAATATCTTCTACGAGTGATCTTTCTACAATGTCACTGTGATCATCGAAAATAACATGCACAGATTCTTGGATGCACCTAGTTCTCAAGTTATAAACTCTATATCCATGACTATTTAGAGCATAACCAACAAACACTCCTCTATCACTCTTTGAAAAACATCTTGTCGGATGATCATCATCAAGTAGAATAAAACACACACATCCAAATACATGAAAATAATTAAGATCGGGTTTCTTACCATTCAATATCTCATATGAAGTCATAGAAGTACCCGGTCTTAAGTAAACACGATTCAAAATATGGCATGCGGTATTAAATGTTTCAGCCCAAAAATACTTATGGAGCTTTTTAGAATTTAACATTACTCGAGCCATTTCATAAAGGTTCCAATGTTTTTTTTTGGCCACCCCACTTTCTTGAGGATTTTTGGGGACAATAAGTTCATACATGATTCCATTCTTTACACAAAAATTAGAAAATGAACTATGTTCAAATTCTTCATCAAGACATGTCCTAACACGACTCACATAAACACCATACGAGGCTATTTACATATCATAAATTTCTTTAAAAACAGTAAGAGTTTCAGATTTTTTACTTAAAAACTTGATCCAAGTATACCTAGAAAAATCATCAACAATTACCAAAGAAAACTTATTGCCTCCTAAACTTTCTGTCTTCATGGGACCCGTCAGATTCATGTGTAATAATTCAAAACAATGAGTCGAATCAGAAGATTGTCCAGAAGTTGTCACCACTTTATGTAGAACTCTTACCTGCTTACCTTTTTGGCAGTCCCCACACACACATGGATTGGAAATATTCAACTTTGGCATACCCTGAACTGCATTAAATCTCTGGAGATTCTCCATGTTGCGATAGTTGGTGTGACCCAACTTCTGGTGCCATAGTTGTAGATCATTGATTTGCGCACTAAAATAACTTTTACTTTTCATTTCATAGATATTATGTGGAGATCTTACCCCAGAGATGACAAGCTCGTTGTCATCATTCACAACCAAACAACTATGTTTGTCGAAGATGACTTTGCAGTCATCATCACATAGTTGACTAATGCTTATCAGGTTTGCAGTGAGTCCTTGCACATATGACACATTGGTGAGCCTTGGGAGGTCTGGAACATCAAGAACACCTCGTCCAATAATTTTACCATTCGAACCTCCTCCAAAAGTGACTTTACAACCATCAATTCTCTGATAGTTGGACAAATGTGGTTTGGTTCCTGTCATATGTCTTGAACATCCACTATCAAAATACCACGAACTGGTTTGGGGAGTTTGAGAGGCTGTGAACACAACATTGCAGACCTCTTTGTGGACGACTTTGGGCCTCCAGATCATATTCTTTGTGTGCCCTTTTCTGATCATGGGAGCAGATCGAGCTGATTTGTTCCTTTGGTAGGCCTTCTTTCTATATTTCTGCAAAAACTTGTAACAAAAAGGTCTAATATGACCTGGTAAGAAGCAGTGATAACACACATATTTTCTATCCCGTTTCCTTTTAATAAAGTGAGCATCACGCTGTGATTCACAAGTTTTCACAAAAGATTTATCATGAGTTGACACAGTTTCTGGGAAAATAGTTTTCACAGTTTTATCAACTCCTAATTCATATGAGTCTGCCTTATCTAAAAATGAAACATCAACACGTTTTAACTTACTTGTATTGAGCTTTCTCAAAGTCTCATTTGCATGATTGAGTTGTGTCTTCATAGCTCCAAGTTCCATCTCCTTTTTTGTGTACATCACTTCTAGACTAGCAAGTGACGCCTTAAGATCAGTGCTCTCTTTGGTAAGCAATTGCACAACCTTACATTGCTTCCTCCATTTTCCTAGCAGCTCTTCATACAAATCCCTTAGTTGCACCAAAATTTGGATCGGATCTTCTTCACAAATGTCTCCCTTATCATAGGGTGAAAGCACATCCATTGCTGCAGTAAAAATAGGATCGATGCCACTTAGTATGTCAAGTGTATGGCTCTGATACCAATTGTAGGTACCAGATTCACACACAGAACAGAGTTGTGAATAAAGTTGTGAATGAAGTGCTCACAACTTCGAACAGACGGCAGCGGAAACAGATGAAAGAACACAATGGAAATAAACTTTTCACGAGATTATTAATCAATAATCTCGCGAAGTGCCTCAGGGAAAAAACTTCACTATAGAAACGTGAATTACAAAAAGCAATCTTCGAGTAAAGAGGGTCACGAAAACGAGTGCAACTTTATCACAAGAAATAGTGACTAAAGCTATCACTGCTATCCTCGAAGATAAAACAAAGGCTAACTAAGAAAATCTGATCGATAAGTTCTATCTCTGGAAAGCCGTATCTATCAACAATGATTTGATCTCTATTTATAGCCAATCTAAAACTTGGGCTTCACTCCATGTTATCCGCACAATCATCCATATTTTCTGCCCATATCTTTCATCAGCTGTCCCCACTACTCTGTGAACAACCTTCCTGATTTTTCTCAACAGTCTTTATCCTCCACATCCACGAAAATAGCAGTTGCTCCCACAAATAACTAACTTGCTGACTCACTCCTTGGACTTAGTTATCAGCACATTTTTCTCTTTATCTCTCTTCCATATCTATCACAATCTGCAACTATTTCCAACAAAATAGAAGAAAGACAAAATAATATAATAATATAATAATTAAGTTAATTAATTATTATATATCTCAACATAAAACACCAACAAAGAGAGTACTAAGACCGATGATGTATTCCAAGAGGACGATTCAAGTGAGTTGCCATATTTTTATCCAACAGAAGAGACACTGAGAACATCTTCATTGGTTAGAGAAGACATAGATCCGATTGTTGTGCCTCATTGCATGGTGACTAACTTACGTACTGGAGACGTAGGTCTTAGTGATCACGAAGTGGAAGATATTGATAAAAATAGTGATGATGGAGTAGTTTGTAGTATTAAAAGTTCATTTACTTTCTTTTGTTTATAAAGATTAGTTGACTAATTTATTTCTTTCTTTTATCTGAAGGTTCAACTACATCAGTGAAATCATGATGGTTAATAAATTTTAGATAAATATTTTCATCATCTTTATAAGATGTTTTTTCTCTAACATATCTCATGTTGGTAACATTTGTCTAACATGATGGGCAAAAGGTTGGCTTTCTGGTACGCAGACAAAGGATTCAATTTTAGGGAAGTTTTTTTTTAAAATTATTTTATGAAGCAGAAAATGCTCATAAAGGCCAGATATTTATTGTTTCTTTTTCAAATTTTCGGTTTTATGAAAGAATAAAGCTACTGTTAACTAATACAATGTTTTTAGAATATGTGTGTGCACTTTGGATGCTGAAAATGTGTTATCTTGATTGAATCTTCCAATATAATTAGGACGATTTTCTAAAAACTGCACATCCTCGAATTGAAATTGTATATGTTATTATGTTAGATTAATATTGAACTCAATTTTCTCTGTTAGGTATCTAAGTTAAGTTAACTGAGCAATCGAGTGCTATTGTTCTTCTAAAGATAAAATCCAAAATATAATTATTAATGGTGTGAAATTTGCTGACAAGTTGGTTTAAACGCAGACCTCCCTCTTGACCCTTGAAACAATTTTCCTTATGTAGGATAAGATCAATCGCTTGCATTTGTTCATCTAAGGCACCATCCACAGTCATTAATCTATCATGCAAGTTAGGGTATGTCACAGCCCGACTTTTTATTTTCTTTTAGCAAAAATTCTTCTTTTATTCAATTAATGCAAACTTTATAAAACTTTTAGGAATTCTCAATCTTTCAGAAAACTTTAAAAATTTCTCGTACCTGTCAGTCGGATGAGGTGGGGTGCTTTGTCGACTCAATTAATTCAAAGAATGCTTAAATGAATTCAAAGGTTACACAAATGAGTCTCAAGAATGCAAATTTAGACTCAATTCTTACGGAAGTTTAAACTTCAGAGCAGACGACTTGCTCTGATACCACTATGTCACAGTCCGACTTCTAGGGTATCGAAAAGACTAGAATGCAAGGGGCAGAGAGATGGAACAACTAAACTTTACTCAATAAACATGCTCGGTGAATAAGATTTTAATTCGACAATGGATTCATAATTGTAATAAGGTGGGTTTTTAATCAATTATTCTCAAATGAATGAATACTCAACAAAGTTAAATATTGAATCCAACAAAGGAATTAGGTTTGGTGATTAATAAGTATTTCATTCAAAAGTAGGTCATCTTTTAGTTTCAATAATCAAGTGGTGGTTAAAGAAATACGAGGAATCGTTCAAAAATTTTATCAACGTTTGAAAACGGAATTCAGGAAGGATTTAAGGTTTGTTTGAGCACACGGACTCTTTGTCAAGAATTCGAGTATGCAAACAAACATATCAGAATAACGGTGTTGCTGCGTAATTTAAACAAACGACGTCAAATCCCAAGGCTATATGTATGAAGATACATAACCTCAAGCTAAACTTCCAAAATGGATTTAATTTGACAACGAGTCACCCAAGCACGCCGCAACCTCCTCATCCAAACTAATCTGCACGTTTTAGAAATAACATGCAGGGCGTTAGTACAACGTACTCAGTGGACACATGCCAAAACAATTTGAAAGCTTGCTCGATAGAGCTATATAATTGAAACTTGCCTCTTTTGCTGCATACAAGGGTTAGATATATAATCGTTTTAAAAGAGTTTACCACTCGTGACCGCCATAAAAGATTTTTGTTTTGAAAATCGTCTGCGCAGACTAAGTTTATATCTTAGGTATGAGTCAATCTACAACTCATTTTCTTGTGGTGTCGAGAAGTAGCCTCCTCCTCGAACACCGTGACCGGCCCAACCGAAGCAAGGTTCACAGTCACCTTAATGCATGCATTGTCCCGTATTTTACTGGACTTTTATCCTGTGCGTCTACATGACTTGTAATAACATCAACACGTAGATGATTGCATGTAAAACATTTAGGCAAGTCAATAAATTTGAAAAGCGCATGTAATACATAATTAGTAAACGCATTCATCATTTGGTTTTAGTTCAGAAACCCCACCTGGCTGGCGACACTCGCTCGATTACTTCCTTTCTCTTGACAACTACTTCTCGTTTGTACTCATTCTTTCAAAATAATTTTTAAATAAGAACTTATTTGGAAACAATGAATACTTGTCCCATTTATTCGGACTTCTACTTGACTCGGGCTTAAAAGTCTTGATTATTCTAATTAATCGCTCGATTTCTACTTCTACTCGATAGTCTAATCGAAAATTTAGAACTCTCGAATTTCTTAAGCTTAATAATAGAATCTAATTTCCAAAACTTATTAGAAATTGACATTTTACTACTTAGTAAAAATAATCGAGCTGTCGTTTCTCCTTAGTCATTTACTCGTAACAATTCTCAACATTTATTCATACAACATTTTTCACATCAACTACACAACACATAATCAATTATACACAACACATGATTAATCATACAACACATGTATGCACAAATAAATATTTAATATTTATATTCTATTATTTTGCTCGACTTTTAACTCGGACTTTAGATTCTCGTTTTCTTATATAATTAACTTCATTCCTCTTAGAAAAATTCAAGGAATCTAATTATGAATTTTATTTTAGATTTCGAGTCTTTTTACTAATTTTAATTAGTCGATGCTCGGCACGTTTCTCGAGATATATATATATAAACTTACTCAGAATATTCTCAAATTTTAATACCATACTAGAAATAGTTTTAAGTTATTGATTTCTCACTCGATTATACTTTTGGACTCGAGAATCGAGATAATACTATTTATACTTATTATTTCTCGTTATTTTCCTATTTTATTATTAAGAACTCAGTTTTGCTCGATTCAACTTCTAACATACTTTAATTAATTATCTAAACTCTTTTAACTCATTATTACACTTAATTTCTCGTTAGTCGACTTTTATTACGTTTTGTTAATAGAAATTCTTTTCAACTTCTCGTTTGAAACAAACGATCTCAAATACGAACATCTTATCTCTTTATCTCATACTCATGACTTATAACTCATTTCTTATAGAAATTTCATTTTCTATTATTTTATTATCTTTTTATTCTCTATTAATATAAATACTCATTTTCTCATTTTAATCATTAACATCAAACTCATACTTATCTTCTTATCATCATTCTAACATCATCTAACAAGAAATATCTTTCTTGTATAATCACTCATATTTTCATTTATTTCATTTTCTCATAATATATATATTGATTTTTATGAAATAAAATTCATAAAATTTTATTTTCTACCCAAATCGCTCCAAATATACTCAATATCTCATTTATTTCTCTATTTCATTTTTATCTAATGAAATTCCTCAATATATATAATACATATATTTTTTCGAAATAATATATAAAAATAAATATTTTCTATTTAATTTTATTCATCTTTAAATCTTCAAGTTTTTCTCACGATCTTGAAGAACACATCTTCAAAAACTCATATTGACAATAAGAACATCATACTTATTTTTAAACCTATTTTTCTTCATTTCTTTCGATTTTTAGTCAAATAAATTCCATAAAAATACTAAAAATTATATTTCTCAATTTCCATACTCAAAATTTACTCAAAAATTTTCTAATACATCTTATCATCATAATAATCATCAATATTATCATATTTCATCAAAAATCACCAAAAATCATTTTTCCTCATAAATAAGCATAATTCAATTTTTTATGCAAAAATCATAAAAATTCATTTTTCATCTTAAAACACATCTAGATAATATTTGCATGTATCATCATGCTCATAAACATCATTAAACTTAGAAAATTAATAAATCATAATTTATTCATATTTTCTCTATTTTTCATCAATTAAATCCATTAAAAATTCAATAAATTCACCAAAAATTCTCATAAACACATATATGCATATAAATCACATGAAAAATCATAATAAACGTATATCATCATCATATCATCAAATAAGCATCAAAAGTCATCAAGAATTAATTTTTCCTATATTTTTTTTTATTTTAGCCGATTTAGGGGTTTTTACCTATCTTAGGTTCTTTTATCTTTTAAACTCCTAAATCATGCTTATATCCTCATTTTGATCATCATCTCATCATCACAACCCTAAGGTTTGCCTAAGCATAAAGTAAACCATGCATGATTTCCTTATTTCCTTGGTTTACACATACATATATACATCTTAAGAATGAATGAAATCATACTTAAAATACATACAACTTTATCTCTTCTTGGCTTGGATTTTGGATGGCTTGGAGGATGAAAGATGATGGATTTCACTTCCTCCCTTGCATGAAAAATATACAAGGTATAAGAATCAAAGCTTTGAATAATAAGGATCAAATCCTTACTTAGAAATCCATGAAAAATCGATGGATATTGGAAGAGAAAAGAAAGAATTTCTTTGCTTGATTCAATCATGAAGAGGTATAACTTACTTCTTGGATGATCTTAGAAGATGAAGATGGAAAAACACTTCAAGAATCCTCAAGGTTTCAAGCTTCTTTCATGGAGGAATTTTTGTATGCATGTGTGTGTATGTTTCGATGGATATGGAGAAGAAATGAAGAAGGAATTTGTTGCTTCTTCTTTTCGGTAGAGAGAGATGGAGATATAAGGATGCAATGAAAATGAATATGGGGAATGCATCTCTTACACACTATATCTTACAAGATATGAGAGAGAGAGAGAGAGAAAAGATTGAGAAAGATATGGAGAGATTTGGAGAGAGAGAGAGAGGACAATGTGTTGTCTTTATGAAAGGGAGAGTGGCATTCACATGCCTTAGTGAGAGTGGTTTAGGGTTAGTTCCACTATTAGGGATAAGATCAAAGATTATTACTACTAATTTTGCCCGTCAAATTAATTTTTCGGTAGAAAATATCCCCTTTATTTCATTTTATTCCCTCAAACATGTAATAACCCTTCTCGTCTCTTTCTCGTCGTCCAAATTCTCTCTAATTCGTCTTATATTTCTCAAAATAAATTTAGGATTCCAATGATATCATTTTTATGTCAAGATTCCTTCTAACGAATAAGTTTATAAAAATTGCTCGGCTAAACGTGTCGTTAAGCAATTATTTTTACAACTTCTTCAAACGATCTCGGAAAATTCTCCGACTTATCTCAAAAGTCTTAGAATAAATTCTAGTTTCAAATGAGACTAAATTCGGAGTCGGTCAATGAATAGTGTTTTCTCGGTTATCGTTACTATTCATCTGAAATTCAAAGTTCCCAGAAAATTTTGAAATTTATACTCAAGCTCATATTCATATAAATAAGCTCAAACAATTCATCACATACTCGATTCGAATAATCGAAACGAGAAAAATCACATTAGAGCACATAAGGGCATTTTAGTCTTTTCACAGAAAAAATTTATTTTCACGAAAATTTTTAGCACTCTAAACTCATCATTTAGGCATATTAATTTAATTAATATGCACTTAAGAACTTAGAAAAGTTCGGGGTATTACAAATACAAAACCATATATCCATCGAATCAGCATCGACCACTTTTACCTCTCTAGCGACGACCATTTGAAGCGCCTTCCCGCACGCTTTACCCTAATTCCATCTTAAAAAATGCCCGAAAGCACCCATAGAGAATGTTCTAAGGAGCTCTGCACCCCCACTTTCGAATAGCCGTTTCTCTATCGATTCCAACATGCTGAGCTTGTTGTACGTGTTCACCACGCAAGTCACATCTTGTAATGATTTACATACCCAACACTAACCATGCTGAAACAGAATTACAAATCAGAACTAAAAAAATTAAAAAACATAACAAATTCTTTTTAAACGTGAAAAATTATACATCTAACTAAAATAGATCAATCAGGCATCATTAAATATTTAAATCAAATCCAGATACTAATTTAAATCATAATCATAGCATAAAAAACTATTAACTAAGCAAAACTGTACAGATCGAAAAAAAAAATAATACAGATCACATAAACAAATTACGCCCTGTATGGTTTTTTAGCCATCTGTATAGTTTTTTTAAGTGATAATTTATCTAATTTCCATCTATGATACGATTAAGTTTAATAATTTTATTAAATTAATAACCATATTAATTATTCGATCAGATTATAATTAAACTAACTAATTATAGAACATATAACACGAATTAGCCTATTATGCAATCATAATTTAGGAAAATCATCTTAATAAGTTTATAGAGATTACATTAACAAATATTAACGAAAAAAACATACAGGTCGATAAAATTTTATACAGGTCGTTATAACACATGCACGCCCTGTACAGTTTTTAACACGATTTGTACAGTTTTGTATAATTGGAAATTTATCTAATTCGAACTATATTATGATTAGACATAATAATGATATTAAATGAAACTTAATATATTAATTATTCGATAAGTATATAATTAAACTAACTAAAAGCTTCCACATACCACGAATTAACATTATAAGGAAAAGTTAATTTACGAAATCATCATCATAAGTTCTTAAACTAAATTAACTAATGTTTATGAAAAAGAGAAAGCATAAAGATCGGTAAAAAATGATACAGGGCGTATAATCATGAAAAAAAAATATGCACGGGCTGTATAATTTATTTACGATATGTATAGAATCTAACCTCTTGTAGATGTTTCTTTTGCTCTTCTGTTAGTTCTGCTAGGTTTTTTCCTTTCGGATTTGATGACGGAGCCATAATTTCTTGAAGGATTTGAGGGATATTTTTAAACGGTATTATCGAAACAGAAATTGATGTTTAAGGGTTAGAGTTTAAAATTTTGTACAGAAAAAAGAAGAGCGTGTGGAGAAGAAAGGTGGAGAGCACACCTCTGTATAAGTTTTTAATCTCCAATCTGTATATGTTTTTAGAGATTTTTATTGCAAAGTTATTTTATTTTTTTACCGTTTGCAATCTTTAATAGGGAATTGATTCTCATTGAAGAATCTTACAGAAGGTGGGTGGGGGGTTAAATCACTGAAAAATCGATATAGGTCGGCTGGAATTCATACGTTATTTCTTGCATGTGTTGTGGTTAGGGTTTAACAATAGAAAAATTCGGTCAAATAAATAATATAAAATAGATGGGCCCAAAAAACTGACAACCTCGATTATATCTCACTCAATTCGGTCAAATATGGGGTGAAGAGATAGGAAAAACATCTGAAAAGTAAGAATTGTGGGCCAAGTGAGTATATGGAGTAGTTATTTATCTTAATAGGTATATGGAGTATACATTATCCCCATAGTGGGTATTTCGAATTTCAACTCATTCATTATTCTAGTTAAGGTTATCATATTTGACTAATATATGGTATATATATGATATACTACTACTAAATTAAATAATAAAAAAACAAAATTACCTACACATAAATTTTAATATTTACCCACATATAAATTACCACGTGTCAATAGTTTGTCATCGTCCATGTCATTTCCACCTCATCATTAGACTGCAGTGAAATTGTATTTATCCACACATAAAAGTCACTTTTAGAGACATAGATATGTATAGGTAAATGTGTTATGATTTATCCACACATATATACATGTGTGGCTAAATCTCTTTATCTACACAAATATAACCACACCAGTTGACATTTACACTATGTGTAGGTAAAACTATACTCACACATATGCATACTTTTACCTACGTATGTATGTGTGGACAAAACCTTAATTTCTTGTAGTATAGTGCGAGATCCGTGCACATGTTTTAAGAAAAAGTAGATAAATATTTAATAAGAATATTTTAAGTGGAGGAATAGACTCATTTAAGTTGGGACGACTGAAAAAGAAAAATAATTCTACTAACCCAGAACGGAGGGAGTATGATATATTATAATCACCAGCAAAGTCCAAATAATTTTAAGATCGATGACTTTCCATTAATGAACAAGTTTTCAATATGACACAACTACATACACATTTAGTGGATTTAAGACGCCTATAAGTGTTGGGTTCACGTAGAAGGAAAAAAAAAATAGTTTGAAATTGTATACACATACTTAGCCAATAACACGTTAAATCTTTTTTTTAAGCAAAAAACGTAATTATATCAATGAAGATTAACCAAAACAACTTCCATCAACCAAGATGGAAAGGAATCATTTCCAAACCATTTGTTGAGGAAAATTCGAAGCAGACATAGCTAATGGATGAGCAAGATTATTAGCACTTTAATGCATATGATAAACCCCCAAATTAAGCAAATCATTACGAGCATGATCAATAATCTCATATAACTCTTTCAAAAGCAGATAAGACTAGTAACAATTAGGGTGGAGCCAGGAATTTAATTATGACATGATGAATTTCATAGGATAATATCGCAGAATTTTTTTGAATAATATTATAGAAAACATATCGAATTTTGAAACATTATTTGCAATTATACGATTGAAATTTTTCAAAACTATACAAATGTACAACTAAATTGATAGGATATGGCTTAGCTCCTCGGCCCGAGCATGAAGCCCAATCATAATTGGGCCCCGATTGTTAAACTCGGCCTACACAGCTCGGGAAACTCGGCTTACACAGCTCGGCCCACTCAAAGTGACTCCTCCAACAAAGCAATCAAGAATCCTGCATCAAGTACAACTCAAGTTCTAAAAGAGATATAGAAGCTCAGTTAAAGAAGGATCAAGATAAGGCCAAAGAGTCCTAGTAGGAAAAGACTTGTAATCCTAGTCAAGTTCCACATGTAATGGCCTATAAATAGAGGCTTAGAATAGGTTGGAGGGGGGACAATTCTTGTAATCATAATCGCATACAAGCAATAGACGTACTCTTTTCGCTCCGTGGATGTAGATCTATCTCAATAGATCGAACCACGTAAATCCCTCGCGTTCTATTTTCTTTTCGTGTGCATTAATTCTCCGATTCGTGCTCATCGATTGTTTTGCAATAATAGAGATCTGTCATAAATATTAAAGTTAAAAGACTTGGTACAGTAACTTGCCAATTTTAATTGTGACCAACAGTTTCATGAGATCAAACTCATTTATAATTGAGTCAATAAAAAAGTTTTGAGAATTTTTTTTCTTGATAAACATTATGATAGAACTGAAAAAAAATATCATCTTCCATTTTATTCCATTTACGTGAAGCTTACAATGAAGATTATAGTACAATCAAAATTAAGATTAATTAGAGTACAATTAACATAAATTAAGGATATAAAGTAGTAAGCAAAAATAAATAAAACAAGAACAGTCAAAACAGTTCAAAACTTACGAATAAATGTAGATTATGGACAAAATGGTAATTGAATTTTTCAATGTAGGATTGTAAATTTTGTTCTCTTTTTGGGGATTGGGGATTTATTTGGAAAGAATATGGAAGAACTTAAAATCTGCAAGAGGGAAAAGAATTTGTTTCTTTAATTAATAGTAGTGCACACCGGCCGAAGTCAAAATGTAAAAGGTTCTTTCTTCTTGTGTGGGTGGTAGTGTGATTAATTTTCGGGCCAAATATTCGAGTCCACCGTTATGCAGTATTTAAATTTCTTTGTAATGTTGTTAAAAAAAAAGTTTCTTTCTTTATTACTATATGTGGCGGATAAATTAGAGGAAGATATGCATATATGATATAACTATATATATGCATACAAAAGGAAAAATTCTGACAGCGTGGCCTAGAGTGCTAGGGCTTTACATCCGCCCCTGGTAATAATGGGATATAATGTCATAAATAAAATTAGTTTTTGTTAGCCACATAATTTAAAAACCAATTTTGGTCGAACTGATTTCTTAATTTTTGGTTTTCGGTTTTATTTTGTAGACTAATTCACCCCTACGTTATTTTGGAATGATTTAAATACTACCATATCCTTATTAGGTATATATGATTTATAGCCTTAAAATTCGACAACCAAACAAGCTTCTCAAAAATTAACATAATCTCGTTTTATTTATAGTTTTATTTTTTCAAATTATTGATGATAAATTTGAATTAACATAATCTCGTTACATAAATAATCATTCTTTTGACGTGCGAGTATTAGTAATGTCCGTTAGTAAAATAAAAAGCACAAATATATTAGAATTACTAAAGGATCAAAATGTAGTACTTAATTTTATAAAATACAGTCTACAAAATCATATATATAGCTATAAAGGTTAAGTAATTTTGCACTTCTCATTTTTTCTTGTTAATTGAAGACGTAGAGGCAGATCGCTCTACTTTCCTATTCTTTTTACAAGAATCAGAATTGCGTATCCAAGTATACCCCTTTGGTATCACAAACGGATCCACCTCCTCTCCGCCACTACTACTAGTACTGCTCTCTTTCTGCCCGCCGCCGCTGCCGCCCTTCAACGGCGACAAGTAACTGCTGTTATCTTCACTATTGCTCTCTTCCTCGTCGCCCTCTAAATGCGTTGGACTTGACGGCGGAGTGTGGAAGTCTTCCTCAGGCGGTTGTAGCTCAACAAATTTTGTGAATGTTATCACCACTCTCACCGTTGGAACCACTGGGATCGAAATCTGATTCAACATACCCAACCAATTTACTTACAAGATTTCTAAGTGTCAGACACTACAATTAAAAGCGACGAATTTAACGACATACATCTTACTTATGTCTCACTCTATCAAATTTCTTTAGTTTTTTAATTAATTTGTAATTATTAATTAAGATTAATTTATTAAAATTAAAAATAAATTACAATTATTTTTAATTTGCAATTTTTCATTTAGCAATTAACGTTTAGGACAGATACATTATTCGATAACTAGGTTATACTAAGCTTCAATAATTAGAAGAAGATGTGTTCCAAAGGAGATAATCAAGCGGTACTGTAAGTCGTAAGGTCTAGAGGTCAAATCAGTGGTCTCACTTCCCATGTAAAAGTAAAATAGAAGTAGATGTCAGTTATGGTTCATTTTACAATTGATAAATTTATTTCTATAATACGTATTATGAAGATTAACAGTGTGACACTATGGGACACAACTCGGATCCTCTACTCCTTATTGTGTTTTATGTAATATTATCAAAAACGAGTAAAATTTGTGAGACGGAGGATCTGAAACGAAGTTTATTACCTTAACCGGAAACGTCCCCGGTGGGAAGGTAGTCTGAAGCACCTCCCTCATTCGTTTGACGGCCTTAAGCTTTTTGGACAAAATATCTAACAAGCGGTGCAGCTCCTCCGTCTCCAACGGAAACTGTTCCGTCAGCCAAAGCATCGGCCGCAGATTCTTCTTGAACTCCGCTTCCTCCGCAGTCTGCGGTTGCCCCGCCTTCTTCTCATCGGCATTCGCCGTTTCCGCGTCCGGCTGCAGCTTGCATTCGCGGAAGGTGAGCACCACGTTGTGCATTTCGTAAACCCTAGATTTCCACTTCCCCACATGCTCGGTTCTGTCGCCGCGCCGCCAGTTCTTGCAGCTGACTAGCTGCGCATTCGACACGTCGACGCCGGGCCTATGCACGCTCGTCTGGTTGCAGTCCTTGGCGATCTGCGCCTCCGACAGCTTGGCGCCCTTATCGTATTCTGCCACGTGGACTTGCTTCTTGTCGTGTTTGACGACGAGAAGGGTGCCCGTAGGCACCTCCACGTCGCCGGTGTGGGCCCGATCGACGTCGTTGAGGAAGAGGAAGCTGTTGTTGCGGCGCTTGAAGTTGAGCCCGTCGAAGCCGGCGAGGGTGGTGTCGGCGCGTAGGTTTCCAGCGCGCTTCCAGATCTTGTAGGTGTCGGAGGGGGCAATGCGGCCGACGAAGGGCACGATGGAGCTCTCGAAGTGGAAGGAGATCTCCATGTAGAAGTCCCTCATGCGGCGGAGGGCGCCGACGAGGCGGGGGAGGCGCCGCCGCCACTTGGACCAGGTGTTGGTGTGGCCGTGCTGGATGAGGATGGCGGCGATCTCCTTGCAGCGCCGGAGGAGGGCCTCCTGCTGGGGGTTCCAGCCGGCGGCGTTCTGGAGGTAGGTGCTGGCGCCGGCGGTGGCGAGGATGCGGGCGGCCTTGAAGTCGTTGAGGCGGACGGCGATGTGGAGAGGCGTTTCTTTGTGGGGGTTGTCGCGGCCGTCGAGGACGTCGGAGATTCTTTCGGCGAGGCGCTCCTCGGCGATGGATTGGGCTTCGGTGTGGATGGTGCTGGCGTCGGAGAGTTTGGGCAAGGTGGAGACGATTTTGGAGAGGATGACGTGATCGCCGGTGGCCACGGCGTAGTGGGCGGGGCTGTCGGCGTAGTCTTGTGGCTGTACGGCGCCGGTGAGCAACGTCGACGGCTTGGTTGATGGCTTAGACATTTTGATGATCCCTTTCTATTTTAAGTGATATTTTTTTTGTTTCTTTTGAAATTATGCAACAAAAATGAGAGTTGAAAGAAAAAAAAGAAAAGAAAAATTGTTACTTACTCAAGAAAAAAAGGCATGCACCACTTTGAACCTTAGCTCAGTAAAAACAGGATAGCCGGTGGTCTTCCTAATAAACATAGAAGCCACAGAGAATAAAGTTAAGCGATAAACTAAATCTATTAATAGCTAATACTATCATTTTGAGACTGTAAAAATATATATACTATCATTTTGAGGTACAAATTAATATTTTGACGTTGTGACACGGAAATTCAAGAATGTCCCGTCAACTTTACATAATTGATTAATTTTTTGGTACAGAAGGATTTTAGAGTATGAGCTATGTTAGGTTTAAGATGTGAATTGTTATTTTGACTTGGTAACATTTGTTCCGATATGTCTGGAATTTAATTAAATTTAATATTAAATTAGTTAATTGTATAATATGTACTTTTCTTGTTATTATTTTCTGCTTGTTTCTAAGTGCAGATTATTATCAGCTAAAAGATGGATGTGCTAGTAAAAGGAGTGGAACGTACAAGTGAAGACTAAGGAAGTTAAGGACCATAGCATGAGGAGATCATGGGAAATAACTACCTTAGTAATCGCCACAGACCACTATCTTTTCAACCCACTAAAATGGATGAGCCGTGACACTTATGGACGATCAAATGGTGAGAGGGTGTGGATTAAACTGCTCATTAGAAGGAGGATATAAATTCCGCAAGAGGCTTATATCACGATTGCGCTTTTTTAACTCAGAAAATCTCTGGAAATTTCAGTGTTAGTTGTTACGCCATTTGGCCTGTTGAAATGTTAGTAACAACGTCAACCAACACAGTCACCACAGCAGATTGTGAAATCTGCTAAGTGTTAAAGTTTTGGTTTGTGAAGGATCGAATCACTAAAGTAGGTAGTTTTATTCAGATTAATCTTACATTTAGATTACTCTTGCTTGATGTTCTTTATCTAGGCAGATTTATAGGTTGTAAAGATTTGCACGTCTTTTATGAACCCATATTTGTCTCCATCTTTTCTTGTGTTTTTCTTGTGTTTCTTAGTCTTTTTCGAGTCAAAGTGTGTCTGGGAGGACACAAAGTCGAGAGATGGTGTGCAGGGAAGAACAGGTGGGATGCTGGGCAAATTCGATGAAAAATCTATTGTTGAGATGCTGAGATGGTGATACGATGCAAATGGGCATAGGGCTGGAAGCTTGTAGCTGGGCAACATCGAAATATCCATTCTACAAGTCAGGAAGTACCTCCCCATATTCTTTAAGCCAACAGACAAAGTACTCGGAGGAGCCAGGATCTTGGTCAACACATGAAGCAATTCAAGATGCAGACATGGAGGGCAAGATGCGAGTCGGACCAGCAGCAGGTTTTTCTTTTCCTTCAAGGAAGAGGATAAGGATTGGATCTTTCTTTCCTTATCCTAGTCGAGCCTAATCAAAGAAGAATATCTACCAAGTAAGGAAAGAGAATCGTGCATGCATGCATGAAGAGAAAGGGCGGATGTGATATGCATGGAAGAGTCCTTCATCAACAAGGAAACTTTCCTAAACCCTAATTTCCATCGCCTATATATATGGCCGGCTCCATTATGTATTGTGTGCTGATTTTTATTCTTAGTTCTGCATTCTTAGTTGAGAGAAAGTGAGGAAGAAACAAGTCCTACGGGCAATTTACATTTTATTTCGTATTTACTGCTTTAGTTTAGTTGTTGGCTCGAAGCCAAGACCTTAGTTGCTGACTACGCTTTTGGGCAGCAATCCGTTTCCAGTTTTATGTTAAGTATGTTTTTCTTTATATGTTTTGTGTTTACGTTTATTATTATGTCTAACTAAGTTTATTGTTTGGGTTAGATGTAGATGAAGTGATTCTATTTACTCGTTCTAAACTCGTGAGGTCTAATTGTTTAATTTCATTAATTGATTTTGTTCCCGAAACACTTAGGATTAATTTTAGACTTAATTGATATTGACATATGATTGATCACCATCTAGATATTGAGATTAAGTCATTAATAGAAATTGGGATTAATACGAGAGTATCTTTCGTGCCCAAGAAGGTAAAGGGTGTTGGAGAGCAGTCGGTATTGACCTACCCCGTGGCTGTCTTGGATCTATTCATTCTTAATGCCTGTTGGGCAGCATCGTTACTGAAGTGTCTTCGTGACTTTGTTGATCAAGAGAGGAGATCTTGCCTTCTGGTCAAGATCTGTAAAATTGATTAGACATAGGCTAAGTGTGTTTATATCGTGACTTCGTGACCTTAGGGTATTAACTAATCTTTGTCTAAAACCAAGTGATAAAATCAGTTAATTGAATATCCTTGCACCAATGAACGAGTGAAGAGTAATTAGGATCATTGATTCGAAACCCAATCCAAACATCTTTTGTTATTTGATATTTTTACTTGTTGAGTTACAAGTTATTGAGTTATAATCAAAATCCCTTTTGTTGAGTTCTATCCGAAGAGCAGATTACGCCGAGTCCCTTAGGTTCGACCCCACTTGCCGCTGACTACTACCTTGTTGGGCAAGAGGTGTTTATAAATATTATTTGTGCGAAGAGTGTAACGACAGCGCTTCGTCAAATTGGCGCCGTTGCCGGGGACTTGGTTTTTAAGCTAGTTTGCTTTTCTAACTTGAGTTGAGCACGGTTTATACCCAAGCCACATCTACGGAGTGACAGAGATCCACAAGATCACGGTATTTGTCCGGAGGTGATAGCTAAGAGGAATCGAGCAGAACAATGCAAGAAGAAGAGAGATTTGAAGAAAGGTGTTAACGAACCTTCAGAGTTGCAGAACTTGACAGACGAACAGGATACTGAGCAAGAAGACGAATCTTGCTCAACAGCAAGTACAGACAGTAAAGAGTCAACATCCAGTTCAGAAGCAAAAGCAGAGACATCAACAATCATGGCAGGACAGCCAGAGAGAACCATCCGTCAGATCATATTCCCTGAAAACAAGGGAATCAAACCATCAAGTATCCAGTTGCCCACCATCAATGGCAATTGGGAGCTCAAGCACTCGCTAATACACATACTGCCCAAATTCAGTGATCATCCTGGAGAACACCCCCAAACCCATCTTCAAAACTTTGAGATGGCGATCAGCACAGTGAGGAACAATGCCACTACTGCCAGGAACAATGGAGATAGACAAGTTGTTCAAAATAACAACGATGCTGAAGTTGTGAGAAACCAAGATGCTGCCCAAGACACCTTTCCGGACTACGTAAGGCTACTCACGTTCCCGTTCTCACTTCTTGAAAGAGCACGTGAATGGCTCTACACCTTGACAGAGGGAAGCATCGACACATGGAACAAAATGCAGCAGGCCTTTCTTGACAAATATATACCCGTTGGTCGGATACAAAGTGGGAGGAATGCCATTTCATCGATCAAGATAGGGGGAAATGAGTCATTATATGACTATTATGAAAGGTTCAAGAAGTTGCTGGCAAGATGTCCTCAACATCGAATTGAGGATATTGATTTAATCGAGCATTTCTTGAAGGGATTAAGGGCATCAGAGAGGAAATACATAATTGCAGCTTGTGGAGGAGCAATAGTCGATCAACTACCATCTGAAGTGTTCAAGAAAATAGCCACCATGGCTGAACAATCATGAGATGAAGATGATATCCCAAGAGGGGGGTATGAAGGCAACAAAGAAAATCAAGACAACTTGGTCAGTACCATGAAAGACTTCATGACCAAGATGTCTGGCCAAATGGAGGATTTGAAGAAGAAGGTAGATGGCAAGGAAGTTCAAAGAGCTGTGAAGAGATGTGAAGTATGCCAGACAACATCACATATCACCTCAGAATGTCTCAGTTGGTTCGTGGAAGAAAGAGAAGAGGTAAGGGCAATAGGTCAGAACCAGCAAGGCGGAGGGCAACAAAGGTTCTAATATGGTAATAACAATAACTATGGCAACAACTTCGGCTATAGGCAGAATCAACACGAGAACCTGAGGTATGACAACAACCATTACCAAATGCCCCCTGCCCACCAACAACCGCAGCAACCTGTTCAGCAGCAGTATGTGCCTCCACCTCAACAACAACCTCAATAGCAGAACAACTATGTGCCTCCACATCGAGAACCAGCAAAGACGGAGTTCATAAATGAGTCCATTGATAGGTTTACCAACGAGAACCAAAGGCTGAGAAGAGATTTTTAAAACTTTCAACTGGAAAGTCGAGGTCAATTGAACAACCTTCAAGCTCAATTGAATCATATAAAAACCTTGTCAAAGCTTGTAGATGACAAGAGCGGAAGGCTTCCTGCCCAAGTGGAGGTCAACAAGGAGCAAGTCAATGCTATGACTTTGCGAAGTGGTAAGGACTTGTCAGAGATGTTGCCCAAGACCCAACCCAAGGAACCAGCTCGATAGAGGAAACTAAGATGAGCTCAGGAGATATCAATGACATCTACGAAGAGCTAAAGGCAAAGCGTGAAGAAGGGATAAAGGCCAACAAGAATCCCGTCTTTGATAATGAGGAGGATGAAGCCTTGTTTGATTACGTGAAGATGGAGAGATCTAAGCTGGGATTTGACAAAGATGACGTGATGTTGGAGTCTTTGAAAGTTGAGAGGGAAGCAGAAGCTTTGGCCAAGAGGACCGGACCTCGCACAACTAAAGCCAAGATCCCATATCCAAGACGTTTTGCCCGCGAACGTGATCAGAAGGAGTTGGAGGACATGATAGAGGTGTTCAAGAAAGTAGAAATCAACCTGCCCCTTTGATAGCGTTACAATCCATGCCAAAGTGTGCAAAATTTTTGCGAGAAATGTGTTTAAAGAAGACAAAATACCCAGATAATGCTCGTTTCCATGTGGAGAATGTGTCAGCACTAATGAATTCCCACATTCCGATCAAGAAGAGGGATCCTGGCATGTTTGCCATCCCATGCACGATTGGTACTACATCAATACCCAAGGCGATGCTTGACTTAGGAGCTTCGATAAATGTGACGCCAAGAGCCATGTTCGACGAAATGAGTGTTAGACCCCTTTCCCCTACACGTGTCGCCATCCAATTAGCAGATTTATCCACTGTCTACCCCGATGGAGTGTTGGAGGACGTGTTGGTCAAAGTGGGGGATCCTCTATTTCCAGCCGACTTCTATGTTCTTGATATGGGAAAGAAGGCAATCAAGAACCCAGTGATCTTGCTCGGAAGGCCGTTCTTGAGGACGGCCTGTACCAAAATCGATTGTGACACTGGGAGGTTGACAGTTCAAGTAGCTGGAGAAGTCATCGAGTTTGACGCTTATTGGCAAAATCAGGATGATGCCCTAGAACACCTCAATACCCTCAATACATGTGGTCGACGAATGGAGATATTGAATAGCTTAAGTTACTTCTTAGAAGACAACAAGGACGCAGGTCAGGAGGAGCTCAATTTAATACAGGGGCTTGACCAGGATCTCGACCAAGAAGGGGATATTGAGGATGATGGTGCCTTGTTGGAGTTTTATGAAGGTGATGAGTACGAAAGTGATAAAGACTATGGGACGGATGAGGAGTTAGAGGACAACACTCCTAAAAACTTCCATAAAGAAAAAGACAAGTTCGATGAGGAACTTGAGGAGATACCCCATGATGAGACTGAAGAGTTAGTAGAGGAATTTTGGCAACAAACAGTTCTTGAGGAGGATGCCAGCTTGCCGACAAAAGAGGATCTTGCCCAGAACAAGAAACCAGCAGATGTGGAGGAATACAGTTATGCAAGGATTCCGAGCAACATGCAGCCTCAGGGATTTGAACCACTCAATATCCCTGAATTGAAACCGGAGGACAGGTTGGTGCCATCACTGCAAAAGGCTCCTACTTTGGAGTTGAAACCTTTGCCCAAGCACCTGAAATACATATATCTTGGCAAGAAGGAGACCTTTCCCGTGATCATATCATCTGAGTTATCGAGCATGGAGGAGATTAGAGTTGGAGAGGTGCTGAGCAAGTATAAGGAGGCAATAGAGTGGACGTTGGCCGATATCAAGGGTATTAACCCTTTGGACTGTGTTCATCACATTTTGCTTGAGGAGGATGCTGCCCCCGTAAGAGATCCACAAAGGAGATTGAATCCAGCCATGAAAGAGGTGGTAATGAAGAAGATACTTAAGCTTCTTGACTTGGGGATCATCTACCCCGTGTCCGACAGCCGGTGGGTGAGCCCTGTGCACATGGTACCCAAGAAGTCAGGAATCCAAGTTGTTGAGAACAACAAGAACGAGATGGTGGCCATGAGATTACAAACCGGATGGTGAGTGTGTATAGATTACCGAAAGCTCAACCAAAAGACGAAAAAGGATCATTTTCCTTTGCCCTACATCGACGAGATGCTTGAGAGGTTAGCTGGTAATGACTATTACTGCTTTCTTGACGACTATTCTGGTTACATGCAGATCTGGGTTGTTGATGAGGATCAAGGCAAGACCACCTTTACGTGCCCGTTTGGCACATTTGCTTATAGGAGGATGCCGTTCGGGTTATGCAATGCACCAGGGACATTCAAAAGGTGTATGATGCACATCTTTTCAGACCTTCTTGAAGAGTGTATCGAAGTCTTCATGGACGACTTTACTGTCTACGGCAAGACCTTCGAATCATGCCTCAACAACCTGGATCGAGTCTTGAAGAGATGTGTTGAGAAGAGCATTGTGTTGAATTATGAAAAATGTCATTTCATGGTAAGAGAGGGAATCGTTTTGGGGCATGTCATTTCAGGAAAAGGAATTGAGGTGGACAAGGCCAAGATCGATATTATTGCCAAGTTGCCCTACCCAAGATCGGTGAAGGAGTTAAGAGGATTCCTAGGGCATGTTGGATTCTATAGAAGATTTGTCAAGGACTTTGCCAAGATCGCCCAACCAATGACGAGACTACTTCAAAATGAAGTACCATGGGAGTTCAATGAAGATTGTAAGAAGGCGTTCCATGCCTTGAAGGAGAACTTGATCATAGCCCCCATTATCCAACCTCCGGATTGGGGGATGCCTTTTGAGTTAATGTGTGATGCCAGTGGTTATGCCGTTGGAGCAGTTCTTGGGCAAAAACGCAGAAAGGAGAGCTATGTCATCTATTACGCATCCAAGACGTTGAACCTAGCCCAATGTGACTATGCCACTACGGAGAAGGAGTTGTTGGCCATCGTCTTCGCCTTTGAGAAGTTCAGATCCTATTTGCTTGGAGGCAAGACCACAGTATACACAGACAACGCGGCGCTGAAGTACTTATTGTGCAAGAAGGAGTCCAAGCCAAGATTGATTAGATGGATTCTTTTGTTGCAAGAATTCGATATAGAAATCAAAGACAAGAGTGGTGTCCAGAATCAAGTTGCCGACCACCTAAGTCGAATCCTCCAGCCAGACGATGAGGTGCCAATCAAGGAGACATTTCCCGATGAGCACCTGAGTCTTGCCCAAGAGGAACCATGGTACGCTGATATTGTGAATTACTTGGTGACTAGAGAGATCCCCTCCGATCTTGGGCGTTATCAAAGAAACAAGCTTAAACATGAGAGTCGTTTCTACATTTGGGACGAGCTATATTTATGGAGGAAATGTGCGAATAAAATAATAAGGAGGTGTGTCGAGGACAAAGAACAAAGAAGCATTCTTGAGCATTGTCATAACAAGGAGTGTGGAGGACACTTTGGGCACCAACATAATGCAAGGAAGATTTTGGAGTGTGGTTTTTATTGACCAACTTTGTTTAAGGATTGTTATGAGTGGGTCAAGATGTGCGAAAAATGCCAAAGGGAAGGCAACATCACAAGAAGGAACGAGATGCCCATGATCCCGATTTTGCCCGTGGAAGTGTTCGATATATGGGGCATGGATTTTATGGGACCATTGCTGAGTTCCAAAGGCAACAAGTACATCATATTGGCAGTGGACTATGTCTCGAAGTGGGTAGAGTCTCGTGCTTCATACAAGGATGATTCAAAGGTCGTCTCTAACTTTTTGAGAACTCAAATTTTCAATAGGTTTGGGGTACCTCGAGCTATCATTAGTGATCAAGGTTCTCATTTTTGCAACGCGACGGTGACCGCCTTGTTCAAGAAGTATGGAGTTACTCATCGCGTGTCAACAACCTACCACCCACAAGCCAATGGACAAGCTGAATTGTCTAATAGAATTATCAAAACGATCTTGAGAAAGACCGTGGGGACAACAAGGAAGGATTGGAGTATACACCTCGATGATATCTTGTGGGCGTATAGGACTGCCTTTAAGACACCTTTTGGCATGTCTCCTTATCGCATGGTCTATGGCAAGAGATGTCACTTGCCCTTGGAGTTGGAACATCGAGCACATTGGGTTGTTGCCCAACTCAACCTCGACTGGAACGAGGCAGGTGAATCAAGGAAGCTCGAGATCCAGGAACTCGATGAGATCAGGCTCCAAGCCTATGATAATGCCGGTCTATACAAGGAAAGGATGAAGAAGACCCACGATCTTTTGATTAAAGAAAAGGAGTTCCATTTTGGGCAACAAGTGCTGCTTATCAAACTCGGTTCAAGCTATCTTCAGGGAAGCTCTCGACCAAGTGGGCAGGACCTTATGAAGTTCAAGTTCACTTCCCAAATGGAGCTGTTGAGATCAAGGATCCCAAGAACGGGAAGATTTTTAAAGTTAATAGCCAGCACCTGAAGGCCTATCTTGGGCAAGAACAGTTTGTTGAGGGGGTACCATCTGGGTTTCCTGTCGAGGAGGACCTCTGACTTCTAAGGAGGGGGGGGGGGGGGTGTCGTGCCCAAGACCTTAAATGGGGCGCTGTCCAGGAGGCAACCTGGTGAGTTTTTTTAATTTCTCGTTATTTCTTTTCTTTTATCATTTATTTTCATAAAAATATGAAAATCCAAAAAAAATCGTAAAATTATGAAATTGAAAAAAAATTAGTTAGTTTATGTTTTAAGTATTTTATTTTGAAGCATTTTATGTTCGAGTCTAACCATAGGGGAAAGTTTGTTTCCGGAGTGTATTTGTGTTTTTAAGTGTGCATGAGATGTTGAGCAAAATGCAGGTTGTAGATCAGGATCCACAATAAAGGAAGGAACTGTGGGAGTGGAGCAGAGGTTTTGGGCAAGAACCAAGTCGTTGGTCAACGACTGTTCAAGGCGGTTACTATACCCCTAAAACTACGCGCCTTTTAAAACCACCCTACCACGCCTATACCCCCACTACCCGATTTCAAATTCAAGTCTGCAACTTCTCCTCTTCTCTCTTCTCTCTCTCTCCATCAAAACCTCCGAAACCTCTACTATGGTGTCCACTCGCCCAAGAAACAAGTTGAACAAAATCCCCACCGGAACTAGTATCGATCTCACTACCAACAACCCTACCACCGCCACCACTAAACCCAAAACCACCACCAAAAGAAAATTACCCATGGAATCCGCCAACCCCTCTGTTGATCAAAACCCTGAAATTACCATCGGAACCACCGTGCCAAAAAGCCCTCTGGTCGATGCAACGTTGCTAATGAGTGACGAAAACCCCAGTTTGATTGAAGAGGCGGCGAAGCAGACGGAGGAGGAAACTCAGTCTAAGCTGGCGTTCGAGGAAGAGGAATTAGAGGAAGAAGTAGAGGAAGAAGACGACGGTGAGGACGAAGAGGAAGAGAAAGGTGATGAGGGAGAAGGCGGCAATGGCGATGAGGATATTTTGATGAAGCCATTGACGCAGTAGCGGCGAGACTGGCAGCGGAGATGTTGGTGCAGGCGAAGACCAAGGCCAAGGAAAGTCTGGCGAAGAAGAAGGGAGCCTAGACGGCTAAGAAGCATCCTCACGGAGGCGAGGGAACACCGGCGAAGAAGCACAAAACTGCTGCTTCAGACGCCGGCTCCTTTCAACCGTCGATCTCAAAGGGGACGGCCGTCGAGACTCTGTCAAAGGTTAGCGAAGAAGAAGAAACAGGGGACGATGTTGGTGAGGAAGTGGACGTTGACCAGTCTACCCCAGCAAGTGGCAGGAACAAGAAAAAGAGGAAGGGCCCTACAGTGGTGATGTGTAGGAAGCCCAGAGAATGGAAGGTGACAGCACCCAGGGTTCTTGACTTCAAACTCTACGAGAACCTGGGTGTTGTCCAGGAAGTTAGGGAGCTGTTTGAGGGGATAGGCTGGAAGAAGTTTTTGGAATGGCCTATGGAGGTCTATGAGAAGCAAGTTAAGGAGGTATACAGCACGGCGGCGATAACAAGTGATCCCGAGAATGGGGTGAGCATGATCTCCTTCTCACTTTTGGGCGAGAAGTATGACTTCCAAGTGAGTGCACTGAATCAGATACTGGGGATGGTGAGTTTGAGGAATCTGGCCAAGAAGGAGTTCATGGAGGCCAAGACCATGGTGCCACCCCCAGGAGATGTGGCTTATGAGGAGCAGTGGAAGGAGATCGGGAATGGAACGCCGTACTACGGGGCTAACAACAAGGGAACCGAGCTGAAGACTCATGCCCTTAGGCTTTGTCATCGCATCCTTGCATACAACTTGTATGGCAAGAACGATAGCGGCAACAGCTTGAGCAACAAGGAGCGGGTACTTACTGTGGTGTATGCACACCAAGACCAAGGTCAATTTCGCGGCGTTTCTTGGAGAGCAGCTCAAGACGGTGTTGGCAAAGCAGGCGTTGGGATGCACTTGTGGCCACTTCGTGACGGCCTTTGCAAATGGAGTTGGGGTCTACGATGAGCTGAAAGGGAAGTCGATGATGGTGGTCAACAAGCTGGGAGAAGCTGCCTTGAAGAAGATGAATGATATTGAGCTGAGAAATGGCAGATACGTGTTTGTTGACTACAGCATGCCAAAATCCACCAGGCGACCACCCTTGGGCAAGAAGGAGGAGGCAAGCACCAGCGCAGCGATGCTGCCCAACATCGAGATCGAGACCAGACTGGCCAATATGGAAAAGTTGTTGACCGAGATCAGGGATGCCCAGCTGGCATTCTTTGTACACCAAGGTTCAGGTATTCACTTGAATCTTCTCTTTGACTTATGTTCCTCCCTTTTATGTTAGTTTAGGATTTTATTTTTTTTCGTTTTTGTTGTTAAGTCTTGTTTTGTATTTTTGTGATGTTAGTCGAGAGGGTGTTTTTATTGTCTTCACCCACAATTTGCCCAGAAAATTGTGTGGTGAAGACCTTAAAGTTCCCATCTCAGTCTGTTTGTAATTAAATGTTGAGTCAGTTTGTTTTATGTTTGTTTGTTACCCAACAGTTTACCCACTTTGCCTAAGGCAAAGTGTGTGGGTGTTGGGGAGTCAGTTTGTATTTTTAAAGTGTGTTGATCAGCATGTTGGTATGATAAGTTGGAATAGGTTTATAGATGATGCCGTATGTAAATAGGTAGGACGGAATGATATATTGGGCATTAACTGTGAGGATTTGAGCTTTTAAAATGCTATATACATGTGCAGCATTGCTTTCTTTCATGAGTGATAATGACCAGTTGACATTTGTTGATCTAGAACTTGCCTGCATCTCTCATTAAAGCTTCATGAAACTTAGTTGAACTACTTAGATGAATTAGGCATTTTTGTTTAAAGAAGCCCATGGCCAAAAATTCCCTACCTTGACATTTATCCTTTGATTAGCCCCTTTGAGCTTGGATCGTATTCTTTCAATCCACTTATAGAAGCCTGAATTTTAAGCCTTTCCGGTCAAGAACTCAGGTCTAGAAGAACAAGGGATGGAAGGGAATGTTGGGTAGCACTTACTGGGCATTATCACCTAAGTTAGAGGTGTTGGGTTAAAAAAAAAAGAAATAATAATAATAATAATAATAATAATAATAATAATATTATTATTATTATTATTATTATTATAATAATAATAATAATAATAATGTTTAAAAGTTTAGAAAAAAATAAGTGTGCTAGATGAAAAGGAGTAAGGAATCGAGGGCAATCTGTTGCTCGAGAACCTAGTTCTTGACTTAGCCAGTTCTTTAATTTCCCTACCTTTTGCCTTAGGCCACATTACAACCCATTAAAGACCTAAGGATAAGCAGTTCAATTTTGTTCAAAGGAGTAGAGATGTAGAGGGCAGGCAAGCCTATGGAGAAACATTGTTGATCTTGGTCAAGAGCGTATACACTTAACCTTATACACTTGAGAGATGAGTGCTGGTGAGGATATCCTTGTTGCCCAATAACTCTATCTTGACCTGTTTGATGGCAATGTCTGATTATATATTCTGTTTTGACTAACATGTGCATGAGCTGATCTTTTGAGTCTATGTTTTTGTTTTGTCTTTTCTGTGTTCGAGTCTTGGGCAAGTTGCAACCATACACTTGAGGGCAAGTGTAATTCAAGTGTGTGGGTGTGATGCACCCATATTTGTGTCCATCTTTTCTTGTATTTTTCTTATGTTTCTTAGTCTTTTTTGAGTCAAAGTGTGTCTGGGAAGACACAAAGTCGAGAGATGGTGTGCAGGGAAGAACAGGTGGAATGCTGAGCAAATCCGATGGAAAATCTGTTGTTGAGATGCTGAGATGGTGATACGATGCAAATGTGCTTAGGGCTGGAAGCTTGTAGTTGGGCAACATCAAAATATCCATTCTACAAGTCAGGAAGTACCTCCCCATATCCTTTAAGCCAACAGACAGAGTACTCGGAGGAGCCAGGATCTTGGTCAACACAGGAAGCAATTCAGGATGCAGACATGGAGGGCAAGATGCGAGTCGGACCAACAGCAGGTTTTTCTTTTCCTTCAAGAAAGAGGATAAGGATTGGATCTTTCTTTCCTTATCCTAGCCGAGCCTAATCAAAGAAGAATATCTACCAAGCAAGGAAAGAGAATCGTGCGTGCATGCATGAAGAGAAAGGGCGGATGTGATATGCATGGAAGAGTCCTTCATCAACAAGGAAACTTCCCTAAACCCTAATTTCTATCGCCTATATATATGGCCGGCTCCATTATGTATTGTGTGCCAATTTTGATTCTTAGTTCTGCATTCTTAGTTGAGAGAAAGTGAGGAAGAAACAAGTCCTACGGGCAATTTACTTTTATTTCGTATTTACTGCTTTAGTTTAGTTGTTGGCTTGAAGCCAAGACCTTAGTTGCTGACTACGCTTTTGGGCAGCAACCCGTTTCCAGTTTTATGTTAAGTATGTTTTTCTTTATATGTTTTATGTTTGCGTTTATTATTATGTCTAGCTAAGTTTATTGTTTGGGTTGGATGTAGATGAAGTGATTCTAATTACTCGTTCTAAACTCGTGAGGTCTAATTGTTTAAGTTCATTAATTGATTTTGTTCCCGAAACACTTAGGATTAATTTTAGACTTAATTGATATTGACATATGATTGATCACCATCTAGATATTGAGATTAAGTCATTAACAGAAATTGGGATTAACACGAGAGTGTCTTTCGTGCCCAAGAAGGTAAAGGGTGTTGGAGAGCAGTCAGTATTGACCTACCCCGTGGCTGTCTTGGGTCTGTTCATTCTTAATGCCTGTTGGGCAGCATCGTTAGTGAAGTGTCTTCGTGACTTTGTTGATCAAGAGAGGAGATCTTGTCTTCTGGTCAAGATCTGTAAAATTGATTAGACATAGGCTAAGTGTGTTTATATCGTGACTTCGTGACCTTAGGGTATAAACTAATCTTTGTCTAAAACCAAGTGATAAAATCAGTTAATTGAATATCCTTGCACCAATGAATGAGTGAAGAGTAATTAGGATCATTGATTCGAAACCCAATCCAAACATCTTTTGTTATTTGATATTTTTACTTGTTGAGTTACAGGTTATTGAGTTATAATCAAAATCCCTTTTGTTGAGTTCTACCCGAAGAGCAGATTACGTCGAGTCCCTTGGGTTCGACCCCACTTGCCGCTGACTACTACCTTGTTGGACAAGGGGTGTTTATAAATAATATTTGTGCAAAGAGTGTAACGACAGCGCTTCGTCAGTCTTATATTAGTTGATTAGTCTAGGATTAGATTTAATCTTCTAAGGCATTCAATTCTTGAGTAGATCGTGCTGTGAAAGATTGAATGTTGTTTTGTTCTGTATTACTATCATTTGATTTTCAATATAGTGTTTTGGATGTAAAGCACCGACAAGTTTAATCACCTACCAAAAAGTTTATATCTTTATGTTATTTATTTCGCTGCATGTTAGAACATGAGTTATGACGGATGATCTAACATTTCTTATTTAAACACAAAATATGTTGTGGTTGTAGTAATTTTGGGCACTAAATTTTAACAAGTCTTATCAAAGCTTAAACTTGATATACTAAGTTCTGTTTCAGTGTGCAGATTACTACATGGATACCATGAGAAGACCCCCTTATTTTGGATAGTAATGAGAAAAACTATCATATGTGGAAGTCACACATGAGGATGTTCATCAAAATTAATTGATGAACGGGCTTGGCTTTCTGTTTGTTTGTGTGGCCAGCACCACGCACTACTGAGAACAGTGCGAAGGATCTGAAAGTGTGAAGCGAACTAAGTTGAGAATGCTCACATCTAAGTTCGAAAATTTGAGAATGAGGGATGATGAAACTATGACTTCATACTCTGAGAAGGTTACTGAAATTGCATATGAAGTTGTTGCTCTCGGAGAACCCATAAGAAATGAGAGGCTTGTCAGTAAGATCATGAGATCTTTACCCGAAAAGGTTTAACATGAAAATCTCTGCCATTGATGAAAAAAGAGATGTGTCGAGACTTCGTGTTGGTGAACTTTTCAGTATTCTTCTTACTTTTGAAATGAACTTAGAACAACAAAAATATGTTTCTAAGGGAAAGAGTATTGGTTTTCAAGTTGAGTCACTTGATGTTACTGAAGAAGAAGAATCAGAATGCTCGGATCTTGAATTACTAGAAAGAATTGTTCCAACATTTCCATGCTCACAAAAATATTCAATTAAGTCATCAAACACATGAGAAAGAACAATGGTATGTTTAAACCAAAGAAAGTTCAAGATCAACCAACATCTGGATCAACATCATCTCACAAACCTGTTGGAAAGGAACATGTTAAAAACACTCCTTCCAACATTGATTCAATTTAGTGTAGAGGTTGTTCTAGCATGAGACATCAAGTGAATGCCCCACAGTGCGTAGGAGAATGCAAAGGAACCTGAATACCACAGTGGAAGTGAGTACAAAGAATGAGAAACTGAAGAAGTCGAGTCTGATCATGTACTTTTCCTTGCAAAGGTTGATGAAGATGTGTTCTCTGATGATGAAATAATTGATGATCTTGATGATATTGTATTAGATGACATAGATGTAAATAAATCTAACTTTGAAGGTAATACTTTCATGTTCATCAATCAAGTGTTGTTTGTGATGTTGATCCATCTGAACTTGACAATAACTTAAGAGTTTGCTCTATCGCAGGTGATGACTATAATGTAGATTTGAGTGATGTTATCTTAAATGACATAGATATAAAAACATCTAACTTTGAGGGTAATACCTAATCTTTCACCAATTCGAGTGTTGATTGTGATGTTGATACATCTGTGTTTGAAAATAACTTGGGTATTTACTCCTGTGCAGGTGATGATTGTGATGTTGCTGCATCTAACTTTGATGGTAACTCTTCTGTTTACACCTTGGAAGATGTTGATCGCATCGTTCAAAAGGATCATGATGTTATGCTCACTAATGAAAATGTTACTGAAGTTGTTACTAACAGACTTGTGAATGACAGTATTGATCACGATGTTGATTACTCAGATATGAATGTCAATCTCGTTGAATCAAACATAGATGACATTAATCTTGATCATTACTCTTATGTCAAAGTTAATCAGGGTGAAAGATATCATGTCGAACCTTCATCAAATCTCAGTTCACTAATGGAAGTGTTGATCATAATGTTGGTAACACAGTGAATTCAACATCCAAACCATTTTGGTATAACTTAACCCTTAAAGAAAAAGAGCTTGCCAACATTGTCGTAATGAACAATTATGAAGTTGTCTTCAATCCGGTTGAAGCTCTGGAAGAAGTAAGAAGGTTATATGATGTACTTGATGAATAGTGTTCTGATCAAAGAAAGGAGCTCCTCTTTTTGATTGACAAAAATCAGTCACTTAAAAGTCAACTCAAGAAACTTGAGGTCTTGCTTACTAGAAAAGACTACGAATTGTTCACGCTGAACCAGAAACTTGGTGAAGCACAGACAATGTCACATCCCGATTTCCATAAACCGAGACGCGATAGAGGAGAATAAAGAAGCGGGAAAGAAAGAGGCTTACGTTTTGCACATATAAAAAATTATTCACAAATTTAATAAAGTGAGGCGACAAAATCGCGCTACACCCATTAAAATAAAAAAATTAGGATAAACCTGTGTCTAGCATAATAAAATGAGTCAACCATCCATTTCACCAAATGATGTTATCATGAGGGAGTGGGAATTCGAGCATCCAAGAGAAATTGATCACAAGGCACTCTCTATAAAAATAATAAATAACACAAAACAGACAAATTCAGAGTTGCACATTTAAATAACATAGCGGAAGCACACAATAGTTACAACAACAACCCTTTTCTCAGCCTTGCGTTCCATCACTTGCCTCTCGACCTGAAAACATTTGGAATACATTTTGGGTATAAGTAATAGTGTACTCAGTGGGTAAAATTTTATAAATAATTTTTGTAAAAACCAAAATAGTTGGTATATCCAAGTTTTACTCGTAAACTTAGAAGGTTTCAAAACATAAAGCCACTTCTAAGATACGTCAAACCTGTTTTATTTGCGCGCCAACAGTGTCGTTCTAGTGTTATTCCTATAATTTCGTGGTACGGTTACTTTCCCGTTTCAACCACAACACAAGATCTCGGCCTTAACCCATCAGATCCAAAACATATTTCCATACTAGAAAACGATGGTGATCAATCCACCGAACTTCTAACCACGTGTACACAGCCTATTGTTAGTGTGTTAAACCAACAAAGGACCCCGATCGATATCATAGGAACCTTAAACACATAGAGCGCACTAAAATATTGTTATGAATAACTATTTTTCTTTTTGAAATATCAGAGTGTTAGGAATCGGGTACTTGTTCGTGTATATAATAATGAACAATGTTTACTTTATTGATAAACTTGAACACTAACAAACTGATAAGTATTATAGTGAAACTGAAGAACAAAGTTTAGATAAACCAGAGATCGTCTGAAGTTAGACTTATGCCTGCAAGACGAGAATACGCCCTAGTAGTGCTCACAGAAAAACGGCTCGTCCCCAAAGGTTAAAACGATCTTAACATCTCGGTAGTAGTAGCACAACAAACTGGACCGAGCACCGGCGAACTGGAACTGGAACGAAGACTGAACTGGAA
>CM055956.1:65957676-65998883 GCA_029490685.1 Schizonepeta tenuifolia | reverse complement strand
TGATATGCTATGCTTTGCTTATGCTTTAGAGAGATGAGAGAATGCTTCGATTGTTGAGTGAAAAATGCAAATGAACATGTCTCCTTATATAGCATCTCTCGGACATGTGGAGGGGCTCGTCCCATTAACACTGCCATGAATGGCCGACGGTTTCTAGACGTGAAGAGGTGGCCGGATGTGAACAGCCTTTGCTGTTACAGAAGCCACAGGTCATAGTCCGATGGGCTTCACACGATTGGGCTTACGAAATGGGCTGAACAATTAAATGAATTGGGCTCATGAGCCCGAGAGCCCAACCCGCCCGTCCGGACGGATGACAGCGGCGTCAGCGGCGCGCGTGCGTGTGTGTGCGCGAGGACACCCATACACACCAACTCATACACACCAACCCAACAAGTTATTAAGCCCATACAGACTTAGCCTTAAATGCTAGTCAAATCATCCACATATAACTGATGTGTGACAACTAACATTTATTATAATTAATAACATGTTAGTTACAACTTCAATATCCAACATTTAGCATACAATATCTCACTCACCGGAAATCGGTATAGAGATATTAAATATACCACATTCATCTACTCACGATGTAGATTAACATCCAATAAATATTTTAAATAAATAATAAATATTTAATTAAAAATATTTATCCTCAAATTAATGGTTAACTATAAATCATTTCCAACAATCCCTCACATGATTGAGAATGCCAATGCAAAATGAATGCAAATGCAAAGTTCAACCCTCAAGAGACAATATTGCATTTGGCTTGGTGGCTTGTGGTCTTGAACCTATCCATAGTCAATATCATCGAGTATACCGGTGGCATAGTGGTTATGAAAACCTTGAACTAGTCCTCCATGGTGTATATCGAGACAATAATATTGACGCAATATCATCTCAATTCCGTCCGTTCTAATATTTTGTTTCCTTTTCGGCCTTGGACACCCCTTTTGATTCATAAGTGTATCAATTGAAGCGGCCCTCACTTCACACTTAAATAGGTGATTCTTATTTCCAAGTATCCTACTATACTTGACCTCTCCGAGGTATCTAAGAATCATTAAAAATCATAAGACTTAACCTCACCACGTGTAGGTAAACAAACACTCACCGTTCTTAGAGAATAGGTATGTTTGAGTGTTTAACATACGGATTCTTATAACTTTGTTGTCCCATTGAACCAAGCTCTTGGGATCCTCCAATCTACAAGGTTGGATTTCCGCTATAATAATCCTTAAGATGTGGATTTAACACTCATTCCCTCTAACGGTGTATACATTTGATCTTGATTAATGCTCTTACTCAGCGAATCCGCTAGATTATCTATTGACCTCACATAGTCAAATGAGATAACCCCACTCAAGATCAAATGTCTTACGGTGTTATGTCGTCGACGAATATGTTGAGACTTACCGTAATAAAACATATTCTGTACCGGTCCAATAGCAGATTAGCTATCGCAGTGTATCAACTCAGACGGCACAGGCCTCGTCCAACATGGAATATCCTCGAAGAAATTCTTAAGCCATTCAGCTTCTTCACCAGCTTTATCCAAAGTTATGAATTCAGATTCCATGATAGACCTTGCAATACAAGTTTCTTTCTTGGACTTCCAAGATAGTGCACCACCCCCAATAGTGAACACGTATCCACTTGTAGAAAACGAGTCTTTGGAATCAGATATCCAATTAGCATCACTAACGAGCCCAAATTTTGTGCTCTTTTCGAGTCTTGTTATAAGTCTATATCGAGTCGTTTTGTGTATCTTTAATGTCTGGGAGGACGCATTGTAAAGGCAGGGAAGAACAGGGCAAACAATGAGGAAATAAAGCAAAAAAGGGCAATATATGACCATATTCCGCGAGAGAGCTTTGGACACAGATACAATGCACTTTGGGCAAGGAAAGGGAGCTTGCAGCGTGGGCAAAGAAGTGCACATTCAACACTAAAGTTATCCCGCTTCACAACCTGACCAAGAGAAAACTACACCAACTTCTCGTGGGATCGACCCTATACTTACCGCTAACTGTTCTTAGTTGTGGGCATAGGAAAATTATAAATGTATTTTACACGTGACTCAAACGACGATCACGTCAAAATTATTACCGTTGCCGGGGAGTTGTGTTCCTAGTAGTTTTCTCTTTTGTTTACTTGTTTAGTTCTTTTTGTTTGTATCGCTCTAACCATGTAGGAAAATTTAATGAGTGACGACTCTTAGACCGATAGACGAATGCTTGGACAAGAAGGACATGAATAATTGGGCAAGACAAGTAGACAAGGACCTAACTGGAAGTTGATGGATGACATTGTCTGAAGGCTTACTATGGGCTTGACGAGGATGAAAAGGCGGAGTTTTCCAAACTCCAAGTACCCAATCGACAACCAGGTGAATGAGGCCACGTCATGCCCACGACGTAAATTAAGGAGCTTGCCAGGAGGCAACTTGGTATCTTTCCCTTTTTATTTTTATTTTTTTTTTGTTTTAGTTTAAACCCTAGGTTAGGTAGTATATGTCGCAAAGGTATGGTTTGTTCATGACGTGTAGGAGCTTGGGCACGGAAGCAAGGACATGATGAAATTTAAAAGCGAAGGCATGACCACTACTAAGGCTTTCTCTACCCGAATCTTTAGGCAATAGGGGTCTGTTATCCTTGGGTTGGAAGGTACACAAGTCAGGCAGCTTGAGCGAGTTGGAGGAGGCTGTTGTCGCACACAACGAAGTGTTGCTGAGGATGTCTCTTGCCTAATTAGTCAGAGAAGATAAAGTTGCTCGATGAGTGAATCAAGATGAGGAAGGCAATCCTTTCAACTAGTCGCCTTTGAGAGCACGAGATGCTTGCAAAACTTCTTTTCCAAAACCATCAGAGGTGGGCAGAATGATCACCTGCCATGCCCAAGTAACAGGGAGTTGCAAACCCTTGAGCTTGACCAGACTGGACGAAGAAGCCACTGCAGCATGTATGGAGACCTTCAAAGCCTGCCCAAACTGCACATAATGAACTCGCCAAAGCAAGGTTCCATGTTATACCTCCTTCATAATTGTTTCCTCCCAGGTTCTTTTTTAGGTTTAGTTTTAAGTTTTTAAGTTCTTAGTTGAGTCGGTCCTCTTATTGACTCACTTTTGCCCAAAGCAAAGTGTGTGGGTAGGAAGACCATTGTTGTTTGTTTATTTTTCTTTTCTTTTCAGTTGTTGAGTCGGCCCTTTCATTGACCACTTTGCCTAAAGCAAAGTGTATGGATGAGAGGACCCTTGTTGTATTTGCTTTTTCTTGAGTCAATTTGTTTAACCCTTTTTGCTTACCCACTTTGCCCAAAGCAAAGTATGTGGGTAGAAGGGGGTGTCTTTTTGGTCAGTCTGTCAGCATGATTTGATTATTGGGTCTATATAAGCATGATAGATTTCTATGTTCTTATTTGCGAAAGTAGTTAATTTATTCAGTTTGAGCATGATCGTATGTAGATAAGTATGACGGATGAACTTTGAGCATGCCCTGTGTGGTTTTGAGCTTTATTTGCTATTAGATGCCCAAATGCAGCTTTTTTTTCTTGAGTGAGTTAACATCTTCGATTTTGGTTTATGCGAGAACTTGCCTGCACTCTGCTTTGAAATTCTAATGACTTGATTTTATGTACTTAGATGAATTAGGCATTTCCTTTCATTAAGCCCACTTAGCTTAAAAAGTCTACCCTACTATTATCCTTTGAGGGCCCCTTTGAGCCTTAATTTTTTCTTTAATTCACTCAAAATATATTGCCCTTGATACACATATCCATACCCGGTCATAAGGACTCAAGAGCAACACATAAGAGGGACGAGAAGATAGTAGTAGCCTGAACTTGGGCAAGACACTTAGATCTGAATTTAAGGCAACCAAATTGCCTATGGTGAGAAGAAGTGTTAGAAAAAAAATAAAGGACTTAGAAATTTTCAAAAAAATAAAATAAAAAAAAAGAGAGAGAGAGAGAAGAGAAAAAAAAATACCTAGGTTGAATTTTGTGCTCAGGCCCATAAGCAAAGGCAAGAAAATCTAAAGATATGGGCAACGTATCGCCCGACTATGGGCAACATATTCGCTCAATCATAAGTTCAAAGAGAGATGATGTAATAGCATGCTCTTTTCTTAACTTAATTAGTCTATATTAGTATTAATAAATATAAATTATTATATAATTAAGATAAGTATGATTTTAAGAAAGAAAGTGATCGGCAAATTAAATTTGCCACAACAAAAGTTCTTATTATTTTATTTTGTATCGGATAGCATGAGACGAGCAGATGAAGGAGGATATGAGCACATAGGTATATGCATAACAAGTTAACTCGAATGTATGAGATATCTGTGAATGATAATTTATGACGATGAATTCGTTATTCACCGAATTTTCAAGATTTCATGTGAAAGCTTATCCTTTGTTTTGGGAGTCATTACGAGAATTTTGTTGGTGTATGAGATGAACTGTTAAAGCTTAATTATTTTTTTTTATTATTATGAATAATGAATTAAATTAATCTAGAGTTACTATTAAGACACATGAATTATTTATAATAAAATCTCCTATTCATCTGAAATATCTTAGATTTCATTTTTAGAAACTTCTATATGGATAAGGATTAACTCCTAATTAAATTAACATTGTCCCTCACTTCATTCCCCCACTCTCTCGATTCTCTCCTTTCCTCCATCAGAACTTCTTTTGCTTTCTTTCTATTTTATTCAAAGAGTAAGCTCAAGGATCACTTGATAATCAGGATAAAGGTAAACTTCCTTGAAATAAACTAAACTTCTTCAATCTTCCAAACTCAAGAATAGGAGTAGATCATCAATTCTTTCCTTCCCGGTTCTAATTCCGAAATCTTTAAGATGATAAATGATGATCTCTATTCTAATTCTCTTGTATGATTGCTACTCTAGATCAAGTTAGGAGCATTAAAGTAACTCAAATTCAATCTGAGCTTATACCCTTATGTTTCGAAAGCTTCATTGAGAAATGGGGGTATTGATTTTGGATTCTTTTGATCAAATTTGTGATTGATATGAGCTTTTCTAATTTTTATTAGTCTATTTTTAAATTAAATTGAGAGATATTTTATCATTTCTTTGAATAAAATGAAAATAGAGGTGGAAATTAGGGCTCTTGAAATTGGGGACTTTTTGATCTTGATTTTATTAGATGAAATCGAAGGTGATTATGAGTCTATATTCCTTAATAGAGCATAAATTAAATTTGTGGGCAATTTTAAAGACTGATTATGTAAAAGAAATTCGAAGCTTAGAACTAAACTAAGTTGGTGAAATTTTCAATTCTCTTTTATCTAATGATTAATTGGTGTTGTAAGTTGGATCTTGGAAGTTATTTGAGCATGAAATGAATTGATTAGAATGAAGTTGATTTCCTATACTTTATGTAAAAATTTCGATGATAACATATAGGAGAGGATCATTATGTTTCTAATCAAGTTATTAAGCTTGGAAGTATGTTTTATTGTGAACTGTGAAATTAAGTTAATTAGATTCAAGTGCTTGATGAGAGATTTCTTGAATAATGGTCTTTTGATGGTGGATTTATACTTGTTAATCGTTTATAAGTATAGGAAAAGTGTTGACAATTTTTTTTTTCAAAGAACTCCATAATTTTCGCAGCAATCTGCCAACTTGGGTAGTCTGCAGTAAAATGACCATAACTTTTTACTCGTTCAATATTTTTGAGTCCCGTAAATTTTACTGAAAACTAGACACTTGTGGCTTTCTAATGGCATAGGTCTCACTTCATAGTTATTTTCCAAGAAAAGCAGTTTATTCAGTAAGTGTGACAGTTGTGCAGAAAATTTCTGTGTCAATTTGATTATGTTGTTGTAAGAATATAATTGAATCTTCTATGAGTTAATGATGAATACTCGATGAATTTATGTTGCGTTAGAGAAAGCTTGGTATGGTGTAGCTGAATATGATGTGTACAATAAGTAAATACTTGGAATAAACTTCGTATATATATGTTGAGTAATACTTGGAACTCTAGAAGCTAGTCAAAACAGGAACTTAGAGTCTTCAACGATGCTTTTATTTAGTGATATTGTTGTCACATGCCCTTATATCTATATATCTCAACTTCATGAAGGCACGAGCGGGAACAACAAGTGAAGAGTGGCGAAGGAAGAAGAGTAAGTAAAGAAGTTTTTGGGAGTCAAGTGGGCTTTCTATCCAAAAGAAAAGATGTTTGTGTGCTTATATGTATATATTTGTGATGTTTTCGAAATAATTGACTTGCCTATATTTTGAGTTTTTGAGTATGGTACCATCTACTGAAGGAAGACGAATTCGGTCCTGCGCGAGGCAGGATTTGTGTACACTTACTTGTGATTATATGTTGTTCTTTTGGTTGGCCGATCACATGTGTTTGAGAAGGAGGCCTACTTCTCAACAATTCTATTTATATGATGATAGTAGATGTGGTTCATACATGATAAGTACTTGACTGCAGTCTCTTATGTTTTATGGATAAAAGAAAATATTTTGAGCATGCACATGATATGTTTTTTTTTTTTTTTTTTTTTTTTTTTTTTTTTTTTGTAAATCTCTTGTGTTATGCTTGATGAGGCAAGTTCAATTTATAGCTCTTAGTAGCAACTTTCAAATCTTTTGGCACGTGTTCACTGAGTACAAAAGTACTCAGCCCTGCATGTTATTTCTAAAATGTGAGGTTAAGCTCGGATGGAGATGAAAGTATGCTGAGTGGAGCTTTTGTTGTAATATACTTTTGTTGTTAGTTCAAGTCAAGGTTATATGTCTGCATACATGTAACCAAATCCATGGTTATCTGCTGCAAAACTCTTTCGTTATTTTCCTTATGTAATAATGTATTTCCTCTTGATACAATGGGCCATCTGAACTCCTAAACATTTATTATCTTGTAAGTGGTCTGTTCTTGTATGTATTTCGGTTGAAGTCAAGTTGAATATGATGACAAAGTTGTTACCGACATCGTTATGAAATTTTCTTGAGTATAGTGTTTGGGGTCTAAGTTCATTCAGTAAATAAAGTTCAATTTATCCTTTGTATCTCCTGTTCTTGCTTTCTCTTGCATTCTTTTATAATATATTTTATTATATAATCGCGGTCTTCTCGGCTTAGTTATCTTCATTCTAAGTCGGGCTGCGACAGATGAGCAACATGTCGCCCAGTCATGAGTCCAATTGACCTTAGCCTTGATCTATATATTGCTACCTATGCCTTAAGCCACATTACAACCCTTAAAAAGACCTAATGATATGTACTAAAATTTTGTCTAAGGGGTGCAGATGTTAGAGGGCAGGCAAGCCTATTGCATGACCAAGTTGAATTTGTCTTGAGCGTAAACACTAAACCTATAAACAAGAGAGATGAGTGTTGGTGAGGAGAACCCTTAATGCTCATTTGTTCAATCTTGATTTATCTGATGGTCAATGCAGAATTTGTTTGAATTAATTACTTATTTTTCGCTGAAATTTTTCTTGCCCAATATGACCCTGACGAAGGCCTGTCGTTACACTCTCGCACAAATAAATTTATAAAATACCTCTTGCACAACAAGGTAGTAGTTAATGGCAAGTGGGGTCGATCCCAAGGGACTTGGCTTAGATCGGCTCTTCAGGTAGTACTCAACAAAAGGTGTTATGATCGAGATGTATCTCAATATCCTATAACTCAACAAGTGAAATATCAAATATCAAATAACAAAGGAGTTTGGATTGGGATTTCGAATCAATGATCCTAATTACTCACCACTCGTTCATTGGTGCAAAGATATTCAATTACTTGCTTTCATTACTTGGTTTAAGACAAAGATTAGTTTACACCCTAATGGTCACGGAATCACGATATAAACACACGAAGCTTATCTCTATCCAATTTTATAGATCTTGACCAGAAGGCAAGATCTCCTCTTTTGATCAACAAAGTTACAAAGACACTTCAGTAACGATGTTGTCCAAAAGCTATTAAGAATAACCAGACCCAAGACAGTCAAGAGGTAGGTCAATACCGACTGCTCTCCAACACTTTTTACCTTCTTGGGCACGAGAGACTCTCTTGAGTTTAATCCCAAATTCTGTGAATGACTTAATCTCAATATCAGGATGGTGATCAATCATATGTCAATATCAATTAAGTCTAGAATTATTCCTAAGTGTTTCGGGAATAAAAATAAATAATGAACTCACACAATTCAACCTCACAAGTTTTGAACGAGTAAATAAGATCACGTCATCTACATCCAACCCAAACAATAAATTTAGCTAGACATTATCTTAAATGAAAACACAAAACATATAAGGAAAATCATACTTGAAATTAAACTGGAAAAGGTTGCTGCTCAAAAACGTAAGTCAGCAACGAAAGTCTTGGCTTCAAGCCAACAACTAAAAACTAGTGCAGAAATACTGAAAACGAAATATAAAAGCAAATTTGCCCGTAGGACTTGTTTCTTCCTCCCTTTCACTCAAACGAAAAATGCAGAACTAAGCTAAAAATCGCTCTGTCGTCCTCCTACAACATGAAGTCGGCCATATATATATATATATAGGCGATGGAATTAGGGTTAGGTTAGAATCCTTGTTGGTTAAGGACTCTTTCCATCCTTATCCGCCTCTTTCCTTGTCCATGCAGCTGCGATTCTCTTTCCTTTCGTGGTAGATATCTTCATTAATTAGGCTTAGCTAGGATAAGGAAAGAAATCTTCGATCCTTATCCTCTTCATTAAAGAGAAAGAAATCTGCAGCTGCTCCCGACTACATCTTGACTTCGATGTCTACATCCTGTATCACTTTCTATGTTGACCAAGATCCTGGCTCCTTCGGGTACTGTGTCTGTTGGCTTCAAGAATATGGGGAGGTGCTTCCTGACTTGTAGATTTAATAGAACGTTGTTGTCCAACTGCAAGCTTCCAGCCCTATGCCCATTTGCATTGTATTGCCATCTCAGTATCTCAACAACAGATTTTCACCGGTTTTGCCCAAGATCCCACCTGTTCTTCCCTGCACACCATCTCTCAACTTTGTGTCCTCCCAGACACACTTTGAGTCGATAAGACTAAAAAGAACAAGAAAAATACAAGAAAAGATGGACACAAATATGGGTTCATCATACCCACACACTTGAATTACACTTGTCCTCAAGTGTACAGTTGCGATTGTGCCCAAGACTCAAACACAGAAAAGACAAATCAAAAATACAGACTCAATAGATCAGCACATCAACATGTTAGTCAGAACAAAATATGAAATATGTAAGCAGATATCGCCATCACATAGGTCAAGATAGAGTTATTAGGTAACAAGGGTATCCTCACCAGCACTCAAATCTCAAGTGTATATGGTTAAGTGTATACGCTCCTTACCAATTTCAACAATGTTTTTCCATAGGTTTGTCCGCCCTCTACATCTCTACTTCTTTGAACAAAAATCAAAATCACTTATCCTTAGGTCTTTATTGGGTTGTAACGTGGCTTAAGGCAAAAAGGTGAGATAAGATCGGAAAAAATGGCTATGTCAAGAAGACTCAGTTCTTGGGCAACAAGTTGCCCTTAACTCCACATCGGCCCTAGCACACTTATTTTTTAGGACTTTTTTTTTAACTAAGTCCTTAACCCAACACCTCTAAAATAGGTGATTTTGCTCAGCTAGCACTACCCAACATTTTCCTTTCATCCTTTCTTCTTCTAAACCTGAGTTCTTGACCGGAAAGGCTTATAAATTTAGGCTACTATAAGTGAATCGAAAGAATTATCAACAAACTCAAAGGGATTAGCAAAGGATAAATGTCAAGGTAGGAAATTTTGGCTATGGGCTCATTCGAACAAAAACGCTTAATTTATCTAAGCAATTCGACTAAGTTACATGAAGTTTTAATAAGAGATGTAGGCAAGTTCTAGATCAACAAGTCTCAATTGATCATTATCACACAAGAAGGAAATAAATGTTGCACATGTATATAGCAGTCAATAGCTCAAAACCTCACAGTTCTTGCACAATATCTCATTACGTCCTACCTATCTACATATGGCATCAACATACCTATTCTGACCTATCATGCCAACATACTGATCAATAACTTAAACAAATTTTAAAAACACACAAAACAGACCTATATCCCAACACCCACATACTTTGCCTTAGGCAAAGTGAGTATGATGTTGGGCAACAACAAACAACTGACTCAACAATTATTTTCAAACAAAGCCGAGAAGGGAATTCTAAGGCCTTCACCACACAATTTGCTGGGCAAATTGTGGGTGAAGGAAATAAGAATACCTTCTCGACCAACAAGACACACTAGAAAGTAGAACACAAAACAAGACTCGACACAGAAACGAAAAACAAAAACCTAAACTAACACAAAAGTGGGAGGAACATAAAATCAAAGAGAAGATTCAGGCGAGTACCTGAATCCTTGGTGTGCAAAGAATGCCAGCTGAACATCCCTAATCTCGGTCAACAACTTCTCCATGTTGGCCAGCCTGGTCTCGACCTCGATGTTGGGCAGCACCGCCATACTGGTGCTTGCCTCCTCCTTGATGTTGGGCAGCACCGCCATACTGGTGCTTGCCTCCTCCTTCTTGACCAAAGGTGATCGCCTGGTAGACTTTGACCTGTCGTAGTCGATGAACACATACTTGTCGTTCCTCAACTCAATGTCATTCATCTTCTTGAGAGCTGCCTCACCCAACTTGCCGACTCCCATCACAGGATTTTCCTTTATCTTGTCATACACTCCGACTCCCTTTGCAAAGACCGTTACGAAATGCCCACACGTGCACCCTGGAGCTTGCTTGTCCAAGACCGTCTTGAGCTGCTCAACGAAGAAAGCTGCGAAGTTGACCTTGATCTTGGTGTGCATACACCAAAGAAGATACCTCTCCTTATTGCTCAAGGCATTGCCATTGTCTCTCTTGTCGTATAGGTTGTAGGCAAGAATGCTATGGCAAAGCCTCAGCGCACAGGTCTTCAACTCCGTTCCCTTGTTGTTGGCTCCATTGTACGGTGCTCCGTTCCCAATCTCTTTCCATTGCTCCTGATAAGCAATGTCTCCAGGGGGTGGCACAACCTTTTTGGCATCCATATACTCCTTCTTGGTCAAATCCAATAGACTCACCATCCCCAAGATCTGGTTGAGGGAAATAACCAATCATACTTCTCGCCTAAAAGTGAGAAGGATATAGTGCTCACCCCAGTCTCGGGATCACTCGTTACAGCCGCAGTGTTGTACACTTCTTTAACTTGCTCCTCATAAACTTCCACCGGCCATTCCAGAAACTTGCCCCATCCTATCCCAGCAAACATCGCTCTCACTTCTTGGGCAACACCCAGATCCTCGTATAGTTTGAAGTCGAGAACCCTGGGTGTTGTCAACTTCCAATCCCTAGGCCTCCTACACGTCATCACCGTGGTGCTTTTATTCTTCTTCCTGTTCTTGCTGCTTGCTGGCGTCGATTGGTTGTCATCCTCTTCTTTCTCAACATCTTTCCCCTCTTCGTTTTCACTAGCCATTGATGGAGTTCCATGGCTCTTCCCTTCGACATTGACGTCTGGATAGAACCGGCATCCGAAGCAGTGGATTTGTGCTTCTTCGCCGGTGCATCCTCCTTGATGTGGGGGCGTTTGCTAGCTAACCGGACGCTCTTCGTCTTCGGCGGGCTTTTCTTGGCTTTGGCCTCTGCCTCCGCCACCAACCTCGCCGCCTCTGCTTCAATGGCGTCATCCAGGTCTTCATCCTCAACGTCGCCACCTTCTCCTCCACCTTCTTTATTCTCTTCCTCCTCACCGCCGTCTTCTTCCTCCTCCGTCTCTTCTTCCAGTGGTTGATCGTTAACCTCAGCCCTCGACTGGGTTTCCTTCTCTGCTTGCTTCGCCGCCTCATCCATTAGGCTAGGTGTTGCGTTGATTTTGTTGGATATGTAAGCGGTTTGTTTGATCATATGTACGTAATTGATTGAGTTAGTGTACAATGCATGATGATGATTGAGTAATTAAGTTGGGAGTTAGTGTACGTAAAGTGAATATGAATGCATGTCTTTTATGAATCTGGATCGAATTATAGTTGTGAATATGAATTAAGATGAATATCCATAAGTTGTGAATTTGATATGTTTGTATTGGTGTTCGTGTTTGAAATTGATTGAAACTTGAACATTTTGAGATGAAGTTGTGAATATGAAGTTAAGATGATATGTCTGCATACAAAGTGAACGCAAGATCAAATGTTGAAGTCTCTATTGTCACATCTAACTCAATATTAGGTCAACCATTTCAAGAAGAAGTTGTTCCTATTATGTCTACCAACACAATCGTAGATGATGACCCGCCACGTGTTGTTCATCCCCGTGGTGGAATTGTTGAAATTGAAGACAATGAGGATGAATCAGGCAACAATGAAGACATAAATACATCATCTAATGATGAAAGTAGTGATTGTTACGACACAGATTTGTGAGACTTGGTAATGTAGGTGTTAATGTATGTGTTGTGTTTTTTTATATGTTTTTTTTTTGTTAATGTATTTGTCAAAATTTAAATTATTATATCTTATTTGGTTTAAGCTTATCTGATTTTTTATTTGAAACAGGTACAATATCGACTCGTAGAGGTTTTCGTCTTCCTACCTCACAGCAGACTCCTCCCTCTTCACAGCAGACTCCTTCCTCATCAAAGCAGGATTCGACTCGGCTTGGTATGACTCCTCCCTCTTCACCGCACGTTTCTGAGACTCCTTCGGAGTCTTCTTCTTCACAGCCGAAAAGGCCCAGAGGCTTCACAGTTGCCGAGCTGAAGCGGTCATGGCCTAAGGGCAACAATGGGAGGCTTCTTTTTCGGAGAATGCCTAATGGGTACGTTGTTTATTGTTATTATTATTATTATTATTATTATTATTATTATTATTATTATTATTATTATTATTATTATTATTATTATCATTATTATTATTATTATCATTATTATTATCAATGTTATTATTATTGTTTATAGAGAGTTGATGGAGACACCGGGCATCGCAAGCAAGGCCTTTCAGGCTTTTAAGAGGATTCATAACCCTGAGGGTACAGTTGGAAGTTGAGGGTTCAGGGATTCCAAAGAGGTGAAGGACGCATACTGGGCTGAATTTGGGGTAATCGAATTTTTATTACAAATAGAATTTATAATTATTATTGTTCAAATGTTATCTACTGATTTAATCATTTTTGTTCAACAGAAAGAATATTGTTGGGAGCCTGAGGATGAGGCCGATGTAAAGAAGATGTGGGAGGCCAAAGCACGTACCAGGTTCAGTGACAACTTGAGCGACGTGAAGAAGAAGTGGAAGAAGAAGACTGCTGCGGGCGAGACGATGGCCAGACCCGACGGCTTCACTGACGAGTACTAGACAAGGATGCAGTCGTACTGGCAACATGAGGATGTTGAGGCGGTTTCCCAGCGACACAGCCGAAACCGCCTGTATGAGCCCGACGGACCAGGTACAGGGATAGCAAAGCATGTTGGAGGGTCTCAGTTCACTTGTATCCTGCAGCAGTGTTTGCTTAGTAATTATCAATTCATTTCTTAAGTGTATATATATATATAATATCTTTGTTAATAATTTATTTATCTTCTATATATGTATTAACAGAGCTTGCAGAGTGGACTGCCGGTGACTGCCTTGAACTATGAAACTTTCCTGAGAATCCACATAAAGGAGGATGGCACTTATGCGACACAGAGGGATAAACATCTTGATGTAAGTATTTAAGTTTATTCAAATATTAGTTAAATATATTGAAATGTATTTAATTTCTAACAAATATGCAATGTTATGTATCAATTAAGAGGAAATTCATCGCATTGCTGCTGAGAGGTCACGGCGGTACGGCACTGGAAGTGTCGGTGTGAGCCAGATCAGTAGGGGGTCTACTGGTAGCACTGTCACTTCAGCCATGACGCAGGAGATGTACGAGACTCGGATCTCCATGTTGGAGGAGGAAATTGCTGTAGAACGAGCAACACGTGCAGCGTTGGAGGAGCGCATGGCCCAGTTCGAGCAATTTATGCAGTCGGCTCAGCTACCTCTTCGTCCTCCCTCTAGTTAATTAGGTCGTTCGTCTTATCCTGTAGTTATTTATACACTTCGTACATCATTGCACTCGTATTTTACATTTATACTCGTATATTACATTTGTTTAATTATATGATTTGGGATATTGTGATTTGCGGTTTTGATATTTGCTTTGTTATGTGTGGGTTGTGTAATTGAATCGTGAAGCAGGTATTTAGAAAAAAAAAAAAAAAAAATTACCGACGGCAAAACCACCCTCGGTAATTACCAACGGCAACGTCGTCGGTGACCTCTCTTAGAAAACTGGTGAAATCACCGACGGCAATTGTCCCCTCGATAATTACTGACGGCAGTTCTGTCGGTATGTCCGCCGGAAAAAAATTGGTGATCCACCGCGGATTACCGATCGAATTTACCGACGGCTGCCGACGGTCGTCGGTGCCGTCGGTAATGTGATCACCGACGATGAGATCAACGGCAGTTTCTTGCCATCGGTAATGCCATCGGTAATGGAATTACCGACGGCGTTTATTGAAATACCGACAGTAGTTCCCCTCGATAATTAGGCGGTTTTTTGTAGTGGAAGGTCTATCTCAAACTTAGCTCTAACTAGTTTGACTCCAGACACTAAGTTCTTGCGGATTGCCGGAGCATGCAGCACATCCTTCGGAGTTATGGCCACGCCAGAGGTGAGTTGAATCAAAATAGTTCCAACTCCACGAACCGGAGAGGTATGATCACTTGCCTCAGTGATAAAGTGGTCTTTGACCTCCTTATAGGTATAAAATAAATCCAAGTTCACACAGATGTGAACAGTCGTACCTGTGTCAAGAAACCAAGAAATAGGGTTAGGATCCGAGACATGATTTACCTCCATAATCATGGCAACAAGATCGTCTTTGTCCCAAGAATCGAAATCCTTCTCGACATGGTTGACCTTGCCCTTTCCCTTCTTCTTCGGCAGACGGCAGTTCTTTGCCATATGGCTAGACTTATCACAGTTGCAGCACGTTCTAGTGAACTTGGTCGGAGGTGCCACTTCTTTTCCTTTACATTAGGCAGGATAAGGACGCTTCTTAGAAGGTCTGCCCCTACCATCGGTCAGATTAGCCTTAGCCACCATTGGAGCCTTGGCCTTCAAATCTTGATCACGGATTTGAGCTTCCATTTGAAGCATAGCCACCAACGTCTTAAAGGACATCTCCTTTCGCTTATGCTTAAGGTATCCCTTGAACTCCTTCCAACTTGGCGGCAGCTTGTCAACCAAGAGCGCCACAGTATACGCCTCGGGTAGAAGCATCCCCTTGGAATGGACATCGTGTATAAGAGTTTGGAACTCTTGTACTTGCAGCATCATAGGACGACTGTCCACCATTTGGAATTCGGTGAGCCTCGTCAATACAAACTTCTTCGTGCTAGTAGCGTTAACACGGTACTTCAACTCAAGAGCATCCCAAATTTCTTTGGCAGTCTCCTTGATGTTGAACACATTGAACATGCCATCATCAAGCCCATTCAGCAACATATTCCGACACAGATAGTCGGAATAAACCCAAGTATCGTAGTTAATACGAACTTGCACATTTGCCTCGTTCTCAGTTGGGACAGGAGGTCTTTCTTCACGCAGGAAGCTAGCAAGCCCCATTGTGGTGATGTAAAACATCATATTTTAGGACCATCTTTTGAAATCAGAACTCGAGAAAACGGGAGGTTTCTCGGCGATCGGCATGAGCTGAGTAGCAGCTTGGACAGGAGCTATAGTAGAGCTCGAGGAGCCAATGGTTCCAGTAGTGGTTGATAGATTAGTAGCAGCGCCGGTGCCCGAATTGGTAGACATCGTTTCAGCAAAGTTTCAGGTTGAACTTCAGTTTTAGGAAGCACACGAAGAAGTAACTTTCGATATTCTCGTCTTGCGATTGTTAGGAATCGGGTACTTGCTCGTGTACATAACAATGAACAATGCGTACTTTATTGATAAACTTGAACACGAACAAAATGATAAGTATTACAGTGAAACTGAAGAACAAAGCTTAGATAAACCAGAGATCATCTGAAGTTAGACTTCTGCCCGCAAGACGAGAATACGTCCCGATAGTGCTCACGAAAAGACGGCTCGTCCCCAAAGGTTAAAACGATCTTAACGTCTCGGCAGTAGTAGCACCGCAAACTGGACCGAGCACCGATGAACTGGAACTAGAACGAAGACTGAACTTGAATGATATGCTATGCTTTGCTTATGCTTTAGAGAGAGGAGAGAATGCTTCGATTGTTGAGTGACAAATGCAAATGAACATGCCAACTTATATAGCAGCTCTTGGACATGTGGAGGGGCTCGTCCCATTTACACTGCCATGAATGGCCGGCGGGTTCTGGACGTGAATAGCCTTGGCTGTTACAGAAGCCAAGGTCATGGGCCGATGGGCTTCACACGACTAGGCTGAACAATTAAATGAATTGGGCTCATGGAGTTGGTCGAAAAAAAATAAGGCCCAAACACCAATTTCCCAGGCCCGAGCCCGACCCGCCCGTCCGGACGGCGGCAGCGCGCGAGTGTGTGTGTGCGCGAGGACACCCATACACACCAACCCAACAAGTTATTAAGCCCATACAGACTTAGCCTTAAATGCTAGTCAAATCATCCACATATAACCGATGTGGGACAACTAACATTTATTATAATAAATAATATGTTAGTTACAACTTCAACATCCAATCTTTAGCATACAATATCGCACTCACCGGAAATCGGTTTAGAGATATTAAATATACCGCGTTCATCTACTCACGACGTAGATTAACATCCAGTAAATATTTCAATTAAATAATAAATATTTAATTAATAATATTTATCCTTAAATTAATGATTAATTATAAACCATTTCCAACACAGAGTTTATTAATTTAAAATAATTTTGTAATATATATAATCTACCTGATAAATGAGAAATTCGTTGGAGTACATTCATATGTGCAATTTTGATATTCTTGTAAAAACACCAAGAAAACTTTATTGATTATACGTGGAGACGAACTCTTTCTCTCGTTTTCTTTTCGTTTATTAACGAATGAAATAGTTAGTGTTTGATTAACTATTTATACAAACAATTAGGATAGGGTCTACTACATAGCTTCAGTTAGCCATTGGTCTATTTAAAACAAGTAAGAACACGTGTCTTTTGTTAAAAAAGAAGAATATGATAAAAATAATGCCTTAGTATATACAAATACGATAAAGATATGATTTTTATTATATATAATAATTTACTAATTATGTAATTAGTAATATAATAATATATACTTATTTTAATATAGTATACCATATATACTTATAATATTATATATATATATATATATATATATATACCTATTATTTTTAGGAGTTAATATATCATATGGATTATATCCAGGTAAAATACACCCCACCCCCTCCCCCAACACGCGCACGCGCGCGCGCATATATATATATATATATATATATATATATATATATATATATATATAAACTATTCATTTTATTCAAAAATAATTTTATATAAAACAAAAAAAAATAAAGATTTCGATTTTGAAAATATAATTTATTGAAGTTCAAAAGAATTTCACGAGCTACTACTTTCCTTATTTTAAATCTTAGAAATATTTAATATATTTTCTGTTATAAAGGAATTTTCTAGGTTATTAAACTTATTACGAAATTCAGGGGTGTTACAGACAACCTTCAACAAGATGAATAAAGGTACTTTTACTCTGAACAAAGCATTATCATTGGGGAAAACATCCAGACATGGTTTGGGTTTTAAGATTGAGAGTTCTGAAGTTGATAAGGAAAAGAGTCATGATGATAAATCTGTGAAAGAAGAAGAAACTGATGCTGAAAGTGAAAAACCTTCTATTGAAAGAAAAAGGAAAAACGAAAGTGTATGTATGTCACTATTGCTCTGCTCCTGGTCGTATAAAACCTTACTGGAAACAATATGTTGATGATGTTAGTAAAGGCAAAATTCCTGGTAAAGTGTTGTCTAACACAGGTAAAGTGTTTTCCATTGCATCTTCTAGGGGTTCAGAATTTGCATTATCTCGTTTTTCTAAAAATAGAAGAAATTCAGCTAAAGAATCTTGCTATGTTGTTAATAGGGATGTCAATGAGCCCGAACCCGACGGGTCAACCCGAATAACCTGAAAAATGTAAAGGGTTAGGGTTGAGTTTTTACAACCCGAATACATAACCGGGTTATTAGGATTGGCCCGATAGGGTTACAACCCGATTAGGATTGGCCCGAAAAGGGTTAAGGTCGACCCGAACGACCCGAATTAATTGACGCTCTTTCTGTCTTTCTCTTACCCTAGTCCTAAACATATAAATAATAGAATTAGTTTTCACTCTTTATCGCTCAACCTCCATTCATTCTCATTCTCAACATCATCTAACAGTTCCCAATTGTTTAGTTTTGTGAGACAACGAATTAATATTGAATATTATTGTAATTGTTGATGTCGTGTAGTGTTCTTAGACTTAATTTGTTGGATGTTAGTTTTGGATTTAATCTGTCGGACCACTTATATGCTTGTTATGTTATTTTTGCAATTTTTATGTTGTATTTTTTGCGACAAATATAAAATAGTTAATAAACATGTTAATTTTTATTAATAAAGTGTGACCCGACGGGCCAGCCCGCAACCCAAAGGGTTAGGGTTAGGGTTGAGTTTTTTCAACTCGAAAAAAATCCAACCCGAGCTAACCCAGCCCGAATAACCCGACAACCCGATAGGATTGACCCGAAACCCGAAGGGTTGGCCCGATTGACATCCCTAGTTGTTAATACCTCCTTGAGAGCTAATGTTGCAAGAAACTAATACTTTGATAGCGGATGTTCGAGGCACATGACTGGTGCTAAGGATAATCTAAATAACTATTTCACTGTCAATGGTGGTAGAGTGACATATGGAGGAGGAGCAAAAGGTAACATTATTGGAAGAGGAACTCTTTGACAAAGATCTGCCAAGATTGAGAAATGTTTTTCATGTTGAAGGACTGAAAGCAAATTTGATTAGCATGAGTTAATTATGTGATGATGATATGACTATGACATTCAATAAACACTTCTGTGAAGTTTTTGATCAATTTAATCATTCTGTGATGTTAGGATGTAGATCCAGTAACAACTGTTATCAAACTGAAAATGATAATACATGTTAGTCAATAAATTTTGATGATACTGATGGAACCAACGAATGGGACATGTTAGCATGACTAATCTTCGGAGGCTGATTTCATGTGATATTGTTGATTGGACTTCCTCCCCTGGCGATCAGAAATGAATTTGTGTGTGGACCATGTCAACAAGGAAAACAGACTAGAGCATCACTTCCCATGTTAGCAACATGCCACACCAACAGATGTCTTGAGCTACTTCACATGGACTTCATGGGACCAATTGAAGTTGAGAGTCTTGGAGGAAAGAGATATGTGTTGGTATGTGCAAATGACTATTCACGATTCACGTGGGTGGATTTTTTGCGTGAAAAGTCTAACACATTTCAACTATTCAACAAGAATCTTCAAACTCAATATAACTTGAATGTTGCTAGAATCAAGACTGACCATGGTCGTGAGTTTGAGAATGCTCAATTCTCTGAATTTTGTGAAAAGAAGGACATTACCCACGAATTTTCTGCTCCAAAGACACCTCAACAAAATGGTGTTGCTGAAAGAAAGAATCGAACTTTGCAAGAGATGGTGAGAGCCATGTTACATGGAAAAAATCTGTCAAAGAGACTGTGGGCTGAGGCTGTTAACACAGCATGTCACATCATCAATCGAGTTTATCTTCGATCAGGATCTAATATGACTCCCTATGAACTGCCGAAAGGGAAGAAGCCAAACCTGAAGTATTTTCACACGTTTGGATGTGTGTGTTACATTCTAAATGACAGGAAATGTCTGAACAAACTTGATGCAAAAAGTGAGAAGTGTTTGTTTTTTGGGTGACTCGCCTAACAATAGAGCTTATCGTATTTATAACTTAAGCTCAATAATTTTTCAAAAGTCTGTTAATGTGGTTTTTGATGATTCTTCTTCTTTTAATGGTGATGTTCGTGATGATGGAGGCTCTCTTATTCTCAAAAAGATTAAACATCACAGGCTGCTGAAAACTCTGAAAGAAACTCATCTAAACCAACATTAGAAGTGTTGACTGAAGTGACATCTGAAACGGACACACCAACCTATGATCATGATGTTGATAACACCAATGTCATTGACATTCCTCGTCAACAAATTGGAAAAAAAGATCCACCGGGAAAAATCCGCAAGAACCATCTTCCTTCTCAATTTTTTGGCGAATCTTCTGATCAGATGGTTACTAGGAGGAAAGAACCAAGAAACTACAAGGATATGGTAAGACTTGCCTGCATGATTACTTTGTGTGATGAAATTTCTCATTATTTTTTCTTATCTTCCATAGAACTAAAGAATGTTGATGAGGCTTTCAAAGATGAGTTTTGGGTGAATGTTATACATGAGGAACTATATGAATTTGTTAGGAATAACGTGTGGTAATTAGTTCCTAAACCTGCTAACAAAAATGTTATTGGCATGAAATGGATTTTTTAAAATAAATTTGATGAATCTGGTAACATAGTGAGAAATAAGGCTACACTTGTAGCACAAGGATACACTCAAATAGAAGGTATTGACTTTGATGAAACTTTTGCTCCCATTGTACGGCTTCAATCTATTTGTTTGTTGTTTGCAATTGCATGTCATACTGGAATAAAATTGCAACAAATGGATGTTAAAAGTGCCTTCTTGAATGGTGTGTTAAATGAAGAAGTTTATGTTGCTTAGCCTAAAAGTTTTCAAGATCCTCATATGGCCATGTCTTTTAAACTGAAAAAGGCTTTACATGGTTTGAAACAAGCTCCTAGAGCTTGGTATTTTCTGTTACAATATGCTTTCTCTAGAGGTCTTGTTGATAGAACTTTATTCATTCGGAAATCCAATAATTGTTTGTGTGTTGCATAGATCTATGTTCATGACATTATTTTTGGTGCAAGGTCCTGAACTTGTAGATGACTTTGTCAATGCTATGAAAGCAAACCTTCAAATGAGCATGGTCGGAGAGCTCAGGTTTTTTCTTGGACTGCAAGAGAAACAATAGATGAAGGAATATTTTGTTCACAAAACAAGTATGCTAGAAACCTTGTGAAAAGGTTTGGACTTTAATCTGCATAACATATGAAGACTCCTATGGGATCGAGCGACAAACTCAGCAAAGATGATGCAGGGAGTGATGTTGATCCGACTCTCTATCTAGGAATGATTGGTAGCTTATTGTATCTTACCACTAGTCGACATGACATTATGTTTAGTGTTGATTTTTGTGCAAGGTATCAAGCAAAACTGAAGGAATCTCATTTGAAGGCTATTAAGAGGATAATCGGCTATATTGTTGGCACTATTGATCTTGGCATAGGGTACACAAAGGACACAAACTCAAACCTTGTTGGTTACACTAATGCTGACTGGGCAATTGATGTTACTGACAGAAAAAACACGAGTGGTGGATGTTACTTTGCTGGCAAGAACATGGCGTCATGGTCAAGCAAGAAGAAAAACTATGTTACTCTCTCAACGGCTGAATCAGAATATGTTGCTGCGGGAAATTATTTTGCCCAACTACTATGGATGAAGTAGATGCTTCAAGATTATGATTTGGTAAGTGACACGCTCTTTGTCATGTGTGACAACAAAAGTGCCATTGAAATCTTAAAGAATCCTGTCCAATACTCTCGTTGTAATAACCCGATCTTTCTAAGCATAAATTAATTGTCTTAAATGTGATTATGCCTGTTTAAGTGCTTTTCAAATGATATTATTTGTGATTGTGTGTGAATGTGTGTGATAAAAATTTTCGAGAATAAATTTTCTCGCGAAATTACCAAAATGCCCTTGAAGAGCAAAATCGTAATTTTCTCGTTTCATCAACTCGAAACGAAGATGTGAAGAATGCTATGATCATAAGGATGTGAGTTTTAGCTAGAGTTCCAGTTTCAGAATTTTCCGACATAGTTGACTTTTTAGTGAATAGTAACATTGACCCAAAAGTCAACCTTTTTCCGACGAACCCCGAATTGAGTCTAATTAGTGTCATTGTAATCTAGAATTTATTTTATGACCAATGATACGAGTTTGTGAATTTTCTGAGACCATATGGGTCGAGTATGAATTTTTATTTGAAATTCTACTATTCATAACGGCAGTTTTTACGACTTTCATTGTTATTCGTAATTTATATATAAAAGTTGGGCTCTTTTGAATCTATAAATTATTTTATGATTAATGGTGAAATTTAGAGTGAAATCCGATGTCTACAAATTAAGTTATAAGCCATATTAGTCGAGAGAACGAATATGAATAGTAAAATTTCCCGTTTTCTTCGTTTCTTGGAATTTTGATTCGAAACTTAGGTTTCCGAATCTATGAATTATTTTATGAGCTTTGAAACAAAGTAGGGTGAATTTGGATGTCGGAAAGATGTTGGGGATAATTTTTAAGATAAGAGAGATAGATATTTTTAAAGGGGATATTTTATACCGTAAAATCTTTTCTTTCGGAAATTTCTACCCGATAAAAATTACTTAGATAAATCTAGAACTCTCTCTCATCTCTCATACACATATGTCGGCCCTCACAACCTTATTTACACATGTTAAATTCATTTTATTTTCTTATCCAACTCTCAAATTCTATACTCTCAAGTGTACTATCTTTTAATTCCAACTCTTTTTCTAAAAAGTGTAATACACTCTCTCTTATCCTCACCCCTAATTGCTTGAAATCACACGGCACTCTCTCTCATTTCACCCTATAAATAGCCCTCCAAGTCATCCTCATTTTCATCCCAACAATCACCAACACATACAAACATAAATTCCTTCTCATTTACATCTATTTTCAACCTTTCTTTTCTCCATAAACTGCCCAGAAATTTCTAGCAGCCATAATCTCCATATTTCTTCATTCCAAGCTTAAGGAAAGAGCTAGAGTTGTGTGGAATAGAGTCTAGTATAATCGAGCAAGCCAAGGAGCAAGGTTTTCATCTCTATCACCATGATTTTCATGCTTTTATACCCTAGAAAATTCAAAATTTTCTGTACCAATATTATGAAATATTGAGCTTAGATATTTAAGTATTATCTCTATGATCATGTATGCTATCCATGCACTAGGAAAGAATGAAGAAAATTTAAGCTATGCATGCATGTATATATGAAACCGTATGTTAGGGTTTTAGAATAATTTCATGCTTTTTGAATGTTAATCTTGATATTATGAACATGCATGTGATAAAGAATGTTAGTATGAGGAAATAATGAAGAAAAATTCATGAAGGAAAGATCCATGTTGAAATCGAAAGTTATCAAGAATTCGGGTTTTGCATGCTTTTGTTGATTTTTATGATCTTGTTGATGAAGATGATGATATCTAAGCATGATTTGATGATTTAGTTGAAGAAATAAGCATGTTTATGAAAAAGATCACTTGAAGAAGATGATGAATAGTAAAAGTTAATTTTTGAGTTATAACTTGCATGCTTAATTTTAAGATGGAAATATATAGTTTAAATATGTTGAATTGATAATACATGATTAAATTATAGCTAAGAACTTATTGTAAATTTCTAGTTAGAACCGAAAATGAGGTCTAAGAAAATATAAAATTATAATTCTTATGTTTTAATTGATAAATTGATGGGTTAAGATAAAAATTAAAATTATATTAAGAATAAGTAATCCATCAACCAAAAAGGAGAGAAATTATAATTATAATTAGAAAAATTGAATCAGATGAAGAAGTAAAGTTAGAAATTTTATTCCTATAGTTATGTCAAATAAATAGAGTTATAAGTAAAATAAGACTATTGAAATAATAAAATTAAGTGGGATTTATTAATAATAATTAAATGTGAAAATTTTTAAATAAATTAGGAACTTATGTTTTTAAGAGAAATTGGATAAATTGATGTTATAAGGACTCATTTGGAGTAATTTCAAGTATATTAGCAAGTGAAAATATTAAAAGAGATTAAGAATAAAGAAAATAAAGTTGTTCAGTAAATTAAAAATGAAAACTGTAAAATTTTGGCTAAGTAAAAGTTGTAATGGATATCTATTAGAGTCAAGTAGTAGAGAGGCTTCTTTTAAGTTAAGGGGAATAATATTGTACCCCAACTTAATTTTCAATAAAATAGGCTAATTTTAGTCTAATGAGACGAAAATACCCTTAGTAGGGTAAATAGTGGTTATTTTGAATTTTTACATCCATATATATATATATAATATTTACCACTTCCCCCACAACTTTATCTCTCTACATTTCTCTCTCTAAAATCCTCTCTCTCTCGTCTGCACCTCTTCATCTTCCTCCGCCTCCGCCACCACTTACTCGACGCCGCCACCCAAAACGCCACCACCATCCGCCGCCTCCCCTTTCTCCGCCGCGTCCGCTTTCTCTGCCGCCTTCCCTTTCTCCACCACTCGACGCCCTCTCTCTCTCTCGTCTGCCCTAGTTTCCTCCGCTACCAACCGACTCGCCGCCGCCAACCACAACGCCACCAGGGTCTTCTCCGCCTCCACACCCTCCACCACCAACGTCTTCTCCGCCGATCTGCCCTAGTTTCTCTCTCTCGCGCAACCACCGCCACCAACCGCCACCAACCACCGTGCGAGTTGAAGAACACCGCCTCCATCAACTCCAAGTTGCAGAAGAAGAACACCCCACGCTGGAAAACGATGCCATGACTCAAGAAGCCGGCGAAGCGTCCAAAAACCGGCTCCGGCAGCAAACAAAGAGAACCCGCCGCCGCCGTCGATGAACAACAGGCCGAAGATGCTCAACAGGAGATTGGCGACGACCCATTCGGCGATATGCTGGTAATTTCAAATCCATTCACACAAAATTTGCAAAATCTGTGAATTTTTTAATATTTTGCTCAAATTTTTGGAATTTTGAATTTCACGGGCTTGGTACTGTTTGTTTCTCGATAAATCGTACATAAAATCTCGTTTGGTGCTTGTATTGTAGTTGATCTGCAAAATTTGAAACGATTTCTTATATAATAACTCGTTTTGGGTACGATATTCATCGGCATAGTACAATATCCATTTTTATTGTTACGATATTGCGAATATCGTACTTATTTTTATTGTTTGAGATTTGTTTCTTGCACCATTGAGGATGATTTATTTGATATTTAAGGGATGCATTGTTTGAAAAACAAAGTTTCTGTAGATACGATATTGGTAATATCGTACTTGAGGATGAATAATTGGTGCCATATATATTGTACGATATTGCATCTATATAGTACGATATTCCTAATGAGCACAACCGATTTAGGGCAACGAAATAAGAATGCATGCGAGCATCATGTTACGATTTATGTGAGAAGATGATTTTATCTGCCAAATTTGTTACGATATATCAAATATCGTACTTTGCGTGTTAAGATATTACCTATATCGTACTTAGTGAGTTACGCTTTTATAAACTCGTACATGTGCGCAACCGATGCATGTGAGTAATATGTTACGATTTATTTGAGAAGATGATTGGATGTGAGAAATTTGTGACGATATTACCCAATAGCGAACTTTGTTTGTTACGATATTGTCCAATCTCGTACACAAATTCGTGTTTAACCACTTTCTGTCTACATGTTTTCAGGTTTCTTGGAAATATGCCCGCCCGAAATTGATGAAACCACCTCACCATAGGGTGCAATGCTATGGCTATGAGGGTCTCATTGGAGAAATACGAAAGGTGCTCGAGTCCTTTGGAGAGGAAGTAAAATCCGAAGTCAAGCATTCCGCTCTAGGGGTCTTTATGAGATTGGATGACTCCAACTGCAGATCAGGCCTGGCGCTCAACTACATGTTGTCGCGTCAGGTGAGGCCAAGCAAGAAAATAGTCCAAAATGTTGACACCACAGCCCTATGGTTCAAGGTGGAGGGCAAGATATTACACTTCTCCCGAGTGGAGTACGCTTTGGTGAGCGGACTGAAATTCGGACCAGCTTCCTTTAATCCCTATGGCAGGCTTGTTCTTCCAAATGATTCGATCTATGAGAGGCTATTCGACACCACAAAGGTAATTAGTGGAAATGATGTCCATGCTGTTTTTAATGCCAAAAAGTATGGAAGTGCCGAAGATGCCATCAAACTGGCAAAGATGTTGTTAGCCGTTTCCTACATGATGGGCTTTGAACAACCACACAACAAGATCCCTTTGTGGATGTGGGTGCTCGTGGAGGACAAGGAAGCTTGGGAGGAATTTCCTTGGGGAAGTATATCATATCAAGCTCTGATGGACAGCATAAACAAGGTTACAAAAAAGAGAGCCGCCAGAACATCGCCTGGATATCATCTCAAAGGCAACACATTCGCCTTATTGGTAAGTTTACTGCTACTCATACTACGATTTATATGAAAATCGTACACACGTGTGACCAAAAATCATTTACAGGCATGGATTTTTTGCTCACTACCAGCTGTTGGGAGAAGCATCGGCATGAAGAATGAACAAAATAAGAAGAAGATACCTCGATTCCTGAGGTACACTTATATCAAGAACACCGACATGCCAGAAGGTCTTGAAGCCAAGGTAAAATTTTACTAAGCTGTACGATATTAAATTTTGACTTAGTTATTGAGTTTTTGTATGTACGATATTCGTAATATCGTACTCTATTTTTGCTTGCATGCTACGATATTCAATTTGTTAGCCGTTTGCATGTTAGAATATTGGTAATATCCTACTTTATTTGCTACGAGATTCTTATTTATGCTATGAGATTTTAATTCATACTACGAGATTTTAATTCATGCTATGATGTTGTAATTCATGCTACGATTTTCACAATATCGTACTTTATTTGCTACGAGATTCTAATTCATTCTATGAAATTGTAAGTCATGCTACGAGATTCGGAATATCGTACTTTATTTGAAACAAAATTGTTATGCATATCTGAAAGAGTGTACGGTGTTACGATATTAGGAATATCGTACATAATGCACCATATGATTTAGTTTTATGCTTGTCTCAATGTACGATATTTGAAATATCGTACATTGATTATGTGCCGTTAAAGTAGGATTTATTTAATTCGTATCAGTTTTATGCACAACTAACTTATCTAATTTATCATGTAGGACCTTAAAGCCGTATTGGAACCAGGTAGGACCGAATCGAGGTCTCCTTACTGGAAATCGCTTGAGCAAGATCCTGAAGGAAAATAATTTGCCTTCACGTACGATGCCAATGACACGAAGAAGAAGAAGAAGAAGAAGAGGCCTTGCGAAGATGGTGGTGATGATGAGGAAGGTCTGAGTGATGCTGCTAGGCCTACAGCTCCCCATTCCGCTGCAACGAGCTCTAGACGTCAAGCCCCACTCACCGATGAAGACAGAGCTTCATTGATCAAAGAGATCGGTGAATACGAGGGTGAGGTTGCAGCGAAGCGGGCTAGGCTAGAAGCAGAGGCATTCTTCACGGCCGTACGGGACGAGATGATTGTTGGTGTTGGAGAGTATGTTTTCCAGAAGATGCTTGAAGCATGTGGTCCTCCTACGGACCAAGACTTCACGGCGAGGATGAGCCAACCGTTCCAGCACAGAACCCCCACACCACTCCAGCATGATCAGCAGCACCCCTCCCCACACTCTGATCAAAGAAATCAGCAGCAGCCATTCCCCCCAGTAGAGGAACATGAGCCACCGGTGGATGAGGCCACGAAGGATGCAGCAGCCTTACAGGATGAACCAGCACCGGATCCAGCAGCAGACATAACACTGGATGATGTCAAGCATGCTGAGGATGCCGAGCAAGCGGAGGATGTCGAGGATGCCAAGCAAGCTGAGGATGCGCTAAAGGATGCCGTAGATGCCGAGATTGAAGCTGAGCCAAACACTGAACAGGTAAAGGAAATGCATGTCGAGATATAGACAATGCATAAACATGTATCTTCTGCGTGTGTGATGGTGAAAAACAATTTTACTTATTTTTTTTTCTCACTTAAACAATGGATAATCAGCATTAAGTTTAAAATTAGTGTAATTTGCGGTTCGAATCATGCTACTTCGTACAAATGTTAGTACGACTTTCATGTATTTCGTAACATGATCATTGATATCCGTTGTCATTCTTGCAACGAGATTCATAAAATTCGTTGTAAGAATTGCAACTTTTTAATGATATTCATATAAAATCGTAACACGCGAAATCATTTCGTTACAAAACAAGCGATCGCTATGATTTTCACGAATCTCGTAACAAAAGTCCTCTGATATTGTTACTACTTCGATGAATATCGTAGCACAAATTATTCATCATGGCATGGCAGACAGCGGACATGCAATCTTGCTACGATAATCGTACTGTGTTACGATATTCCCAAAAATCGTAACAAGTTTGCTTGTTTCATGTTACGATATTCATATAAATCGTACCATCTGAATCAACTAATAATGCCATTGATCTGCATTGCTACATCTTTCCCAGAGATCTACCTGCCAAGAACAACTTTCTCAGACAGAAGATGAGAACATACTACACATAGCAGCAGCATTAGAAGCTGCAACAATGGATATTCCGGACGATGGTCCAAGCTTTGATCTACACTTAGTACGACTTACATAAAATCGTAGCATACGAGTTGCATAAAATTATAGAAATATTAGAGTATAACGTATTATGGTACCTTTTATAAAAAGGACCCTACACAGCCTGCTACCCAACAAGATGTCAGTGATACACAAATGAATGTTGCATACGACTTTTTGTTGGCGACCACATCTGCACCTTCGCCGCATACTGTGACTCCAACAACAGCGACGGCTCAAATTCTTCCGCCAAGGGGGTCGGCGACCACATCTGGGGGCTCGTTTCAACCTCCACAAGTGCACGCACCAAATTTAAATGAGAGACCCATTCGCCAGAGATACCCGTCAGCAGCTTGTCGGAGTCCATTCCTAGTCGATGATGTACGCCCAAAGCATGATGGGTTCAAAGCATTCTTGAAAGCTAAGACTGAAAAGTAAGTTTAAATTTATATCCGTTGTCATTCTTGCAACGAGATTCATATATCTCGTAGCAAGAATGGCAACTTTTGTCATGATATTCATATAAAATCATAAGAAGAAGACCGATCTTGCTACGATTTTCCTGAATTTCGTAACAAAAGTCCTCTAATATGGTTACAACTTCCATCAATATCGTAGCACAAATTAGTCATCATGGCATGGAAGATAACCAATCTTGCTACAATTTTCGTATCGTGTTACGATATTCACATAAATCGTAACAAGTCTGCTTGTTTTACAAGAGTTGATTCGTATGCATTGCTAAATATAACAGGAGGAATGTCGGATTGCTATGGGCAGTCGACACTGAATTCTTCGAGAGCTTATTAGATCCATCAAAAATGTTGTACAACGACTACATAAACTGCTATACATCTATTATGGTCGCCAATCCAACCTTCGCCAGCTTGGGAGAACTTCACGACAATGTTACCATTACGTCCACTGATTTCATGGTATGTTACGATTATACTAATATCGTACATGCTTTTAACTTTTAAGGCTGAGTATGATGTTACGAGATTCTTATAAATCGTAACATAGTACTATAAGATTTGTAACATCGTGTCTGTTATCAATGTACGATATTAAGATATTCGCAGTATCGTACATCGTATCATCTTGAAGAGTTGTTACGACTTTTCGTATATCGTATCATCTTGACGTTTAATTCTTAGGATGCTCTAGAGGACGTATTTGATTCAATGCATAAGGCAAAGAGGGTAGGATTGGACCCATACGAGCCTTCTCTATTTAATGTTGATAGAGAACAGGTTGTTCCGGAAGACGAAATGAAAAGGTTGGTCCACTTTGCAGAGGCAAGAATACCACGTTGGGGGCCGAACATGAAGCCATGGATCAACTGCGAAAAGGTAACAAAAACTAATTCTGCATGATGTTGTTACGATTTACTTAATCTCATACAGTCATAACGTAATGTGTGGCATGATTTGTCATATATCGTACTATCTTTTTCCCGAATACTCATGTTATTTTTGAATCTCTATATCGCATCCACTTCTAGGTTATCATGGTTGCTTATTTAAGCGAGCATTGGGCAACGATTATCATGGATCTCGCAGCACAGCAGTTGTGGCTATACGACCCCAAGTCGTGGGAATTTGAGAAGCACCACAAGGACAATAGATTGCAGCACTTCCTGCCAATGGCCAGGTTGCTGCCACAACTAATGAAGAAAATTGGCTATTGTGAAAAATATGGAATAGCTAATCCAAACTACATGCAGTGGCCGTTGTGCTTCCCAAGAGCAAACTCAAAGGGTATCTTCAAGCAAGAGCACGAGGATGGCGTCAGTTGTGTTCTATATTCATTGAAGTATGTGGAGCGATTTATATCAAAGAAGAAGCAACCAAAGTGTCTTAGGAATCCAGCCGAGCAAAAATCATATCGCCACCATATTGCGAAGACCATCTATGCAAACAGCACCAATGAAGATACACTCCCGATAGATATCGACTTGGCCTGAACACTTGTTGTCTTATTTTGTCTATATTGCCACATTGAACACTCCCGATAGATATCGACTTGTTGCTACTACTTTAACCAGGAATACTCTATTATGTACGCATTTTGTAAAAAATACCTGGTAGTATGTAGATCCTGCATTTTGTAAGTATGATTGCTATGACTTTTCTTCAAATCATATCACTTATTTTTGCTACGACTTGTACGATTTTAGGAATATCGTAGCAAATTATGTACGATTTGATAATATCGTAACAAATCATGTACGTTTTTAGGAATATCGCAAGAACATACACTTGTATAACTCAATCAAAAAGAGTACGATTCTGCAATCATGTACCATTTAATCAAAATCATAACACATCGAGTATGATGTTATGAATATTATATCAACTTAAACACATACGAAATATAATTGTTTGTACGATTTTAATAATATCGTAACAAACTACATACAACGATCCTAAAAAATAAGTACGAACATTATCATTCAAACCTATTTGGATCCTTACATTTTGTAAAAAATACCTGGTAGTATGATATATCCTGCATTTTGTAAGTATGATAGCTACGACTTTTCTTTAAATCATCAGTTATTTTTGCTACGACTTGAACGATATTACACAATCTCGTATATAATTGTTCAATATTAGATAATATCGTAGCAAATCATGTACGGTTTTTAAAATATCGTAACAAGATACACATGTAGAATTCAATCAAAATGATTACGATTCTGCAATCATGTACGATTTAACAAAAATCAAAATACTTCAAGTACGATGTTATGAATATCGTATCAACCTAAGCACATACAAAATATAATTGTTTGTACGAGTTTAAGACTGTCGTAACAAACTACATACAATAATAAGAGCGAACATCATCATTCAAACCTATTTGGATCCTTGCATGTTGCACGAGTGTGGCCAGGTACACCACAAATACCGCATTTCTTCTCTTTCCGAGGTTTCTTCGCACTTGTTTTGCTGCTATTCACTTCTTCTACAATGCTTTCCAAAATAGTTTTGCACGTATTCATGTAGTGATCCTTCTGATGATATCTCGAACACACCATTTTCCCTGTTTTGTTAGCTCCGGACGGTATTCTTCTAGTATGTAGACGTCCAGCTTGCCTTGGATTTCCCGGCGTTAAGATTACCCTTTCTTCGACATCAGACGGGACTTGCCAATCTTCTTTATCAGGAACAGGCATCACCTCACTAGCATACACATCTCGTCACGTCTGAGTGCTATACAAGGGGTCCATGTAAGACAAGAATGATTGCCTCTTATAACTACAAAATTATCAAAATAAGCAAACGCATCAATGTTAACGTGCTACGATATTAATATATCTCGTAACATGCGATAGAAAGACGTGTAATTCTCGTAAAAGAAAATTCTGCCAACATGTTACGAGATATTTATCTCGTATCATACATAATCACTTATGAAATAGTTAAAGCCAGGCCATTGCTACGAGATATTTATCTCGTATCGTAACATGAGATGCTAAAACGTGCTAAACTCGTCAAGGAAAATAGTGTCATCATGTTACGATATATATACGAGTTGCATGTTACTCGCATCAGTAACAATCACATTGCTACGAGATACCTATATACCATAACAACAGATACTACGAGATACCTATATATCGTTGCACGAGATACCTACCTCATCAGTGCCATCATGTTACGATATATGTACATCGTAACATACATAATCACTTCAAGTATGATTTTAATTATTATCGTATCAAAATTCACCTTATAGCTGCTGAAGCATGTGAACATGGAATTAACTCGAACTGAAACACGAGACATGAGCATTCCTTGGCAGCAACATCAACAACGTAATTCTTCTGTCTAGAAAAAACCTTAAACAACACAGAAGAAATTGGTTCAACCCTCATTGATCGGCCAGCTTCAATTGCCTTACTCAATATCGTAGCAGCCCACGGAGTCAACTCCGTGGTTGACTCCGTAGGGCTACTACGATATTGAGTAAGGCAATTGAAGCTGGCCGATCAATGAGGGTTGAACCAATTTCTTCTGTGTTGTTTAAGGTTTTTTCTAGACAGAAGAAGTTACGTTGTTGATGTTGCTGCCAAGGAATGATCATGTCTCGTGTTTCAGTTCGAGCTTAATTCCATGTTCACATGCTTCAGCAGCTATAAGGTGAATTTTGATACGATAATAATTAAAATCATACTTGAAGTGATTATGTATGTTACGATGTACATATATCGTAACATGATGGCACTGATGAGGTAGGTATCTCGTGCAACGATATATAGGTATCTCGTAGTATCTGTTGTTACGGTATATAGGTATCTCGTAGCAATGTGATTGTTACTGATGCGAGTAACATGCAACTCGTATATATATCGTAACATGATGACATTATTTTCCTTGACGAGTCTAGCACGTTTTAGCATCTCATGTTACGATACGAGATGAAATATCTCGTAGCAATGGCCTGGCTTTAACTATTTCATAAGTGATTATGTATGATACGAGATAAATATCTCGTAACATGCTGGCAGAATTTTCTTTTACGAGAATTACACGTCTTTCTATCGCATGTTACGAGATATATTAATATCGTAGCACGTTAACATTGATGCGTTTGCTTATTTTGATAATTTTGTAGTTATAAGAGGCAATCATTCCTTGTCTTACATGGACCCCTTGTATAGCACTCAGACGTGACGAGATGTGTATGCTAGTGAGGTGATGCCTGTTCCTGATAAGAAGATTGGCAAGTCTCGTCTGATGTCGAAGAAAGGGTAATCTTAACGCCGGGAAATCCAAGGCTAAGCTGGACTGTCTACATACTAGAAGAATATCCGTCCGGAGCTAGCAAAACAGGGAAAATGGTGTGTTCGAGATATCATCAGAAGGATCACTACATGAATACGTGCAAAACTATTTTGGAAAGCATTGTAGAAGAAGTGAATAGCAGCAAAACAAGTGCGAAGAAACCTCGGAAAGAGAAGAAAATGCAGGTATTTGTGGTGTACCTGGCCACACTCGTGCAACATGCAAGGATCCAAATAGGTTTGAATGATGATGTTCGCTCTTATTATTGTATGTAGTTTGTTACGACAGTCTTAAACTCGTACAAACAATTATATTTTGTATGTGCTTAGGTTGATACGATATTCATAACATCGTACTTGAAGTATTTTGATTTTTAGTTAAATCGTACATGATTGCAGAATCGTAATCATTTTGATTGAATTCTACATGTGTATCTTGTTACGATATTCTGAAAATCGTACATGATTTCGCTACGATATTATCTAATATTGAACAATTATATACGAGATTGTGTAATATCGTTCAAGTTCGTAGCAAAAATAACTGATGATTTAAAGAAAAGTCGTAGCTATCATACTTACAAAATGCAGGATATATCATACTACCAGGTATTTTTTACAAAATGTAAGGATCCAAATAGGTTTGAATGATCATGTTCGTACTTATTTTTTAGGATCGTTGTATGTAGTTTGTTACGATATTATTAAAATCGTACAAACAATTATATTTCGTATGTGTTTAAGTTGATATAATATTCATAACATCATACTCGATGTGTTATGATTTTGATTAAATGGTACATGATTGCAGAATCGTACTCTTTTTGATTGAGTTATACAAGTGTATGCTTCTTGCGATATTCCTAAAAACGTACATGATTTGTTACGATATTATCAAATCGTACATAATTTGCTACGATATTCCTAAAATCGTACAAGTCGTAGCAAAAATAAGTGATATGATTTGAAGAAAAGTCATAGCAATCATACTTACAAAATGCAGGATCTACATACTACCAGGTATTTTTTACAAAATGCGTACATAATAGAGTATTCCTGGTTAAAGTAGTAGCAACAAGTCGATATCTATCGGGAGTGTTCAATGTGGCAATATAGACAAAATAAGACAACAAGTGTTCAGGCCAAGTCGATATCTATCGGGAGTGTATCTTCATCGGTGCTGTTTGCATAGATGGTCTTCGCAATATGGTGGCGATATGATTTTTGCTCGGCTGGATTCCTAAGACACTTTGGTTGCTTCTTCTTTGATATAAATCGCTCCACATACTTCAATGAATATAGAACACAACTGACGCCATCCTCGTGCTCTTGCTTGAAGATACCCTTTGAGTTTGCTCTTGGGAAGCACAACGGCCACTGCATGTAGTTTGGATTAGCTATTCCATATTTTTCACAATAGCCAATTTTCTTCATTAGTTGTGGCAGCAACCTGGCCATTGGCAGGAAGTGCTGCAATCTATTGTCCTTGTGGTGCTTCTCAAATTCCCACGACTTGGGGTCGTATAGCCACAACTGCTGTGCTGCGAGATCCATGATAATCGTTGCCCAATGCTCGCTTAAATAAGCAACCATGATAACCTAGAAGTGGATGCGATATAGAGATTCAAAAATAACATGAGTATTCGGGAAAAAGATAGTACGATATATGACAAATCATGCCACACATTACGTTATGACTGTATGAGATTAAGTAAATCGTAACAACATCATGCAGAATTAGTTTTTGTTACCTTTCGCAGTTGATCCATGGCTTCATGTTCGGCCCCCAACGTGGTATTCTTGCCTCTGCAAAGTGGACCAACCTTTTCATTTCGTCTTCCGGAACAACCTGTTCTCTATCAACATTAAATAGAGAAGGCTCGTATGGGTCCAATCCTACCCTCTTTGCCTTATGCATTGAATCAAATACGTCCTCTAGAGCATCCTAAGAATTAAACGTCAAGATGATACGATATACGAAAAGTCGTAACAACTCTTCAAGATGATACGATGTACGATACTGCGAATATCTTAATATCGTACATTGATAACAGACACGATGTTACAAATCTTATAGTACTATGTTACGATTTATAAGAATCTCGTAACATCATACTCAGCCTTAAAAGTTAAAAGCATGTACGATATTAGTATAATCGTAACATACCATGAAATCAGTGGACGTAATGGTAACATTGTCGTGAAGTTCTCCCAAGCTGGCGAAGGTTGGATTGGCGACCATAATAGATGTATAGCAGTTTATGTAGTCGTTGTACAACATTTTTGATGGATCTAATAAGCTCTCGAAGAATTCAGTGTCGACTGCCCATAGCAATCCGACATTCCTCCTGTTATATTTAGCAATGCATACGAATCAACTCTTGTAAAACAAGCAGACTTGTTACGATTTATGTGAATATCGTAACACGATACGAAAATTGTAGCAAGATTGGTTATCTTCCATGCCATGATGACTAATTTGTGCTACGATATTGATGGAAGTTGTAACCATATTAGAGGACTTTTGTTACGAAATTCAGGAAAATCGTAGCAAGATCGGTCTTCTTCTTATGATTTTATATGAATATCATGACAAAAGTTGCCATTCTTGCTACGAGATATATGAATCTCGTTGCAAGAATGACAACGGATATAAATTTAAACTTACTTTTCAGTCTTAGCTTTCAAGAATGCTTTGAACCCATCATGCTTTGGGCGTACATCATCGACTAGGAATGGACTCCGACAAGCTGCTGACGGGTATCTCTGGCGAATGGGTCTCTCATTTAAATTTGGTGCGTGCACTTGTGGAGGTTGAAACGAGCCCCCAGATGTGGTCGCCGACCCCCTTGGCGGAAGAATTTGAGCCGTCGCTGTTGTTGGAGTCACAGTATGCGGCGAAGGTGCAGATGTGGTCGCCAACAAAAAGTCGTATGCAACATTCATTTGTGTATCACTGACATCTTGTTGGGTAGCAGGCTGTGTAGGTCCTTTTTATAAAGGTACCATAATACGTTATACTCTAATATTTCTATAATTTTATGCAACTCGTATGCTACGATTTTATGTAAGTCGTACTAAGTGTAGATCAAAGCTTGGACCATCGTCCGGAATATCCATTGTTGCAGCTTCTAATGCTGCTGCTATGTGTAGTATGTTCTCATCTTCTGTCTGAGAAAGTTGTTCTTGGCAGGTAGATCTCTGGGAAAGATGTAGCAATGCAGATCAATGGCATTATTAGTTGATTCAGATGGTACGATTTATATGAATATCGTAACATGAAACAAGCAAACTTGTTACGATTTTTGGGAATATCGTAACACAGTACGATTATCGTAGCAAGATTGCATGTCCGCTGTCTGCCATGCCATGATGAATAATTTGTGCTACGATATTCATCGAAGTAGTAACAATATCAGAGGACTTTTGTTACGAGATTCGTGAAAATCATAGCGATCGCTTGTTTTGTAACGAAATGATTTCGCGTGTTACGATTTTATATGAATATCATTAAAAAGTTGCAATTCTTACAACGAATTTTATGAATCTCGTTGCAAGAATGACAACGGATATCAATGATCATGTTACGAAATACATGAAAGTCGTACTAACATTTGTACGAAGTAGCATGATTCGAACCGCAAATTACACTAATTTTAAACTTAATGCTGATTATCCATTGTTTAAGTGAGAAAAAAAAATAAGTAAAATTGTTTTTCACCATCACACACGCAGAAGATACATGTTTATGCATTGTCTATATCTCGACATGCATTTCCTTTACCTGTTCAGTGTTTGGCTCAGCTTCAATCTCGGCATCTACGGCATCCTTTAGCGCATCCTCAGCTTGCTTGGCATCCTCGACATCCTCCGCTTGCTCGGCATCCTCAGCATGCTTGACATCATCCAGTGTTATGTCTGCTGCTGGATCCGGTGCTGGTTCATCCTGTAAGGCTGCTGCATCCTTCGTGGCCTCATCCACCGGTGGCTCATGTTCCTCTACTGGGGGGAATGGCTGCTGCTGATTTCTTGATCAGAGTGTGGGGAGGGGTGCTGCTGATCATGCTGGAGTGGTGTGGGGGTTCTGTGCTGGAACGGTTGGCTCATCCTCGCCGTGAAGTCTTGGTCCGTAGGAGGACCACATGCTTCAAGCATCTTCTGGAAAACATACTCTCCAACACCAACAATCATCTCGTCCCGTACGGCCGTGAAGAATGCCTCTGCTTCTAGCCTAGCCCGCTTCGCTGCAACCTCACCCTCGTATTCACCGATCTCTTTGATCAATGAAGCTCTGTCTTCATCGGTGAGTGGGGCTTGACGTCTAGAGCTCGTTGCAGCGGAATGGGGAGCTGTAGGCCTAGCAGCATCACTCAGACCTTCCTCATCATCACCACCATCTTCGCAAGGCCTCTTCTTCTTCTTCTTCTTCTTCGTGTCATTGGCATCGTACGTGAAGGCAAATTATTTTCCTTCAGGATCTTGCTCAAGCGATTTCCAGTAAGGAGACCTCGATTCGGTCCTACCTGGTTCCAATACGGCTTTAAGGTCCTACATGATAAATTAGATAAGTTAGTTGTGCATAAAACTGATACGAATTAAATAAATCCTACTTTAACGGCACATAATCAATGTACGATATTTCAAATATCGTACATTGAGACAAGCATAAACTAAATCATATGGTGCATTATGTACGATATTCCTAATATCGTAACACCGTACACTCTTTCAGATATGCATAACAATTTTGTTTCAAATAAAGTACGATATTCCGAATCTCGTAGCATGACTTACAATTTCATAGAATGAATTAGAATCTCGTAGCAAATAAAGTACGATATTGTGAAAATCGTAGCATGAATTACAACATCATAGCATGAATTAAAATCTCGTAGTATGAATTAAAATCTCATAGCATAAATAAGAATCTCGTAGCAAATAAAGTAGGATATTACCAATATTCTAACATGCAAACGGCTAACAAATTGAATATCGTAGCATGCAAGCAAAAATAGAGTACGATATTACGAATATCGTACATACAAAAACTCAATAACTAAGTCAAAATTTAATATCGTACAGCTTAGTAAAATTTTACCTTGGCTTCAAGACCTTCTGGCATGTCGGTGTTCTTGATATAAGTGTACCTCAGGAATCGAGGTATCTTCTTCTTATTTTGTTCATTCTTCATGCCGATGCTTCTCCCAACAGCTGGTAGTGAGCAAAAAATCCATGCCTGTAAATGATTTTTGGTCACACGTGTGTACGATTTTCATATAAATCGTAGTATGAGTAGCAGTAAACTTACCAATAAGGCGAATGTGTTGCCTTTGAGATGATATCCAGGCGATGTTCTGGCGGCTCTCTTTTTTGTAACCTTGTTTATGCTGTCCATCAGAGCTTGATATGATATACTTCCCCAAGGAAATTCCTCCCAAGCTTCCTTGTCCTCCACGAGCACCCACATCCACAAAGGGATCTTGTTGTGTGGTTGTTCAAAGCCCATCATGTAGGAAACGGCTAACAACATCTTTGCCAGTTTGATGGCATCTTCGGCACTTCCATACTTTTGGCATTAAAACAGCATGGACATCATTTCCACTAATTACCTTTGTGGTGTCGAATAGCCTCTCATAGATCGAATCATTTGGAAGAACAAGCCTGCCATAGGGATTAAAGGAAGCTGGTCCGAATTTCAGTCCGCTCACCAAAGCGTACTCCACTCGGGAGAAGTGTAATATCTTGCCCTCCACCTTGAACCATAGGGCTGTGGTGTCAACATTTTGGACTATTTTCTTGCTTGGCCTCACCTGACGCGACAACATGTAGTTGAGCGCCAGGCCTGATCTGCAGTTGGAGTCATCCAATCTCATAAAGACCCCTAGAGCGGAATGCTTGACTTCGGATTTTACTTCCTCTCCAAAGGACTCGAGCACCTTTCGTATTTCTCCAATGAGACCCTCATAGCCATAGCATTGCACCCTATGGTGAGGTGGTTTCATCAATTTCGGGCGGGCATATTTCCAAGAAACCTGAAAACATGTAGACAGAAAGTGGTTAAACACGAATTTGTGTACGAGATTGGACAATATCGTAACAAACAAAGTTCGCTATTGGGTAATATCGTCACAAATTTCTCACATCCAATCATCTTCTCAAATAAATCGTAACATATTACTCACATGCATCGGTTGCGCACATGTACGAGTTTATAAAAGCGTAACTCACTAAGTACGATATAGGTAATATCTTAACACGCAAAGTACGATATTTGATATATCGTAACAAATTTGGCAGATAAAATCATCTTCTCACATAAATCGTAACATGATGCTCGCATGCATTCTTATTTCGTTGCCCTAAATCGGTTGTGCTCATTAGGAATATCGTACTATATAGATGCAATATCGTACAATATATATGGCACCAATTATTCATCCTCAAGTACGATATTACCAATATCGTATCTACAGAAACTTTGTTTTTCAAACAATGCATCCCTTAAATATCAAATAAATCATCCTCAATGGTGCAAGAAACAAATCTCAAACAATAAAAATAAGTACGATATTCGCAATATCGTAACAATAAAAATGGATATTGTACTATGCCGATGAATATCGTACCCAAAACGAGTTATTATATAAGAATCGTTTCAAATTTTGCAGATCAACTACAATACAAGCACCAAACGAGATTTTATGTACGATTTATCGAGAAACAAACAGTACCAAGCCCGTGAAATTCAAAATTCCAAAAATTTGAGCAAAATATTAAAAAATTCACAGATTTTGCAAATTTTGTGTGAATGGATTTGAAATTACCAGCATATCGCCGAATGGGTCGTCGCCAATCTCCTGTTGAGCATCTTCGGCCTGTTGTTCATCGACGGCGGCGGCGGGTTCTCTTTGTTTGCTGCCGGAGCCGGTTTTTGGACGCTTCGCCGGCTTCTTGAGTCATGGCATCGTTTTCCAGCGTGGGGTGTTCTTCTTCTGCAACTTGGAGTTGATGGAGGCGGTGTTCTTCAACTCGCACGGTGGTTGGTGGCGGTTGGTGGCGGTGGTTGCGCGAGAGAGAGAGAAACTAGGGCAGATCGGCGGAGAAGACGTTGGTGGTGGAGGGTGTGGAGGCGGAGAAGACCCTGGTGGCGTTGTGGTTGGCGGCGGCGAGTCGGTTGGTAGCGGAGGAAACTAGGGCAGACGAGAGAGAGAGAGGGCGTCGAGTGGTGGAGAAAGGGAAGGCGGCAGAGAAAGCGGACGCGGCGGAGAAAGGGGAGGCGGCGGATGGTGGTGGCGTTTTGGGTGGCGGCGTCGAGTAAGTGGTGGCGGAGGCGGAGGAAGATGAAGAGGTGCAGACGAGAGAGAGAGGATTTTAGAGAGAGAAATGTAGAGAGATAAAGTTGTGGGGGAAGTGGTAAATATTATATATATATATATGGATGTAAAAATTCAAAATAACCACTATTTACCCTACTAAGGGTATTTTCGTCTCATTAGACTAAAATTAGCCTATTTTATTGAAAATTAAGTTGGGGTACAATATTATTCCCCTTAACTTAAAAGAAGCCTCTCTACTACTTGACTCTAATAGATATCCATTACAACTTTTACTTAGCCAAATTTTACAGTTTTCATTTTTAATTTACTGAACAACTTTATTTTCTTTATTCTTAATCTCTTTTAATATTTTCA
>CM055956.1:65861506-65957176 GCA_029490685.1 Schizonepeta tenuifolia | reverse complement strand
TGAAAATATTAAAAGAGATTAAGAATAAAGAAAATAAAGTTGTTCAGTAAATTAAAAATGAAAACTGTAAAATTTTGGCTAAGTAAAAGTTGTAATGGATATCTATTAGAGTCAAGTAGTAGAGAGGCTTCTTTTAAGTTAAGGGGAATAATATTGTACCCCAACTTAATTTTCAATAAAATAGGCTAATTTTAGTCTAATGAGACGAAAATACCCTTAGTAGGGTAAATAGTGGTTATTTTGAATTTTTACATCCATATATATATATATAATATTTACCACTTCCCCCACAACTTTATCTCTCTACATTTCTCTCTCTAAAATCCTCTCTCTCTCGTCTGCACCTCTTCATCTTCCTCCGCCTCCGCCACCACTTACTCGACGCCGCCACCCAAAACGCCACCACCATCCGCCGCCTCCCCTTTCTCCGCCGCGTCCGCTTTCTCTGCCGCCTTCCCTTTCTCCACCACTCGACGCCCTCTCTCTCTCTCGTCTGCCCTAGTTTCCTCCGCTACCAACCGACTCGCCGCCGCCAACCACAACGCCACCAGGGTCTTCTCCGCCTCCACACCCTCCACCACCAACGTCTTCTCCGCCGATCTGCCCTAGTTTCTCTCTCTCGCGCAACCACCGCCACCAACCGCCACCAACCACCGTGCGAGTTGAAGAACACCGCCTCCATCAACTCCAAGTTGCAGAAGAAGAACACCCCACGCTGGAAAACGATGCCATGACTCAAGAAGCCGGCGAAGCGTCCAAAAACCGGCTCCGGCAGCAAACAAAGAGAACCCGCCGCCGCCGTCGATGAACAACAGGCCGAAGATGCTCAACAGGAGATTGGCGACGACCCATTCGGCGATATGCTGGTAATTTCAAATCCATTCACACAAAATTTGCAAAATCTGTGAATTTTTTAATATTTTGCTCAAATTTTTGGAATTTTGAATTTCACGGGCTTGGTACTGTTTGTTTCTCGATAAATCGTACATAAAATCTCGTTTGGTGCTTGTATTGTAGTTGATCTGCAAAATTTGAAACGATTTCTTATATAATAACTCGTTTTGGGTACGATATTCATCGGCATAGTACAATATCCATTTTTATTGTTACGATATTGCGAATATCGTACTTATTTTTATTGTTTGAGATTTGTTTCTTGCACCATTGAGGATGATTTATTTGATATTTAAGGGATGCATTGTTTGAAAAACAAAGTTTCTGTAGATACGATATTGGTAATATCGTACTTGAGGATGAATAATTGGTGCCATATATATTGTACGATATTGCATCTATATAGTACGATATTCCTAATGAGCACAACCGATTTAGGGCAACGAAATAAGAATGCATGCGAGCATCATGTTACGATTTATGTGAGAAGATGATTTTATCTGCCAAATTTGTTACGATATATCAAATATCGTACTTTGCGTGTTAAGATATTACCTATATCGTACTTAGTGAGTTACGCTTTTATAAACTCGTACATGTGCGCAACCGATGCATGTGAGTAATATGTTACGATTTATTTGAGAAGATGATTGGATGTGAGAAATTTGTGACGATATTACCCAATAGCGAACTTTGTTTGTTACGATATTGTCCAATCTCGTACACAAATTCGTGTTTAACCACTTTCTGTCTACATGTTTTCAGGTTTCTTGGAAATATGCCCGCCCGAAATTGATGAAACCACCTCACCATAGGGTGCAATGCTATGGCTATGAGGGTCTCATTGGAGAAATACGAAAGGTGCTCGAGTCCTTTGGAGAGGAAGTAAAATCCGAAGTCAAGCATTCCGCTCTAGGGGTCTTTATGAGATTGGATGACTCCAACTGCAGATCAGGCCTGGCGCTCAACTACATGTTGTCGCGTCAGGTGAGGCCAAGCAAGAAAATAGTCCAAAATGTTGACACCACAGCCCTATGGTTCAAGGTGGAGGGCAAGATATTACACTTCTCCCGAGTGGAGTACGCTTTGGTGAGCGGACTGAAATTCGGACCAGCTTCCTTTAATCCCTATGGCAGGCTTGTTCTTCCAAATGATTCGATCTATGAGAGGCTATTCGACACCACAAAGGTAATTAGTGGAAATGATGTCCATGCTGTTTTTAATGCCAAAAAGTATGGAAGTGCCGAAGATGCCATCAAACTGGCAAAGATGTTGTTAGCCGTTTCCTACATGATGGGCTTTGAACAACCACACAACAAGATCCCTTTGTGGATGTGGGTGCTCGTGGAGGACAAGGAAGCTTGGGAGGAATTTCCTTGGGGAAGTATATCATATCAAGCTCTGATGGACAGCATAAACAAGGTTACAAAAAAGAGAGCCGCCAGAACATCGCCTGGATATCATCTCAAAGGCAACACATTCGCCTTATTGGTAAGTTTACTGCTACTCATACTACGATTTATATGAAAATCGTACACACGTGTGACCAAAAATCATTTACAGGCATGGATTTTTTGCTCACTACCAGCTGTTGGGAGAAGCATCGGCATGAAGAATGAACAAAATAAGAAGAAGATACCTCGATTCCTGAGGTACACTTATATCAAGAACACCGACATGCCAGAAGGTCTTGAAGCCAAGGTAAAATTTTACTAAGCTGTACGATATTAAATTTTGACTTAGTTATTGAGTTTTTGTATGTACGATATTCGTAATATCGTACTCTATTTTTGCTTGCATGCTACGATATTCAATTTGTTAGCCGTTTGCATGTTAGAATATTGGTAATATCCTACTTTATTTGCTACGAGATTCTTATTTATGCTATGAGATTTTAATTCATACTACGAGATTTTAATTCATGCTATGATGTTGTAATTCATGCTACGATTTTCACAATATCGTACTTTATTTGCTACGAGATTCTAATTCATTCTATGAAATTGTAAGTCATGCTACGAGATTCGGAATATCGTACTTTATTTGAAACAAAATTGTTATGCATATCTGAAAGAGTGTACGGTGTTACGATATTAGGAATATCGTACATAATGCACCATATGATTTAGTTTTATGCTTGTCTCAATGTACGATATTTGAAATATCGTACATTGATTATGTGCCGTTAAAGTAGGATTTATTTAATTCGTATCAGTTTTATGCACAACTAACTTATCTAATTTATCATGTAGGACCTTAAAGCCGTATTGGAACCAGGTAGGACCGAATCGAGGTCTCCTTACTGGAAATCGCTTGAGCAAGATCCTGAAGGAAAATAATTTGCCTTCACGTACGATGCCAATGACACGAAGAAGAAGAAGAAGAAGAAGAGGCCTTGCGAAGATGGTGGTGATGATGAGGAAGGTCTGAGTGATGCTGCTAGGCCTACAGCTCCCCATTCCGCTGCAACGAGCTCTAGACGTCAAGCCCCACTCACCGATGAAGACAGAGCTTCATTGATCAAAGAGATCGGTGAATACGAGGGTGAGGTTGCAGCGAAGCGGGCTAGGCTAGAAGCAGAGGCATTCTTCACGGCCGTACGGGACGAGATGATTGTTGGTGTTGGAGAGTATGTTTTCCAGAAGATGCTTGAAGCATGTGGTCCTCCTACGGACCAAGACTTCACGGCGAGGATGAGCCAACCGTTCCAGCACAGAACCCCCACACCACTCCAGCATGATCAGCAGCACCCCTCCCCACACTCTGATCAAAGAAATCAGCAGCAGCCATTCCCCCCAGTAGAGGAACATGAGCCACCGGTGGATGAGGCCACGAAGGATGCAGCAGCCTTACAGGATGAACCAGCACCGGATCCAGCAGCAGACATAACACTGGATGATGTCAAGCATGCTGAGGATGCCGAGCAAGCGGAGGATGTCGAGGATGCCAAGCAAGCTGAGGATGCGCTAAAGGATGCCGTAGATGCCGAGATTGAAGCTGAGCCAAACACTGAACAGGTAAAGGAAATGCATGTCGAGATATAGACAATGCATAAACATGTATCTTCTGCGTGTGTGATGGTGAAAAACAATTTTACTTATTTTTTTTTCTCACTTAAACAATGGATAATCAGCATTAAGTTTAAAATTAGTGTAATTTGCGGTTCGAATCATGCTACTTCGTACAAATGTTAGTACGACTTTCATGTATTTCGTAACATGATCATTGATATCCGTTGTCATTCTTGCAACGAGATTCATAAAATTCGTTGTAAGAATTGCAACTTTTTAATGATATTCATATAAAATCGTAACACGCGAAATCATTTCGTTACAAAACAAGCGATCGCTATGATTTTCACGAATCTCGTAACAAAAGTCCTCTGATATTGTTACTACTTCGATGAATATCGTAGCACAAATTATTCATCATGGCATGGCAGACAGCGGACATGCAATCTTGCTACGATAATCGTACTGTGTTACGATATTCCCAAAAATCGTAACAAGTTTGCTTGTTTCATGTTACGATATTCATATAAATCGTACCATCTGAATCAACTAATAATGCCATTGATCTGCATTGCTACATCTTTCCCAGAGATCTACCTGCCAAGAACAACTTTCTCAGACAGAAGATGAGAACATACTACACATAGCAGCAGCATTAGAAGCTGCAACAATGGATATTCCGGACGATGGTCCAAGCTTTGATCTACACTTAGTACGACTTACATAAAATCGTAGCATACGAGTTGCATAAAATTATAGAAATATTAGAGTATAACGTATTATGGTACCTTTTATAAAAAGGACCCTACACAGCCTGCTACCCAACAAGATGTCAGTGATACACAAATGAATGTTGCATACGACTTTTTGTTGGCGACCACATCTGCACCTTCGCCGCATACTGTGACTCCAACAACAGCGACGGCTCAAATTCTTCCGCCAAGGGGGTCGGCGACCACATCTGGGGGCTCGTTTCAACCTCCACAAGTGCACGCACCAAATTTAAATGAGAGACCCATTCGCCAGAGATACCCGTCAGCAGCTTGTCGGAGTCCATTCCTAGTCGATGATGTACGCCCAAAGCATGATGGGTTCAAAGCATTCTTGAAAGCTAAGACTGAAAAGTAAGTTTAAATTTATATCCGTTGTCATTCTTGCAACGAGATTCATATATCTCGTAGCAAGAATGGCAACTTTTGTCATGATATTCATATAAAATCATAAGAAGAAGACCGATCTTGCTACGATTTTCCTGAATTTCGTAACAAAAGTCCTCTAATATGGTTACAACTTCCATCAATATCGTAGCACAAATTAGTCATCATGGCATGGAAGATAACCAATCTTGCTACAATTTTCGTATCGTGTTACGATATTCACATAAATCGTAACAAGTCTGCTTGTTTTACAAGAGTTGATTCGTATGCATTGCTAAATATAACAGGAGGAATGTCGGATTGCTATGGGCAGTCGACACTGAATTCTTCGAGAGCTTATTAGATCCATCAAAAATGTTGTACAACGACTACATAAACTGCTATACATCTATTATGGTCGCCAATCCAACCTTCGCCAGCTTGGGAGAACTTCACGACAATGTTACCATTACGTCCACTGATTTCATGGTATGTTACGATTATACTAATATCGTACATGCTTTTAACTTTTAAGGCTGAGTATGATGTTACGAGATTCTTATAAATCGTAACATAGTACTATAAGATTTGTAACATCGTGTCTGTTATCAATGTACGATATTAAGATATTCGCAGTATCGTACATCGTATCATCTTGAAGAGTTGTTACGACTTTTCGTATATCGTATCATCTTGACGTTTAATTCTTAGGATGCTCTAGAGGACGTATTTGATTCAATGCATAAGGCAAAGAGGGTAGGATTGGACCCATACGAGCCTTCTCTATTTAATGTTGATAGAGAACAGGTTGTTCCGGAAGACGAAATGAAAAGGTTGGTCCACTTTGCAGAGGCAAGAATACCACGTTGGGGGCCGAACATGAAGCCATGGATCAACTGCGAAAAGGTAACAAAAACTAATTCTGCATGATGTTGTTACGATTTACTTAATCTCATACAGTCATAACGTAATGTGTGGCATGATTTGTCATATATCGTACTATCTTTTTCCCGAATACTCATGTTATTTTTGAATCTCTATATCGCATCCACTTCTAGGTTATCATGGTTGCTTATTTAAGCGAGCATTGGGCAACGATTATCATGGATCTCGCAGCACAGCAGTTGTGGCTATACGACCCCAAGTCGTGGGAATTTGAGAAGCACCACAAGGACAATAGATTGCAGCACTTCCTGCCAATGGCCAGGTTGCTGCCACAACTAATGAAGAAAATTGGCTATTGTGAAAAATATGGAATAGCTAATCCAAACTACATGCAGTGGCCGTTGTGCTTCCCAAGAGCAAACTCAAAGGGTATCTTCAAGCAAGAGCACGAGGATGGCGTCAGTTGTGTTCTATATTCATTGAAGTATGTGGAGCGATTTATATCAAAGAAGAAGCAACCAAAGTGTCTTAGGAATCCAGCCGAGCAAAAATCATATCGCCACCATATTGCGAAGACCATCTATGCAAACAGCACCAATGAAGATACACTCCCGATAGATATCGACTTGGCCTGAACACTTGTTGTCTTATTTTGTCTATATTGCCACATTGAACACTCCCGATAGATATCGACTTGTTGCTACTACTTTAACCAGGAATACTCTATTATGTACGCATTTTGTAAAAAATACCTGGTAGTATGTAGATCCTGCATTTTGTAAGTATGATTGCTATGACTTTTCTTCAAATCATATCACTTATTTTTGCTACGACTTGTACGATTTTAGGAATATCGTAGCAAATTATGTACGATTTGATAATATCGTAACAAATCATGTACGTTTTTAGGAATATCGCAAGAACATACACTTGTATAACTCAATCAAAAAGAGTACGATTCTGCAATCATGTACCATTTAATCAAAATCATAACACATCGAGTATGATGTTATGAATATTATATCAACTTAAACACATACGAAATATAATTGTTTGTACGATTTTAATAATATCGTAACAAACTACATACAACGATCCTAAAAAATAAGTACGAACATTATCATTCAAACCTATTTGGATCCTTACATTTTGTAAAAAATACCTGGTAGTATGATATATCCTGCATTTTGTAAGTATGATAGCTACGACTTTTCTTTAAATCATCAGTTATTTTTGCTACGACTTGAACGATATTACACAATCTCGTATATAATTGTTCAATATTAGATAATATCGTAGCAAATCATGTACGGTTTTTAAAATATCGTAACAAGATACACATGTAGAATTCAATCAAAATGATTACGATTCTGCAATCATGTACGATTTAACAAAAATCAAAATACTTCAAGTACGATGTTATGAATATCGTATCAACCTAAGCACATACAAAATATAATTGTTTGTACGAGTTTAAGACTGTCGTAACAAACTACATACAATAATAAGAGCGAACATCATCATTCAAACCTATTTGGATCCTTGCATGTTGCACGAGTGTGGCCAGGTACACCACAAATACCGCATTTCTTCTCTTTCCGAGGTTTCTTCGCACTTGTTTTGCTGCTATTCACTTCTTCTACAATGCTTTCCAAAATAGTTTTGCACGTATTCATGTAGTGATCCTTCTGATGATATCTCGAACACACCATTTTCCCTGTTTTGTTAGCTCCGGACGGTATTCTTCTAGTATGTAGACGTCCAGCTTGCCTTGGATTTCCCGGCGTTAAGATTACCCTTTCTTCGACATCAGACGGGACTTGCCAATCTTCTTTATCAGGAACAGGCATCACCTCACTAGCATACACATCTCGTCACGTCTGAGTGCTATACAAGGGGTCCATGTAAGACAAGAATGATTGCCTCTTATAACTACAAAATTATCAAAATAAGCAAACGCATCAATGTTAACGTGCTACGATATTAATATATCTCGTAACATGCGATAGAAAGACGTGTAATTCTCGTAAAAGAAAATTCTGCCAACATGTTACGAGATATTTATCTCGTATCATACATAATCACTTATGAAATAGTTAAAGCCAGGCCATTGCTACGAGATATTTATCTCGTATCGTAACATGAGATGCTAAAACGTGCTAAACTCGTCAAGGAAAATAGTGTCATCATGTTACGATATATATACGAGTTGCATGTTACTCGCATCAGTAACAATCACATTGCTACGAGATACCTATATACCATAACAACAGATACTACGAGATACCTATATATCGTTGCACGAGATACCTACCTCATCAGTGCCATCATGTTACGATATATGTACATCGTAACATACATAATCACTTCAAGTATGATTTTAATTATTATCGTATCAAAATTCACCTTATAGCTGCTGAAGCATGTGAACATGGAATTAACTCGAACTGAAACACGAGACATGAGCATTCCTTGGCAGCAACATCAACAACGTAATTCTTCTGTCTAGAAAAAACCTTAAACAACACAGAAGAAATTGGTTCAACCCTCATTGATCGGCCAGCTTCAATTGCCTTACTCAATATCGTAGCAGCCCACGGAGTCAACTCCGTGGTTGACTCTCCAGCTAAAGTGTGGCGCTCGTAAAACCACTTCTGGAGCAACGTACGAACACTCTCCATAAGAGGAAAAACAGGTAATTTTCTAGCCCACCGCAATCGAGCATTCAACACCTCGCATCCATTGGAAGTTCCATATTTATATCGTCGCACTGGACATTTCGAACGAGCCCATCTACAAGGATCCAAGTTCAATAGTTTTTGATAAGCACGAGGTTCCATGACCTTCAAATTCTTCATATGCTCCTCAAAATCAACAATCTTACAGCTACTAGCAGCGAGCTTGAACAATTCAGTAACATCAGTACCCCAAATCCTTAAATTTTGCTGAATATGAAAAGTGCAAAGACCATGATGTGCCCCTGGAAAGACGGAAGACACAGCATTCTTGATACTAAGGTGCTGATTGGACACAATCAATAAGTTCTTCGGAGATCCAAAAGATAGTTTAACAAGCCTAAGGAACAAAGCCCATGAGGAATCGTTCTCTTTATCCCCGATTCCAAAAGCTAAAGGAACTATCTGTTCATTACCGTCCTTTGTCGCTGCAACAAACAACACGCCTTTGTATTTCCCCTTTAAATGAGTCGCATCAATGACAATTACAGGCCGACATGGACGAAATGCTCTGATACATGCGGATAGAGCAAAAAAACAATATTCAAAGCAACCATCCGCACACGTCTGTAACTCGGTCACAGAGCCAGGATTTGCACGCTCCAGCATATTAAAATACTTCCCCAGCATCTGCATTGACACAGACGATGTTACGATATACGTAATATCGTTCTAAGTTATATACGAGCTAATTAAGCACTACACCATGAGATATGTAACATTGACACAACCGATGTTACAATATAAGGAATATCGTACTAACATATATACGAGCTAATTAAGCACTACTCCATGCGATAAGTAACATTGGCACAGACGATGTTACGATATACGTAATATCGTACTACGTTATATACGAGCTAATTAAGCACTACTCCATGAGATAAGCACTACTACATTAGATCCTATCCATCTTTTCATGATGTTACGATATATATGAATCGTAACATATAATACGAAATTTCATAGTACGATAATATTATGAATGTGGATAAAGTTTTATAAGAATCGTATTCGTACTTCATAAGATAATACAACTTGTTTCTATTTTGATTATGACTGCACAATGTTACGATTTACAGAAATTTGTACTACAATACATACGAGTTAATTAAACTCGTACATGAGAGAAACAATTAGGTCCTATCCGTCTTTGAACGATGTTACGAGATTTATAAATCGTAACAACATGCAGGGAAAACCAGGGCCAAAAATAGTACCTGAAACGACTCGTCTGCATCACCATATGTCGAGCTAACTGTCTGATTTCTCCCGGACAAAACTGCACGATACTTCACATGAACACCATGTTCCCTCAGCAGTTGTCCTTGAATTTCTCTAGGTCTAAGCTCAACTAGACCATCCAACTTAGGACTAAAGTATGAAGCTATGACTTTAGCATACACTCTTGGTGGAGGGTGATACCTCAAATCAGTCTCACATGTATGAAGTGACCATTTGTAGATTCTCCATACTTGCCCAATTGCTTTTGCTCGCATAATAAAATCACATCTGTCTTCATATTTACATCGAACATGATACTTCCACTTATTTGACTTCTTTGTAATATACTCCAAATTATTTTTCAAATGATAGATGCCAATAACTTCTTTCATACGCCGCTTATTCAAAAAGAAGCACCCACAACAAGTTCTTCACGAGCCAAATGATCTACTACAACTAAATCTGATGTTGGGAGCATCGCATGCTCTAAAGCACCTGCATTAACACACTATAATATAAGAACACGTATAGATAGATAAAAATTAATATTGTCACTTTGTACCATATTCATAATATCGTACTTCATTGTTGTTGAATATTATAAAGTCCTAGTCGACACTTAAAACATAGTACGATAACTTGTTTTGAGAGTCTAACATATACGTAGGATGCTACGATATGTCGAATATCGTACTTGATTATAAAAACATGCATAGGCACATAAAAGTTCATAGTATCCTCCGTTATACAATTATTAGGTATATCGTACTTGTTATTAATGAATACCATAAAATCGTACTAGACATTGAAACCATAATACGAATACTTGATATTCTTGGGTTAGCATTTAATTATGATACTACGATATTATGAATATCGTACTTTATCATAAACATACGCATAACCACGCTATGATACGATATTGTGAATATCGCACTTTGTTATTATTGAAACACGTACCAGGGATGATCCACAACCGGCTTGGATTAGTATTTCCTTCATTACATTCATTCGAAACATCTAATGGTGGCATCAAATCACGGTCTTCAAAAACTTCAAAATCATCCCCCAACGGGTAAGCACCTTCATCCACATCATTATCCAAGTTCATGTTGGTATCACAAATAATAACATCATCACCGAATCCTAACCCCAAAACTGAAGAATCTTCATTACAAACAATGCGATCAAAAGACGGCATATCCGCAAGCGCTTTAAGACGATTCCCATGAGACACCTTCGGTAGGACAAACACTTACATGGATTGTAGGGAGCTCCAATATTTCCATTAAAATATTCAACTCAAAATCATCTGTTACTTTCATCCTCATTAATTCACCAGTAGGAGATTTTACTAGAGCATCAACATCATAAATTAACATGGCCTTGTCCTTCTTCAATCGATTCTCAAGCTTGATCAATAAAACTTGATACGTTATACCATAAGGTGGTATAGGTATATACTTTTTCCTTCCACCCTCATAGATATTGTCATTCCATACGCCACCATGAGCAACAATTAAACAAGAATGCCTCTTCTGCATGAAATATAAGTTACGATATATATATATATATATATATATATGTATATATATATATATATATATATATATATATATCGTAACACAAATCAGTTACGACATACAAAACTCGTACAATGAAACATAAAATACATAATCACTTATAAACTAATTGTAGTCACGCTATTGCTACGATATTCATATATCGTAACATCCTTCGATAAAACTTGCTAATCTCGTAAAGAAATTGGTGATAACATGTTACGATATATATATATATATATCGTATCAAACGTAATCACTTATGAAATCATTGTAGTCACGCTATTCGTAGAAGATTCTTATATATCGTAACATCAGATGCTAAAACGTGCTAACCTAATAAAGAGCTAACCTAGTAAAGAAAATGGTGATAACATGTTACGATATACATATATCGTACATACATAATCACTTATGAAATCATTGTAGCCACGCTATTCATAGGAGATTCCTATATATCGTAACATGCGATCCAAAAACGTGCTAATCTAGCATAAGAAAATGGTGCTATCATCTTACGATATATATATATCGTATCATGCATAGACTCCTGCTACGACTGTACGACTTAAATAAAAATCAGATCAGACATGACTGTAAATAGTACAACTGCGACGAACAACAATTTTTAAGGTTCAGAAGAACGAACGAACAATCTAAAACATCATATCTTCGCGAAATCCACCATCAAATAACAAAAAAAAGGAAGAGTATTCAGTACCTCCATCGTCGTCTCCACCGAATAAAAAAGTGATACAACCGGCGACGGCGAAAATTGAATAAAAAAGAGAAAAATCAACGCCGAAGGAAAAAAACCAGAAAACAAGAGAGAGAAAAGAGAGAGAAGAATCCCCGTTTAAGCTTCAGAAGAACGAACGACGAATGAAATGCAGAGGAAAAATGCAGCAAGAATTTAAACGAGATTAAAAAAAAACGCAGCAACAACAATTGAGGAAGCTGGAAAAAAAACGCAGCAGCAACAAATGGAAAAGAAAGAGAAAAACAGCAGAGAAGAAGAGAGAGAAAAAAAGTTGTGGGTTTATGAGAGAGAAATAAAGTAGGAGAGACAAAAGTGGGTAGTTGGTGATAATTAAGAGTTGGTGAAAGTTGGCCTCTTCTATTATAAATAAAGTTGGGGTATAAATTTATTGTTTTTATCTCTATGGGGTCCATAAATATTAATAAACTCTATTATTAATGTAAAGATGAAATTAAAACAAGTAAGATAGCTACTTGAATCACTTAATTTGGAGTTCATATGACCAAGTTATGAAAGAGTTAATAAAATTATTAAATAAAGTTTAATAATGCGAAAATAAATAAAATTAGCTAAGTTAAAGGATTAGAAGAGTCTAAATGATTAAATCAAAGATATTAGAAGTGGAATCGAGCAAAGACGAACTCTTATTAGTAAAAGAGATGAATACTAGAATTTAATAAGGATAAATAATATTTTTTCGATTTACGTGTCCAAAAATATAATCGAATGCAAATTTATTCATTTGAAACTATTTTAAATAAGTTGTATAAATTTAAGAATATTCGGAGCACGTATATATATATATATATATATAGAGGAGAGAGATCATATGAGAATGAATATTATCCTAAGAAATGAGAATAGATCTCCACCATAGATCTATTGTTGATGAAGGGTCAAGATTTGGCCAAGTCAAAGCGGGTCAACCCGTTACTTTTTTTTCGATTTTTTTTTAAACTGTCATCCAAGATGCACAACTTCACATATTCGGATTCACCACTCTATATAATTAGATGCACCACTAAGTTCATTTAGATGCACAAGATTTTCAGTTTTTTTTTTCGATTTTTTTTTTTAATAAACTGTCACCCAAGATGCACAACTTCACATATTCGGATGCATCACTCTATATAACTAGATGCACCACTAAGTGCATTTAGATACACAAGATTTTCAGTTTTTTTTTCATTTTTTTTTAAACAGTCACCCAAGATGCACCACTTCACATATTCATTCGGATGCATCACTCTACATAATGAGATGCACCACTATGTGTAGTGAGATGCACCGAATTTGTAAAAAAAAATAAAAAAAATTGAAAAAAAATTGGATGCACCACAATGCGTAACTAGATGCACCACACAGTGTAACTAGATGCATCACATAGTGTAACTAGATGCACAATATTTTACGAAAATAAAAAAACGAAAACAAAATTAATGCATCTTAATGCACTTAGTGGTGCATCTCATCTTAATGCATCTCATAAAAAAAATTAAATTAAAATTTTGTGCATCTCAATACACTTAGTTGTGCATCCGAATATGTGAATTGGTGCATCCGAATATGTGAAGTGGTGCATGTGAGCTGAAAGTATAAAAAAAAATCGAAAATTAAAAAAAAAGTCAACGGGTTGACCCGGGTTTGACCCGCTTTAACCAAGCTAAATCTTGACCATCCATATAGATATGATCAATGGTGGAGATTAATTCCTATTTCTCACTTTAAGGGGCATTTGCATGGGAATCACTATATATATATATATATATATATATATATATATATATATATATATATATATATATATATATGTCTTGGAAAACGTGCCAAACGACGATTCAATAAAACTCGAATAAAATCTCGAATTCAAAAATAAAAAGTTTATTTAGAATCCTTGAATTTTTCTAAGTGGAATGAAGTTAATTCCATAAGAAAACAAGAACTAAAAGTCCAAGCTAAAAAGTCGAGCAAAATAATAAAATATAAATATTGAATATTTATACAAGGACAAAAACTCCGGTGGAAACGTTCTTCCGTGCAACACCCGCCCGCTCAGCACGGCCCGACCGACCCGACCCGTTTGACCCGGGTTTGACCCGGTCAAACCCCCCTTTGACCAGTTCTTTTTATTGTTTGTCGCTTCTTCTATGGTCAAGATTCGAGCGAGGAGAGCCGAAGGCCTCGAAGCGAGCCGAAAAAGTCCAAATTGTTGCTCGGGAATTATCCTTATTTTAATAATTGGAGCGAAGGCGGATCCGTAAAATCGGAGCCGAAGGCTCCGCCAGGGAAAAAAATTTGGAAATAAAAAAAAATAAATAAAAATTAATTAAAAAAAAATAAACTGGGCGCGTGAGACCCGCGCGGCGCGTGGATCTCACGCGCGGGGCGGGGTAGGCGCATGGCGGGTCAGGGCGGGTTATGTACCGTGCATACTTATGCACGAGAGTCCTTTTCTTATACAAGTGTTGCATGAATAATCATGTGTCATGTATGATGTGTTGTATAAATAATGATATGTTATGTATGCATGATTAAACATATTTCTTGAATTTGTTTGAAATAAATTGATTAAGGAAATTAATAGTAAACAATTTCACTAAGTCATAAGTTATTGGTTTTAATAAATAAAGTGTATGAACAAATATTCTTTCCTTAAAAAATCTTGAAATTTAGGACTTGGATAGAATTTAAGTACCTGAGCGTTTACGAGTAAATAAACCGAGAATCTCGAACCCGAGTCATGTAGAAGTCCGAATAAAAGAACTAAGTATTATTTTTCCGGACTCGTCCTTATCGAATATCATTTTAGGACCGAGCGGAAGCGAAAAGTGATACGCAAAGAAAGGAAAGGAAAAAGCCGAGCAAGTATCACGTGTTCAACTAAAATTAATCATAAGTTGCACGCAAATTAACGTGGTCATTTAGATTGATTAAGTTAAACCCGAATATCGTATCTCTCGACGAAAACTTAACAGTGCAACGTTCGTATTGCGAAAAGAAAAAGAAAATAAAATGAAAGCAGTAAAGATTGCTTGTGGGTTTTTCTAATCTAAAGAAATTTAAAGAACGAATTAGTTTAGGCAGAAACATAAAACTCTAAAACTAAGAACACAAATAAAAGCATAGACATAATTTAAGAACGAAATAAGAAACTTACGATAATGAAAAATGAATCCGTGGTGGAAATCTGTCACAGATCCGTCAAATCACTAATCTATAAAAAGTAATAAACTAAGAACTAAGAACGTAAAGAAAAAGTTTCTTGGATTCAAAAAAACTAGGTAAAATCGCGTACAAGGAGAATTGGAGCGAAAGGAAATAAAATAACCCTATTTATAGGGTTTCTGAAAATTCTCGCTGCCATGGGTCAGGCAATCGCTTGGGTGCCAGGCGATCGCCTGGCCCCCGTCTCTGTCCATAGCCGCAGCTGGCCAAGCGATCGCTTGGGATGGAGGCGATCGCTTGGCCCTTCCTCGCGCGCCATTTTTATTTCGATCATATCTGTCTCGTCCGAACTTCGATTTACGCATGGTTTTTGCCTACGAACTCGTATCGAGATGTACTTCAATCCTATCAAGTTCAACTGCTCAAATATTTGTCACATCATTTCTCATTTTTGTCCATCTCTCGTCTATTTTCATGCAATTCTTGCAAAACCAACATGTTAGCAAGATTAACTAGAACCAATGAATTTATCAATAAAAACTGACAAAATAGCGATGAGAAAGATCACTTGACACATAAATACATATCAAAATGAAGCACAAAATGAGGTGAAACACCCCTCCACACACAAAACCTTACTTGTCCTCAAGCAAATCTTATTTCCAATCAAAATGAAAAAAAAATAAATTGAACTAAACAATTCATACTCCAATAAGCTCTCAATTTCAAGACAAATTCATCATTCATCAACCAAATATAATCATCACAAAACAATGAGTTGCCCTTCACACAAGAACTCAATCAACTCAACATCCAACTGCAAGATGTAGGTGAGAAAACTTGAACAACAAAAAGTATCCCAAATTCATGTCATTTCTTAAATTATAGATATTAAGTGAATTCCGGGCAATATTCACTAGGTTTACTCACGGAGAATTTCGGCCGCCTAACGTGGTTTCCCATACCCATTTCTCATATAATATATTCAACATTGAATAGACAAGAAAGAGAGGTAGAGCCCTTCAAATCACAACCATTTTAAACAAAGACGACACATTAAATTCTCAAGTCAAGTCGGGTTATATGGCCAAAATTCATGAGGTGTGAACATTTAGAGATCATCTAAAGTATCCTCATGCTCATGGTTCCCAGAAGAGTAGAAGCCTCCCGACTTGACTCAACAAATTAGACATTTAAAGGCTCATTATTCATGATATGCTTCTTAAAACACATAATTTCTCACCCTTCACTCACACTCAAACATCAAGCTTCAATCATCCAAGCACGAAATGCCCCTCAATTGAAATGCAACAACCATATCAATCAAATCATGACAAACTACCCCGATCAATCAAGCGGATCAAAACATGAACTATAAACTTCAATTCTTACTTCCGCAATTCAATTGTGAAACAAAATAAATCAAGAACAAACAAAGCTAGATCATCAACATAACACACCCCCCATCCGACAGAAATAAACAATGTCCCCATTGTTTCACACAAGCCAAAAGAAACGGAGAAAGGGCAATAGAGAACTGCAAAACCAGAGAGAAGATACAAGACAACCGCAACCACCACATCCAAGCATCCTGCACAACGAAAACAACCAAAACACGAGACAAAACTAAAAACACACAAAAGAACTAAAGAAGAAACAAAATAAACAGCATCCACCACAAAATAAAAGAAAAAAGAAAATATACAAAATACCAGTGATGATTCACTATGGATCAGGTAATGGTAATGGAGCATCCATGATCACCGCCTCTGGTGGTGAGACAGAAGTAAAAATGTCATCATTAATTTTTACCTTCTTAGTGTGAACCATGTCAGGATCGCCAAAGTGAACTACGACATGCAGCACACGGGAATGACAAAACTGAGCTCCAGTGAAACGATGGATTCGAACAGAAACATCAGACACCGAACCAAGAACAAGATGGAAGTGTCGAGGCAAAACACTAACGTGCTGGCAAAGCATAGAACACCAACGCCGCAGTCGGATACGGACTCTAACAGCCTTTGTGAGGCAGCGAACACGGAATCTTTGCGCTGTTCCAGCACACACTTTTTGTCTCGTCTTAATGGAATCGGACAAGATAACAGAAAGATTCTTTGGCTCCATCTGAACCTCTTCTTTTTCCCGGACATTCTCAATTTCTAACAGCTTATCGATTGTACCTTCAACTGACTGATCAACTGATACTCGATCTTCTGTCTCGAACTCCTTTCGTGTCAATTCCTTCTCATCAACTGGGCCCACATACTTCCATAGCTTGACTTTCTGTATGGAAATCCTTATTCTCGTGCACATTGATAGACACCATTTATCCCAACACAGACATCTTGATGGTCCCATTTTTTACATCAATCAAGGTTTTTGTAGTGGCCATGAAGGGTCTTCCTAGTAATAGTGTATGCTCTCTTTCATCTTCCGGCACATCCCCAATATCTAAAACCACAAAATCCACAGGGACAATCAATCTTCCAACTCGAACCAGAATATCTTCAACCACTCCCCTAGGATGTCGAACAGAACGATCAGCAAGCTGTAAACACATTCGTGTGGGCTTCAATTCCCCTAGCTCCAATTTCTAAAAGACAGAATATGGTATCAAGTTAATCTCCGCTCCCAAATCTAGCATAATGGATGCTTCCTTTCCATTCTCCATGGCTATCTTGATCACAAAGCTCCCTGGATCTCGCTGTTTGGGAGGAAGAGGTTGCTGCATGATCGATTTTGCACTCTCAGATATCAAAACTGGTTCGTTCTCCACAAACTTCCTCTTATTCGAGGCCAACTCCTTGAAAAACTTCACATAAGCAGGTACATTCTTGATAACCTCTAGCAGTGGCAGATTGACATTCACCTTGGAGAGCAAGTTGTAGAAATATGAGAATTGTGTATCTTGCTTCTCGTTTCTTAACCGGCTAGGGAAAGGAAGTGGTGGTCTGTAAGGATTCGCGGCCTTGTGCAATCTAACCTCTGGTTGCTCGTTCTCTACCTCAACTCTTGGCCGCTTCTGCACCACTGACCTTTCTTCCACCTTATTATCAACAACTCTTCCACTTCGTAGAACAATAATAGTGGTTGTTGACCTTGACTCGGAATTTTCTCGGTCTGTTGTTGCTGCTGCATCTGATTAATAGTTCCAGAAACTTGTCCCACAGTTGTCTCAAGACGCTTGATGGTAGCGTCTTGAGCTTCTCTCACATGCCTGCTCTCTTGCATAAATGCATTAAAGTTGTCTTCGAACTGGTTCCTTTGAGTAGGAGGCGGCAGTGAGCGTTGAAATTGCAATGGCCCCTGTTGGAACTAAGTTTGCTGTATTGGATTCTGCCACTGAGAATTAAAATTCTGATGCTGCTGTGGGTACCACTGTTGTAGCAAACTGATTAAACTATTGTGGAGGGTACTGAATGAACTGTTGTGGAGGACGATGATCTTGAAAATTTCCTCCATATCCCTAGCCTTGATTCTGATTTCTCCACCCAGCGTTAGATTGATTTTGCCATCCCGAGCTCTGTTGTCGCTGATTTTGATTGGATCCTTGGCCTTGATCAAACTGCTATCGTGGAGGATATCTCTGTGCACAGCATACACTTCTGTTCCTCCTTCATATGTCAGCTCTCTCATTCTCTAGCACTCTTCAGGATTGTGTTCCAACTCTCCACAAATGCCACATGGCTCAGTAAAGATCTCTTGCCTAACAGGTCCTTGTCGAGATGGAGAAGCAACAAATTAGGTCATCTTTAATTCTTGCAACTCTCTCATCATACCTGATATCTGTTTCTGAAGCTCATAATTGGGTGCCACTGCACTAGCCTCAACCCTTCTTCCACGGATCGACTTTTGTTGGGAACTCTCAGCTAAAGTCTGAAATATCTGATTGAGTTCTGTGGCAGTCATCTTTGCAATATTGCCCCCTGCAGTGCTGTCCACCATAAACTGAGTTGTTTGAAGCAACCCATCATAAAAGAACTGGCTGACCATGATCGGAGCCAACTGATGCTGTGGGCATTGTCGAAGGAGCTCTTGAAATCTCTCCCATGCCTCGTGAAAAGGCTTATCGGTACCTTGCATGAAATTTATAATCTGTGATCGAATCTCCTGAGTTTTGTGATTCGGGTAGAATTTCAGCATAAACTTCTCACACGCATCCTTCCAAGTGTTTATAGAGTTTGACAGTAGCGATAGGAGCCACGTCCGAGCCCGATCTTTCAAGGTATATGGAAAACACTTGAGCCTTAATTGGTCCTCGATAAGATCCGAAAGAGGAAAAGTTTGCACTATCGAGCAGAATTCACGAACAAAATGGAGTGCATCTTCATTAGGCATGCCGTGAAAATTCGGAAGCATGCTAGAGTAATTGTGCTTCAAATCATAATTCCTGACGCCAGTGGGGAGGAAAATTGCTGACGTCGTGGACTCAATAATGGGTCAGGAGTATTCTCCCATGAGCTGATTTTCCCCTGTTGCCATGTTTCCTTGGCAATTCAACTGAAGTTCTTCTTCTTGATCACAAAATAAATTTCCAAACAAAGATTCTTCTTCAACTTCGTTAGGACGCGGTTCGGTTACCTCCCTTGCTTTTTCCAGAATTGCACTTTTTCGGTTGATGTTGTCAATATATGGTGCTAAAGGTTAATTCTGACTTCTGCGACCTCGCATACACAATACTAACACACGGATTAAACGCACCGGAGGGAGAAAAATAACCAAACAAAAATAACGAATAAAATTGCAACACAAAAATTGCCTAAAGCCTTCCCCCGCAACGGCGCTAAATTTGTTCAACTAAAATTAATCCTAAGTTGCACGCAAATTAACGTGGCCATTTAGATTGATTAAGTTAAACCCGAATATCATATCTTTCGAGGAAGACTTAACAGTGCAACGTTCGTATTGCGAAAAGAAAAAGAAAATAAAATGAAAGCAGTAAAGATTGCTTGTGGGTTTTTCTAATCTAAAGAAATTTAAAGAACGAATTAGTCTAGGCAGAAACATAAAACTCTAAAACTAAGAACACAATTAAAAGCATAGACATAATTTAAGAAAGAAATAAGAAACTTACGATAATGAAAAATGAATCCGTGGTGGAAATCTGTCACAAATCCGTACGAATTACTAATCTATGAAAGTAATAAACTAAGAACTAAGAACGTAAAGAAAAAGTGTCTTGGATGCTCAAAAACTAGGTAAAATCGCGTACCAGGAGAATTGGAGCGAAAGGAAATAAAATAACCCTATTTATAGGGTTTCTGAAAATTCTCGCCGCCATGGGCCATGCGATCGCCTGGGATCGCCTGGCCCCCATCTCTGTCCATAGCCGCAGCTGGCCAAGCGATCGCTTGGGATGGGGGCGATCGCTTGGTCCTTTCTCGCGCGCCATTTTTGTTTCGATCATATCTCTCTCATCTGAACTCCGATTTGCGCACGGTTTTTGCCTACGAACTCGTATCGAGACGTACTTCAATCCTATCAAGTTCAACTCCTCAAATATTTGTCACATCATTTCTCATTTTTGTCCATCTCTCGTCTATTCTCACGCAGTTTTTGCAAAACCAACATGTTAGCAAGATTAACTAGAACAAATGAATTTATCAATAAAAACCGACAAAATAGCGATGAGAAAGATCACTTGACACATAAATACACATCAAAATGAAGCACAAAATGAGGTGAAACATCACGCGACAAGTGGGCTTCTCTAAACTAAAACAAATGACGTGTGCGCTTATTATGTATTACGTGCGCTTTTCAAATTAATTGACTTGCCTAAATGTTTTAAATGTTTTGGTATACAATCATTTACATGTTGAAGAGAATATAAGTCATGTGGATGTACGGGATAAAAGTCCCGTTTTATGCGGGACCGATGCATGCATTGTATTAAATGAGGTAACTGTGAGCCTTGCTTCGGTTGGGCCTGTTACGGTGTTCGAAAAGGGGGCCTACTTCTCCAGACCAAATGAAGATAAGATGTAGATTGATTCATACTTAGAAATATATATACCACGTGGATTATTTTGCAAAGCAAAATATTTTTAAATTTTGTCACAAGTTGTTATTTTTCAACTAATATTATTACTAATGTTTGTGATGCAGCAAAAGAGGCAAGTTTTCAATTATATAGCTCTATCGAGCAAATTTTCAAATGTTTTTGGCATGTGTTCACTGAGTACGAAGTACTCACGCCCTCCATGTTATTTCTAAAATGTGCAGGTTAGCTCGGATGGTGATGTGTGATGTGCTTGAGCGGCTATTGTTCTAAGATCGAGTCTTTTGTTTAAACTTACGGTTACATGTCTCCGTACATGTAGCTGTGGGACCTTTATGTGTACATATTCAATCGATACTTAACTCCGCTGTTGCACTGTTTTTTATCTTTACTGCTTTTGAAACAATGAGTGTTTGTGCTCGAAAACTTATTACCCTAAATTCTGCTTAACAATATATATATATATATATATATATATATATATATATATATATGCTCGTTTAGTTATCCTTATTCACTTGGTTCATTAATTCCTCATTTTCGTACTCTGTAAATTTTACTTGAACATATAATTGTTCGTTTCATTACCCTTAATTATTTGGCATGTTAAATCCTTGTCTTCAAATTCAATTTACCTTGTTGAGAGCATGAATTCATTTTGTTATCGCTTTCAATATATAAATTCCTTGAAATCGAGCATGTTCTTTGATGAATGTTTAGTCGTTTCACCCTCATTGCCCCTCGTTTTCTAGTCGTTTCAATACATTAGAAATTGGACTGTGACACTCATACTAAGCATATCGACATCAGACATCATTTTATAGGAAAGTTGGTCGAAAAGAAGATTGTCAGTTTGAAGTTCATTCCCAGCGAAGATCAAATTGTTGATATATTTACAAAGGCATTGGACTATGAGAGATTTTCTCTGCTTCGAAAATCTCTGGGTATTTGCTCACCTTGATTAGATGAAAGTGAATGTTGGAACCTATGCTCGTTTCTTGATTATCAACATGAGTTAGTCTCTGAATTTTGACAACTCTCGTCGAATAGTAGAAACCTATATAAGTTTCTTGACTGTCTCATAGTATAGGCCTTGTTAGTTTGTTTCTAATATATTATTTCCCGTTCTAGTTTAGGATTTCCAAATTTCATTGAACTAAGTTGTTTTTTCTTTCTTTTCTGGTTGTTCAGTATTTGAAGTCCTATGTTGAAAATATTTTAATTGTAATATCTTTCATGTTTCAACATAATGAAACTTCTATTATGTTTTTTGTTTTCATTTCTATCGATCGCAAGTTAGGCGTAGGCCAAGATCTTTTAATGTTCTTTATTTTTTTAGCTAACAAATTGTTAAGTTTATTTTTTAACCACTGTAAGTGTTCTGTTTGATTCATGTGCTGAAATCAAACGAAATCTTCAAATGATGATTAATATATTTTCAAGATATTTTGTGTTGTTTGTTGATAAACATGAATTTTATATTCATATTTCATCTTGTTAAAATTAGATATGATTCTATCTTTTAAAGAATCCTAATTTGAGTAGGGGTTGAAAATTTGTTTATTATTATTTTTTAGTCTATAAAAGACTTTTCGTTGATATCAGTTTCAGTCTTTCAGATTTCTCTCTTTTATCTGTTCAAATGTCAGACAAATCTAGAGAACTTCTCGAGCTCGTGAAACAACTCTACCCAGATTTAAGTTCAGAAAAAGGCTCATTAAAATGGCCTCTATTTTGGAATTTCAATAGTCGCAGGAAACCCTTCACATTCTAGGGTTCATTCTTGTCACAGCTCCAAATCCCGAAGGACGGCAAATCCGGGGTGCGACTAGGGGTTGGATTAAAGAAGCGGGGAAGAAGGGGGATAAATAAATAAACAGACGCAATAACTAAACAACAACTGATATCTATGAACAGACTTTATTAAAAGTAAGAGAGTCGACCTTGAAGGATCGCTCGACAGAGTTGTTCTCAAAAGAAACTAAGTTCAAAGTACGGGATTTAGACAAAAGATATACATTGACACAAAAAATAGTTTTGCAGTGGAAAGCGTAGAACTAGAACCCTACTGTTCTTCTCTATTCACAACCTTTTTACTCAACCTCCTCCGCTTCCGTCACTCAACCTGCACATTTTATAAAATATATGCAGGGCTAAGTATAAACATACTTAGTGGGCACATTGCTGAAAATATATCATAAGTATAGAATAAATCAGGCATCTCGATAAATAGCGCATCGGGGTTTTTCATCAAATACCCATGCCTACTAACATTTTCTTTCACTTTTCACAATATAGCTTGGCCAAGCCTTTACAGATGTTATGTTCAAACTTGCCCAACTTCTGTTTCAATACTGGGGAAGAGTTAACTTCTTCCGCGCACGTTCTATTCACCGTGGCTGGCTACCCCTCAAAAGGGTACCACACACACCGGCTACCGTGTACACTTAAACCCTGGAAAACCCTTTCTGGTTAACTCAACGGTCCGATCGATTAGTTAGACCCCATTTGGTTAACTCAGAAAGGCACAAGAGAACTCACATAAAACAAAGTATTTGCATGCCATGATAATCACTTTAAAACATAGTTATAAAGCGATAAGTAAACATTTTCGAGCATCGCTCATTTGATTTGATATATAGAAAAACCCACCTTAGGTGATTACAGAACTAAAACATGAGCTTCCGTCTTTGGTCTTCCATTCTATCTTTGACCTTGACTTCCTCCTTTTATCGCAAATAAATCAACTTTAGTAAACGGTCGCAACGATAAAAGAAAAGAAATTGAATTCGGTTTATGACTTTTAGGCCTTTGCACTTTAACTACATTTTTTTTATTAACGAATAAACGAGACTCGAACATTTCTCGTTTAGAACTAACTCGGTTCCTTACTCGACACTTAGGTCAGTTAATAACGGGAGTCCATAACATATAACGACTTAGAAGTTCTCAAAGAACGAAGTTAAAAAGAATTTAACTTAAGAAAATAGGTTTACGAAAGTTTCTGCACAAGGCAGTAGTTCTGGAATTCATACAGAACAGAATTCTGCAAAACAGGGGATGAATTTGGTACCAAAAGAAAGCTACGGATGTCTAGTTTATTGTCCAATTTACGGATCTCGATTTTGTTAAGCGAGCTAAGAGTTATAACAGTTTCCGTAAAGGATCGCAAAACAGTCCGCGGTAACCCTAATTCTCGATAAAACTCGACGCACAATTCCCTAGGTTCGATCAATGCTATACAACCTTTATGCGCATGAAACTACTATCATTTTACACTTAAGACATACGTTCCTTTATTGGGAACACCTTCACATCTCTTGATTAAACATACGACGAGCATTTCCTCATCTTTTTCAACTATCCAATTATTAAACCAAATTCCAATTCAATTTCGATTTCAATCTTCTAACTTCTATATTCATTTCTCGAATGGAAATATCGTCAACTACAATCTCGTTCGTTAATCGACAACAAATACTAATATCAAATTAGTTTCCTCATTCGACTTTCCTATCGCCAATTAAACTCGATTACTCGTCTCTTACCAAAAACTCGACTTTCTTAGAATTCGTTCAAATTTTCCAATTACGTTCATTAACTACTAAGATTAGCAAATATTTAAACCATAATCCTATTCCATTATCCATACTAAACTTATCGACGATTCTTCGTCTCTTACTAGAAATTCAATATTCTCCGAATTTGCTCAAACTTTCCGATTATCAACAACAACTACTAAGATTTACCAATATGAAAACCATATACTCAAATTATTATCGAATCTTAACTTATCATGGGTTCTTCGTCTCTTACGATTTCCATTTTATTTTTAGAAAATTCTAATTAAATTATATGTTCATCTACATACTTACTACATCTCATAAATCATCCAAATCATAACAATTACTTCATCAAATCCCTACTTCTTTCTCTCTTACAACTTGGTTTCTATTTTTAGAAAATTCTCAATTAATTCCCACATCAATCTACCAATGCATAGAACACAAATCCACAAATCAATCATCTAAAATCGAACTAAATCTTCACCTACAATTTTATATAAATTTCGGTATTTACAAAGAATTTAGGAGGATGATTTTCATTAAATTCCAACCATAGAAATCCATTCCTAAGCATGAAATAACATGTATTAATCTTAGAACATCATCCTACATCTACTTGAAATTTTTGAAAATTACAAGACTTGAAGGAATTGAATTTTGTTCGGTTCAAACTATAGAGAAAGCTCTTACCTTGATGATTATGTGATCAGATTTAAGATCGATCGGAAGATGATTGAGTTATTGAACTTGAAGGCTTGAAGAACTTGGGAGCTTCAATGGTGGAATGAAGAACAAAAGAGAGAGAGAGAGAGAGAGAGAGAGAGAGAGAGAGAGAGAGAGATGAAGAGGTGGCGGTTGGAGAGAGGGAGAGAGAGAAGAAGTAATGAGGTGTTTAAGTGATAATCATCTCATAAAGTAGAAGAAATATCTAACAAGGTGAGTCATGGGGTGTAGGTGGCGGTTTAGGCTTGATTTTTAAGTTGAAAATATCTCGTTTACGGGTCTAAACACTGCGTATTAAATCGAGAAATTAAAATCCTAGACGGTTACGTTTTTTACGAAATCTAATTCGACCATTAGTTTAGAAATAAATCTCTTACTCGGAAAGCATAATTCGTTTTCCGAAATCCGATGAAAAGTCGGGACATGACAGTCCAAATTTCGCCCGGAAAAATAATAAAAACTAACTTTCTCCGGTAGACTCGTATCGCAGAAAAAGTGAATGTAAAATCAGACGGTTTTTCGATCTGAGTTTTCAAACGAAAATTTTATCGGACGCGAAAACTCTAATACAGTAGTCGTTCAACCGACTTCTGGAATTTATTTTCAGAAACGGATTTCACCGTTAGTCTTAGAATTGAAAATCCTTAACTTAAGCGTGCAAAGCCTTAATTAATAATTAAATTTTTATTTTAGTGACGGAAGAAATATCTGGGGTATTACATCCTACCCCTCTAACAAGAAATTTCGTCCCGAAATTTGCATACCTTCTTCAAATAGGTAAGGGTATTTCTCGTTCATCTTTTCTTCGAGTTCCCACGTGGCTTCTTCTTGCCCGTGGTGATTCCATAGCACTTTAACCAAAGGTATTGACTTATTTCTTAATTCTTTCTCCTTTCAATCCAAGATCGATAATGGCTTTTCTTCATAACTTAAGTCGGACTCAAGAACAACGTCTTGCTAGTTAATTACGTGCTTAGGGTCAAAGACATATTTTCGTAATTGGGATACGTGAAACACGTTATGGACACTTCCTAGACTTGGCGGTAAGGTCAATCTATAAGCAACAGGTCCTATTTTCTCCAAATTCTCATAAGGTCCTATAAACCTTGGTCTGAGTTTACCCTTAACACCGAATCTAATGATTCCTTTAGACGGAGAAATCTTGAGGAAAACCTTATCCCCAATTTCAAAGCTAAGATCTGTTCGACGATCATCGGCGTAAGACTTCTGTCGGCTTTAGGCCTCTTTCATTCTAACTCGAATCTATCGAATGATCTCGATCATTTCACTAACCGTATCGGGTCTTAGGTTCTTTCTTTCACCTACTTCATCCCAATAAAGTGGTGACCTACATTTCCTTCCATACAATGCCTCGTAAGGCGTCATTCCTATCATCGCTTGGTAACTATTGTTGTACGCAAATTCGACTAATGGCAAGATCTTTTCCCAATTCTCACTTCTATCCAATACTACCATTCTTAACATATCAACGAGTATCTGAATCGTTCTCTCGGATTGTCCATCTGTCTGAGAGTGAAAAGCGGTACTAAAATTAAGTTCGATACCTAATTCTTTCTGCATAGTGATCCAAAATCTCGAAGTGAATTTGGCATCTCTATCAGATGTTATTGACTTCGGTATTCCGTGCAGGCATACGATCTCACGGACATACAACTGTGTCAACTTCTCTGATCCGTAGGTAATTGGGATTGGTAAAAAGTGAGCTGATTTTGTGAGCCTATCGATAACTACCCAGATGGCAGTATTTCCTTTCTTAGTTTTGGGCAAACCTGTCACAAAATCCATGGCTATATCTTCTCACTTCCATGTTGGAATACTTAATGGCTATAACAACCCGTATGGTCGTCGGTGTAGAGCTTTTACTTGTTGACAAGCCAAACATCTTTCTACAAACGAGGCAACGTCTCGTTTCAAACCGTTCCACCAGAAATTCTTTCTTAAATCTTGATACATCTTCGTACTCCCTGGGTGTGCTGTATACGGCGTATCGTGAGCCTCACTCATGATATCGTTCTTCAATTTGTCGTCTTCAGGGATACAAAGTCTTCCTTCAAATAAAATCGCATTATCTGGTGCTTCAGAATAACCGCCCGGTTTATCCGTTCTTATTCTTAGTCGAAGCTTCTCAATCGACTCGTCCTTTCTCTGAGCACTTATGATTCTTTCTCATAAATCTGGTGTAGCTATGAGTGCTTCTATACGGTTTGTTATCGTTTCAGGTGTATCCAGCACTTCTAAATCCATTTTCTCAAATTCTTGCACAAGTGTTTCTTCTTCGATAAAGAGACACCCTAACTTGGTCGGAGTCTTGCTACTTAGTGCATCAGCTACAACGTTTGCTTTTCCTGGATGGTAATTGATACCACAATTATAATCCTTTACTAGTTCGAGCCATCGTCTTTGTCTTATGTTCAATTCCTTTTGCTCGAAAAAGTACTTCAAACTCTTGTGATCCGTAAAAATCTCAACCCTAACACCATAGAGATGGTGTCTCCAAATTTTCAATGCATGCACAATGGCTGCTATTTCTAAATCGTGGGTTAGGTACTCAACTTCATGAGATCGAAGTTGTCGTGAAGCATAAGCTATCACCTTTCCGTCTTGCATCAATACACACCCTAATCCGTTCTTTGAAGCATCTGTATAGACCACGTATTTCTTATTCGCTTCTGGCAGAGCTAACACGGGTGTTGTGGTTAACTTTTCCTTGAGTGTCTGAAAACTCGTCTCGCATTCGTCAGTCCATTTGTACTTGTTCTCCTTCCGGAGAAGTTGCATCATAGGTCTAGCAATTGTAGAAAATCCCTCGATGAATCTTCTATAATAGCCGGCTAAACCTAAGAAACTCCTAATTTCGTTCGGACTTGTTGGCGATTTCCAATCGCGTACTGCCTCTACTTTGGCAGGATCTACTTTGATGCCTTCTGCTAATACTATGTGTCCAAGAAACATTACTTCCTTCAGCCAAAACTCGCACTTACTGAATTTGGCGTAAAACTTCTCAGTTCTAAGCATTTCTAAAACTATTCGTAAGTGTTCCTCGTGCTCCTTCTCATTCTTGGAGTAAATGAGAATGTTGTCGATGAATACTAAGACGAATTTGTCTAAGTACGGGTGAAAAATTCAAATCATGAGATCCATGAATACTGCGGGAGCGTTAGTCAAACCATATGGCATAACTAGGAATTCGTAATGGCCATATCTGGTTCGGAATGCAGTCTTAGGTATATCCTCGGGTTTGATTTTCAATTGATGATACCCAGATCTTAAGTCTATTTTCGAAAAGACACCTGCGCCCTTAAGCTGATCAAAGAGGTCTTCTATTCTTGGCAAAGGATACTTATTCTTAAGGGTGATCTTATTTAGCTCTTGATAGTCTATGCACATCCTCATAGAACCATCCTTCTTTCTGACGAACAAAACAGGTGCTCCCCAAGGTGAAACACTCGGTCTAATGAAACCACGGTCTAACAAGTCTTGCAGTTGGATTTTAAGCTCTTCTAACTCCTTGGGTGCCATCCTATATGGGGCTTTTGATTTGGGGGCCGATCCTGGTTCTAAGTCAATTGTGAAATCTACGTGACGATCGGGTGGTAAACCAGGTAATATTTCTGGAAAGACGTCTTCATATTCATTAACAATTTTCACGTCTTGTATGGCTTTTTCAGTTCCCGGTTCTTCACTTAGGTATACAAGATAAGCTTTTCAATTCTTCTTCTTCTTCATCAACTTCTTAGCTTGTAGGACGGATATTATAGGTATCCTCCTGCCCATCGAAATCCCATGAAATTCTGTCGATTCTTTTCCCGGTGGTTGGAAAGAGATTTGCCTCTCGTTGCAGAGAATCGTGGCATAATTCTCAGACAACCAGTCCATTCCTAGAATTATATCTACATCCCACATTATCATAACGTTCAAGTTGTTCGCTTTAACCTTAAGAGTTCCAATTTCTAATTCTAGGTTAGAGCAAACATGCGTGGAAGTAGTGATCTCTCCTGAAGGTGTAGCTACTCTCATAGCGTGTTCAGCTCGTACAGGTCTGATATCTAAGTTATCCGCACAAGAACCAGCAATAAAAGAATGCAATGCGCCAGTATCAAACAATATCTTAATAGAGGTATTTCGAAGTTTACCCATACCTGCTAGGTTTCCATTGCCCTTATGCTGAGCACTCTGTTTGATCGCACATGCCCTGGCATTCTGTTGCTGTTGAGCGTGCTGCTGGAACTGCTGCTGTGTCATCTGCTGCTGCTGTTGTGCCTGAATCGCCCTCAAAGGCTAGGGCTGTCCATACTGATTGTGTTCTGCCGCTTGCAACGGTTTCGGGCAATCCCTCTTAATGTGCCCCTTCTGCCCGCAGTTGAAGCAACTTCCAGAGTTTGCTTGACAGATCCCATAGTGTACCATATTACACTTAGGACAGGCAGGAATGGTAGCTCTTCCTTGGTTATTTTCTCCTGGGTTGTTCCTTTGTTGCCCTTGTGGCTGACCTTGCTGGTTATTTCCTTGTATATAAAGTCCCGACTGACTGTTTCCTTGCCATGGCTTCTTGCCATAATTGTTATTCTGGTTAGGCTGCTGATAGCCTCACTGATTCCCATTCTGATTTCCCTGATTATTGGAGTGTTGATAGTAGCCACTGTTGTTTTCCCCTTCCCATTTCCTTTTCCCTTGATAGTTGCTATTATTATTGTTGTAATAGCCTCGAGTTTGAGTCTGAGTCTGAGTCTGGGTTGGGGCTGGCGCGGGTGTTGTGACCTTCTTATCATCAGGCACTACTGCCTCCATTTCTAAAGCTCGCCCTAGTACATCGGTGTAGCTTAGTCCTCCATGACTAGCTAGCGCTATTCCTAACTCATGCTTAAGTCCCCCACGGAACTTCTTTGCTATCTTATCTTCGGTATCTACCTGAGCGAGTGCATACCTTGACAATTCACAGAACTTCGCATCATATTCGGTCACTGTCATCTTTCCTTGTTTTAAATTATAGAACTCAGCCTCTTTCTGAGCTCTATAGGTCTTAGGTACGTACTTATCATACAACGCTTCCTTAAATTCCTCCCAAGTGAAACGAGCCAAGTGCTCTGCAGGTATAACCTTCTGCCTAGCTTCCCACCAGTAGTCAGTTGGTCCGGAAAGCTGGAATGCAACGCATAACAGACGTTCCTCATCAGTACATCTGAGGAGTTTGAAGATTCTCTCAATGGTTCGTACCCAAAGCTCAGCATCGCTTGGGTTACCAGATCCGTTAAACACAGGTGGGTTTCATTTGAGGAATAAGTCCTTAATATCACGACGGGGTGGTGGTGGAGGTGGTGATGGTGATGGTGGTGGAGGGGTATCTTGTCGTTCTTGTTCCTCCTCTCTATTATTTTGAGCTTGACGTCTACCACGTCCCCTGGGTCTACCAGGTCCTCCTCTGTTGTTAACTACTCTTGGCGGCATTTTTGAACTATAGGAAACAAGAATTCTCATTAGCATTTTTGATTTTAAGCTTTCGTTTTACTTACTAACCTTTTTCCAACTTAAACAAGTTCATGGAAAAGAAAATAGATAATAACTTCGATACTAGCTCTTTAAACTTTTTAACTTCTCGGGTTAAACCAAAATATTCATCTAAACTTTTCTTCTAATCGCGTTTAAAAGAAAATTTCTCAAGATCAAAGCCCATTCATGGGTCATAAGTATATATATATATACACGTAAAAAAGAATACTAATTTTGCCTCTAACAAAGACTTATACAAAATGTTAGACTACAATTAGTCTAAACTAGGCTAACTGCCTATCTATGTACCGGGTGCACTAACAGGTTGCATCTCCGTATCTACTAGAAGTACTAGAACGGAAACGATTCATCAAATTTCGTATCCGTGTAGAGTACTACAAAAAGAAGTCTACTGATCCGGCTATGTACAAGACAAACAGAAACTTCTACTACTACGCGTCTAAGACGCTCTGCTCAACTAGCTGCGGTCGAGTCACTGCTGCCCTCTACAGCCTGCAACTCCTCGAGGTCCTCCTCCGGATCCTTCTCCATGGGATCCTCCTCCGGATCCTCCTCCGAGTCCTCCTCCGGATCCTCCTCTGAATACGTACCAAAGACGAGCTGAAGTGCCTCGTCAACCCTTAAAGTGGTGCCGTCTAAAAGTACAAGTGGTGGCGGCGAAGGCACGTCCGTAACAGTCCTCTCTGAGTCGTCCCAACTGGTCTCTACTGTACGCTTCTTCAGGGGAAGAAGGTACTCAGGGGATGAACTAGACACGTACACCTCTGCAGAACGGGCCCTGGATGGTCCCGCCTCAAACTGTCCTCAGACCCTCGTCCACTCCGCACAAATCTCCTCAAGTGGTGTAAGAGGAGATGGTAACTCTAGCATCGCAGCAAGCTCTGGGTCTATCTCTAAGTATCCTGCTCCGGGAACTAACTCCTCACTAGGTGCAAGTACTGGTGGCAACTCTAACAGTGCGGCCATCTCCGGATCCATGGCAAACGGCTCAGGCTCGGGATCAGTAGGGATGTGGAGGTAGGGAAGGTGCTCCTGAACCGGAACACACCACATGAATCGACTCTCAAAGAAGCGCCCGTGTATGGCTAGAGCGAATCCAAAAAAATTGCCGGTCGGCTCGGTGTCATCACCGATCAGTGCAAGGTGGTACCAGGCTATTTCGTGTGCCCAACCGTGTCACTCGTCGGGTAGTCGTATGGTCAAATCGGCTATTACCTGACGCTCCAAAACAAAGTGACGAGCTGCGTAGAAACGTGCAGCGAAGTCACTGACTAACTGCCCTATATCATGATTTGGGTCTACCTCATAGTCGTGGTACTCGTCCAAGATCTCGTCTACCAAAGTACGTTGTCTTAGGGGTTGGCTCTTCCGAGCCGTGACACGTGTAGCAGGCATCCTAAAGATTTTAAGAGAGCACGGATCAGTAACTGGTAGGATAATAACATATCTTAAGGAATTCTTAAATTACAATTAGAATATTCCATTATTCAAATTGCAATACTTAACCACTTAATCACAACTTATATTAATCATCTAGCAATTTCAAGAAATTTCACTCAAACAATACACGTAACAAAACCATTTCCCGCGATTTCTTTTCATCTTTTTAACTTATTATCTTATTATTCTTTATTTTATTTCCTTAAAAGGAAATTCTTACGACTTTCATTTATAAAAACAAGTCAACTCCAACGAGTCTGTGTTCATGTCACTTTACGCATGTGACATTCGTTTATTCACTTTGATTCCCTTTATTCTGTCCTTTCCAATCCGATCGTTTTTTTTTGTTGAATATTTTGGAACCAACGCTTCTTAGAACATCTATATTCTCAAAGAATCAGGAAGGCCTTAGAATTAGTCTAGATTCTCGTGCCAACAAAACATCTCAATTAAAGAAATTATAGCTCACATAATTTCACATACTTTCACAAAGTATAGTACTCATACTTTCACATAATTCACATAAGATCACAAAGTATAACTCTTATACTTTAATCAAATTCATTCTTGGCATACTTATTCTCAACATACTTGCATGCTTAATCAAAAATTTCTTCTTAAAAGAAATCACACCTCCGAAACTCTTTCCTTACTTTCCTTCTTTGGTTGAGTCGACGTAGCGGGAGGTCAAGTTGTCGTCTACACTCTTAAACTTAGTGTTACGACCTAACTTTACTTGAAAGAAGACTTAGGCGTAGAGCATATACAAATACTCCACCTTACTACTGAAAGGAACTTGTATGCAGAGCAGAAACGACTGCTCTGATACCACTCTATCACAGCCCCAAATCTCGAGGGATGACAAAGCTGAGGTGCAACTAGGGGTTGGATTAAAGAAGCGGGAAAGAAGGGGGATAAATAAATAAACAGACGCAATAACTAAACAACAACTGATATCTATGAACAGACTTTATTAAAAGTAAGAGAAAGGACCTTGAAGGATCGCTCGACAGAGTTGTTCTCAAAAGAAACTAAGTTCAAAGTACGGGATTTAGACAAAAGATATACATTGACACAAAAAATAGTTTGGCAGCGGAAAGCGTAGAACTAGAACCTTACTGTTCTTCTCTATTCACAACCTTCTTACTCAACCTCTTCCGCTTCCGTCACTCAACCTGCAAATTTTATAAAACATATGCAGGGCTAAGTATAAACATACTTAGTGGGCACATTGCCAAAAACATATCATAAGTATAGATTAAATCAGGCATCTCGATAAATAGCGCATCGGGGTTTTTCATCAAATACCCGTGCCTACTAAACATTTTCTTTCACTTTTCACAATATAGCTTGGTCAAGCCTTTACAGATGTTACGTTCAAACTTGCCCAACTTCTGTTTCAACGCCGGGGAAGAGTTAACTTCTTCCGCGCACGTTCTATTCACCGTGGTTGGCTACCCCTCAACAGGGTACCACACACACCGGCTGCCGTGTACACTTAAACCCTAAAACACCCTTTTTGGTTAACTCAGCGGTCCGATCGATTAGTTAGACCCTATTTGGCTAACTCAGAAAGGCACAAGAGAACTCACATAAAACAAAGTATTTTCATGCCATGATAATCACTTTAAAACACAGTTATAAAGCGATAAGTAAACATTTTCGAGCATCGCTCATTTGATTTGATATATAGAAAAAGTCCACCTTAGGTGATTACAGAACTAAAACACGAGCTTCCGTATTTGGTCTTCCGTCCTATCTTTGACTTCGACTTCCTCCTTTATCGCAAATAAATCAACTTTAGTAAACGGTCGCAACGATAAAAGAAAATAAATTGAATTCGGTTTATGACTTTTAGGCCTTTGCACTTTAAATACATTCTTTTGATTAACGAATAAACGAGACTCGAACATTTCTCATTTAGAACTAACTCAGTTCCTTACTCGACACTTAGGTCAGTTAATAACGGGAGTCCATAACTTATAACGACTTAGAAGTTCTCGAAGAACGAAGTTAAAAAGAATTTAACTTAAGAAAATAGGTTTACGAAAGTTTCTGCACAAGGCAGTAGTTCTGGAATTCATACAGAACAGAATTCTATGAAACAGGGGATGAATTTGATACCAAAAGAAAGCTACGGATGTCTAGTTTATTTTCCAATTTGCGGATCTCAATTTTGTTAAGCGAGCTAAGAGTTATAATAGTTTCCGTAAAGGGTCGCAAAACAGTCCGCGGTAACCCTAATTCTCGATAAAACTCGACGCACAATTCCCTAGGTTCGATCAATGCTATACAACCTTTATGCGCGTGAAACTACTATCATTTTACAGTTAATTCATACATTCCTTTATCGGGAACACCTTCACATCTCTTGATTAAACAAACGACGAGCATTTCCTCGTCTTTTTCAACTATCCAATTACTAAACCAAATTCCAATTCAATTTCAATTTCAATCTTCTAACTTCTATATTCATTTCTCGAATAGAAATATCGTCAACTACAATCTCGTTCGTTAATCGACAACAAATACTAATATCAAATTAGTTTCCTCATTCGACTTTCCCATCGACAATTAAACTCGATTGCTCGTCTCTTACCAAAAACTCGACTTTCTTAGAATTCGTTCAAATTTTCCAATTACGTTCATTAACTACTAAGATTAGCAAATATTCAAACCATAATCCTATTTCATTATCCATACTAAACTTATCGATGATTCTTCGTCTCTTACTAGAAATTCAATATTCTCCGAATTTGCTCAAACTTTCCGATTATCAACAACAACTACTAAGATTTACCAATATGAAAACCATATACTCAAATTATTATCGAATCTTAACTTATCATGGGTTCTTCGTCTCTTACGATTTCCATTTTATTTTTAGAAAATTCTAATTAAATTATATGTTCATTATACATACTTACTACATCTCATAAATCATATTACATCATCCAAATCATAACAATTACTTCATCAAATCCCTACTTCTTTCTCTCTTACAACTTGGTTTCTATCTTTAGAAAATTCTCAATTAATTCCCACATCAATCTACCAATACATAGAACACAAATCCACAAATCAATCATCTAAAATCGAACTAAATCTTCACCTACAATTTTATATAAATTTCGGTATTTACAAAGAATTTAGGAGGATGATTTTCATTAAATTCCAACCATAGAAATCCATTCCTAAGCTTGAAATAACATGTATTAATCTTAGAACATCATCCTACATCTACTTGAAATTTTCGAAAATTACAAGACTTGAAGGAATTGAATTTTGTTCGGTCAAACTATAGAGGAAGCTCTTACCTTGACGATTATGTGATCGAATTTAAGATCGGTCGGAAGATGATTGAGTTATCGAACTTGAAGGCTTGAAGAACTTGGGAGCTTCAATGGTGGAATGAAGAACAAAAGAGAGAGAGAGAGAGAGAGAGATGAAGAGGTGGCGGTTGGAGAGAGGGAGAGAGAGAAGAAGTGATGAGGTGTTTAAGTGATAATCATCTCATAAAGTAGAAGAAATATCTAACAAGGTGAGTCATGGGGTGTAGGTGGCGGTTTAGGCTTGATTTTTAAGTTGAAAATATCTCGTTTACGGGTCTAAACACTGCGTATTAAATCGAGAAATTAAAACCCTAGACGGTTACGTTTTTTACGAAATCTAATTCGACCATTAGTTTAGAAATAAATCTCTTACTCGGAAAGCATAATTCGTTTTCCGAAGTCCGATGAAAAGTCGGGACATGACAGTCCAAATTTCGCCCAGAAAAATAATAAAAACTAACTTTCTCCAGTAGACTCGTATCGCAGAAAAAGTGAATGTAAAATCAGACGGTTTTTCGATCTGAGTTTTCGAACGAAAATTTTATCGGACGCGAAAACCCTAATACAGTAGTTGTTCAACTGACTTCTGGAATTTATTTTCAGAAACAGATTTCACCGTTACTCTTAAAATTGAAAATCCTTAACTTAGGCATGCAAAGCCTTAATTAATAATTAAATTTTTATTTTAGCGACGGAAGAAATATCTGGGTATTACAATTCTCCATCTGCTCTCACAAAAAAATCAAAAATAGAGAAATCATCTCCTACCATGAAGAAATCATAGAAAATCTCTTCTTCATTCTCACACCCAACTGTAAAATCCGAGTCAAAATCTTTATTTCCTGTGTGCGACACATCTCAAGAAGCAGTCAAAAGCCCAGTTCAGAAAAATACTAAAAAGGAAGCAACGGTGAAACAATCTAGTAGAAAGGAACTCACTAAAAAAGAGAAAGAAAAATCTAAACTCTTTTTGCCCACGGGCTTAATCGCTGAGTCAATAGATGAAGAAGATGGAGATGCTATAGACAGTAACAAAGAAGAAACTCATGATACTGACGCAACGAAGAAAACCCATGTTACTAACACAATGGAGGAAGATCATGTAACTGACACGGTGGAGGAAGAACATGTCAGTTACGAAATGGAAGAATATGAATCAGCTAAGAGTCAAGATTCATCTTCGTCAAAATCGAAAGAAGAAGAGTCTGAGAAAATTAAAGGGGAGGAGACAGAGAGTGAAGAAAAAGATGAGGAATCACAAGATGAAAAACCACTCAAGAATTGGAAGAGGAAACGCTCTTCTGATGGCATATCCAATGACAAACCATCCTCAAAGTGATTGACTGAATCAAAATCCACACGGCCTCTTCCTGATGTTAGTGCTCTTTCGAAGAGGAGCGAAGAGGATGCATGTATTCGTTCGAGTTCGAAACTACCTAAAGCTCCAGGAACTTTAAAGTCGATTTCATCTCAACAAAGATCTTCTCAACTCACTCCAGATGTGGACTTCACCACAGAGTATGATTTAGGTACTGCTTTCAGTAATAATTCTATTTTTCTCATGGTCCAGCTACTTATAGTAGTTTAGAATCTAAGAAATTTGATAAAGAACGAAAGGTCAATATGGATTTTTTTACGAAGCATGGAATTGATGTTCTTCTAAAAAAAAGAAAAATGTGAAAAAATGTGGAGTTGGTTTGCAAGTTTGATCCTAATGTTGTTCGTGACTTCTATTCAAATTTGGTAACTGAAGTGAGTAATCCAGATGCAAACATGTATGGAAAGGTGTGTGTTTGGGGGAGATTGTTTGATTTTACTCCATCTGTTATTAACAAGTTGTTTAGAACGAAGGATGATACTGAAGAAAGTAAGGTCAGGGAAATTGATGTGATGCGAACTATCACAGGTGGTAAGAAAACGAAATGGAAAAGTGGGTGCAATAGCTCATTAACACAGAAGTTAAAAGTTCTTCACCAAATTGCTATCTACAATTGGGTGTCGACTTCCAATACTACTACTGTTACCAGGGAGCAAGCTACATTTCTCTACAAGCTCGATCATGCACTCCACTTTAATTTTGGTGAAATGGCTTTTGGTTTTATCACTCGGGCAGCATCAAAATCAACCTCTCAGAATATCCTACCATTGTCAAGTTTGATATACTCTTTGCTACTAAAACAAAATCTTATGGTAGATGATGATGCAGTTTTTGAAGAGGATGATGTGTCACTTATCTTTCCAAAAGCTATCACCAACAAGTGGTTCAATTATCTTCCTTATGGTGGCACATCTTCTGCAAAAGCTAGTAGCAACTCTCATGAGGAGACAACAACACCCACCACTTTTACTCATGTTAATTCAACCACAAAGTTAATCCACATCAATCCTACTGATATTGCTCAAGCTCTGAAAACTTTCCCAACGATGATTGCAGAAACAAGCTCACTACTTCGGCGTTTGAATGCCTCTTATGCATTTTTTCAAAATCTGCTTCTATCAACCAAAAAGGGGGAGTAGTAGAGGGTTTGTTAGTTTATGTTGTAGATGTGGTTTCTGTGTTAGTTCTAATTGTGTTAGTTTATGTTGAACATTTTACTATGTTTGATGTTAGATTTCTATTTTTGATTTGTTGCGATGGATGCATATATTTTGTGTGGATATTTATCTGGTTTTTATGTGAATGGACACATTCGATATATTTTCTTTTATCTTCTCTGTTTTTTTTGTTTGTGTTAGTTATCTTGTTACTAACATATATTGTTTTTAGAGGGAGTTATGGTACTTCGTCTTATCTTGTTAGTTAACTTCTTTTTTTAAGATGTATATATGTAAATATCCCATTTAGGGGGAGTTTTTGTTTTTTTTTTCTCGCTGAATACATTCACTTATTCTTTATTCTTTAGTTTGTACATAATTTTTAATTGTTTTTCTGTCTTCGAAGAGTTTCCTTTCGCTCTTCAAAATTTTTATCTGCTTTCAATAAATTGAAGAGTTTCCTTTCGTTCTTCAATAATTTTAATTGCTTTCAATAATGTGAGAGTTTCCTTTTTGCTCTTATTTTTTTTGTTTTAAGTTTTTTTCTTCTTTTATGTTTATTTATTTTTGTTTTTGCAGGAAACAATATATATACAATTAAGAGGGAGTTTGTTAGGTTTAAGATGTCTAGTGTTACTTTGACTATTGGTAACATTTGTTCCAACATGTCTGGAATCTAATTAAACCTTATATTAAATTAATCCATTGTATAATATATACTTTTCCTGTTATTATTTTCTGCTTGTTTCTACGTGCAGATTATTATCAGCTAAAAGATGGTTGTGCTAGTAAAAGGAGTGGAACGTACAAGTGAAGACTAAGGGAGTTAAGGACCATGGCATGAGGAGATCATGAGAAATAACTACCTTAGTAACTGCCACAGACCACTATCTTTTCAACCCACTGAAATGGATGAGTCGCGACAGTTATGGGCGATCAAATGGTGAAAGGGTGTGGATTAAACTGCTCATCAGATGGAGGATATAAATTCCGCAAGGGCTCATTTCACGATTGTGCATTTTTTACTCAGTAAATCTCTGCAAATTTTAGTGTTAGTTGTTACACTATTCTACCTACTGAAGTGTTAGTAACAACGCCAACCAACATAGTCACTACAGCAGATTGTGAAATCTGCTAAGTGTTAAAATTTTGGTTTGTGAATGAGTGAATCACTAAAGTAGGTAGTCTTATTCATATTAATCTTATATCTAGATTAGTCTTGCTTGATGTTCTTTATCTTAGGCAGATTTATATGCTGTAAAGATTTGTACGTCTTATATTAGTTGATTAGTTTAGAATTAGATTTTAATCTTCTAAGGCAATCAATTCTTGAGTAGATCGTGCTGCGAAAGATTGTATGTAGTTATGTTATGTATTGCTATCATTTGATTTTCAATATAGTATTTTGGCTATAAGACACCGACAGATTTAATCACCTTCCAAAAGGTTTATATCTTTGTGTTATTTATTTCCGCTGCATATTAGAACATGAGTTAATGACGGATGATCTAACATTACTTATTTAAACGCAAAATATGTTGTGGTTGTAGTAATTTGGGACACTACATCTTCTTGACAAGCTATATACTACTGGAAAGTCTTTTAAACAAGTAAAATAAAATATTATAAGCACAGGCCTCCTCCAAACACTCATTTTTGAAACGGAATATCTGACGACTTTGATGCACTCAAACACTCATTTAACTAAAATTATTTGATCATTATATTTTGTCGTTTCGTTTTTTGCTAATTAATAAAAAAACATGTGTACCTAGCTATTAGTTATACTTATAGCCCATATTTTCATACTAAATAAAGTTAAAACATTTTTACATATACTATAAATTAGTTGAAGGGGTAAAACTGATAGCATAATTCAAACTTTTTTCTTAAACACACAACTTACTGATGTTGACTTATCTTAGTTTTAATATGTTCTTGTCCACAAAACTCACTATCACCAAGCACGGGTAAAAGTACAAAAAAGTAAAATTAATGAAAAATGCAACATGAAATAGAGAAAGGTAAATTTCCGATATCTATATTTAAGTTTAACACACACAACTAAACAATAATAAAGCAGTAGTTTAATTGACTTATAGTAATAAATTAACATCAAGAAAAATAATTGAATAAAGCAAAATAATCATTGAACTATTTTAATTTCTAAAACATATATGATCAAGAGCAATGCAAAATCATTTGAACCCATGTAATTAATTTGCTGCTAATCTTTTGCTGTCCAATGATCTTTTCTTGGGCTTCATAACAAAAGGTGTTTCTGCTTTGTGTGTGGTTGTTGGTGTGTTGCATGAAGTTGTTGCAGCCTTGTTCCATCTATTTTTATTTCTTGGCGGTCTTGAAATTTATTATTTGAAAGTATCATATATTTAGGTGTTGTTGGTGTAAATGGAATGCGATTCACAGATGATGCATAAGAAGTGTCCTATTATTCAATTAAAAAATGTTATGTAATTGCAATCAACTCGAAGCTAGTGTCCCATGAAAAATTTATTTTTTAGTGCGTTTATTTTTATGGAAAATGGTGGAAACAAATATTTTTACATTTTTTCCATCATTTTCACATGTTTATATACTAGAGTTGTTAATTTTCTCATTTTCTATCATTTTCCATCTTTTCCACTCTAATTATGGAAAATATTAACATGGGGAGAGATGTGAAAATATTTTTTAACCTTCCCCAGTTTCACAATAGTTGGCCGTGATAGCACAATAGAATTCGTTAAGTAAATCCAAAATTTTCAGTAATAAAAAATCGAACCTTACATTAATTGAGAATAGAACATTACATATGATCCTTCAAATTTATCTACTCTAAAAATCCACAAAATTAAGGCCCACCTAACCCACAATAACTTTAACACAAAAATTTCAGTGCGTCAATGTACTGTATGAGACAGGTTCAGACGCGAGTTTTGACCCGTTCCGCACCAAATCCACAAGTTAAAAAAAAAAAAAAGGGCAGTTTTAATTATATACTCCCTCCGTTCATTTTGTATTGCCCCATTTGACCTCTAAAAAGTGTCCAAAGATAAATACCCCATTTGGACAAATTGACCCATATACCCTCATTACTTTTGCATTATTACTACCCCTTCCCACAATTAACCCTTTACCATTTTAATTACAAATTAAATAAACCAATTATTGTATATCACTCTCTCTCCTCTCCCATTACGTTTGTCTCTCTCGCTCCCACCCTTCTTCTTACCGCCGCCGCCACCACCCCTTCGATCTTCTCCGGAGGGAAGAGATCGGCGGCGACAAGAGGTAATTCGCTGCAATGCTTCGCGACGGATGGCGGCGGCGCGCCAGCAGTCTCCCAGCTTCGATTATAAGGCGTAGGGGGTTGTGAGGGAAGGCGGAAGGGTGAGGAGGGAAGGCGGCGCGCCGACTTCGCTTGCGACGCCAGCCTCGTAGCGGCGCTACGGACGGCTGACGATCGGAAAACGGAAGTCGCGGCGGTGAGGTCGGGGGTTGCGGCGGTGAAGAGGTCGGGGGATGACGATCGGAAAACGATTGGATTAGGGTCTGATTTTGGAATTGGGGCTGGTCGGCAGTGAGGTCGGGGGCGGCGGCGGTTTTGAAGAGGAAGCGGTTAGCGGGGGAGCGAGGGAAGGTGGGAGGGAGGTCGGGATGGGGCTTGAGGACGATGAGGGGCGGTGGAGATGAGGGATTTGATGCGGATGGTGGTGCGGCATTTGCAGGCGAGAGTGAAGTAGTGGGGATGGGAATGGGATGAAGTGCAGAGGATGAAGATGGCAAGAAGAAGATGAGGTTTGTACAGTAGTGGTGGGACTGTGGAAAACGGCGGATGAAGTGGTTGGCTGCTGCAATGAGCTCAATGTCGGCTACGCCGGCGACGGTTACGCTAGGGCTCGAGGCGCTGGCGCGTGCGTGGTGACGTTTACCGTCGGAGGGTTGAGCATTCTCATACGAGCAGATTGATTGAGGCAAAATACATCGATCTTCTCCGGAGGGAAGAGATCGGCGGCGGCAAGAGGCAATTCGCGCCCGCCCGACGACACCGTTTCCTACTCCATCTATCTGACTCGTGCCTCTCCTCCTCCGCCACCACCGCCGCCGAAGAGCTGCTGTCCCTTCATCTCCAAATCCTCAACCACATCGACCCATTAATCGCCCCATACATATGGCAACACCAGTCGTTTTCTCTCTTCGGCCACCTCCGTTTCAAAGCTTCCTACAACTCAGTCCTATATGATCTGTCCATGGAGATATCCCTCTCATCAGTGCACACTCTAAAACACCTAAGAATCACACGAACCGCGCAGCAGTCCTTTTTCTTGGTCTTCAATTGAATCATTAATTCAGCTTTATTTATGAAATTCTTGGTGGTTGGGAGATATATGTGTGTTTGTAGAATTGATTTTTTTTTTCTGAGATGTTATTCGGATATGAGCTGTGGAAATGAGGTAGCTTCTGTTGATGTCTATGTGTAGGAAAATTTAGGCGCCGAATCGATTGAGATCTGGGTTTGGAAATTTGGGTTTTGGGGGGTAATTGAGCTTGAGCAATGGTGGAGAGGAGAAGAGGAGGAGAGGCGGTGGCTTTGCAGAAAATGGGAGGAAGGAGAACGTGAGAGAGAGAGAGATGTGAGAGTTTTTCTTGGTTTTGCTAATCCAAAAATTAAGAAATTAAGTGCACACTATCCCACTACCCCTATTATCTTTTTTCCTCCACCTTTTACACTTTTTCAGCATTCCTTAAATTTCGTGCCCACCCTCAAATGGGGCAATACAAAATGGACGGAGGGAGTATAATATTAACAGTAGATAGTTGACAAGTACTTGGCCTAGCTTAACGAGTAGCACCCCAGCTATATCGCTGGACGCACCAAGTTCGAGTCATTTTAGGAGCGGTTTTCCTTTTTTTCCTTTATACACGGTGTTAAACAAATATAAAGAATTGCTAGTAAGTTTTTTACATAAATAACATGCTGGTCTAGCGGATAGCGCCTCTCTCTACTTCTTGATGACATGAGGTTCGATTCTCTACAACACAATACTTTAAGTCCTTCTTTCTTTTTTCATTTTCTCTCTTTTCCATTTTCATTTTCTTTTTTTTTCTTATTTCATTTTCGTTCTGTTTTTTTCTTTTTCCTTATTTCATTTTCATTTTTTGGTTGTTTTATTTTTTTTTCAGATTTGTCCTTCTTTCTTTTTTCATTTTCTCTCTTTTCCATTTTCATTTTCTTTTCTTTTTTTTCTTATTTCATTTTCGTTTTTTTTCCTTTTTCCTTATTTCATTTTCATTTTTTTTCTGTTTTTTTTTCATTTTTATTTTTATTTTTTATTTCATGAGTTTTCCATTTTTTTCAAATTTTATTTATATTTAGTTTTTCTTTTTTATCGTTTTCCACTTTTTTCATTTTCAGTTTTTTTTTTTCAATTTTTTTCTCCTTTTTCATATTTTTAACATTTAACATTTTTTTTCTTTTACTTTTTTTTCTTTTACCTATTTCATTTTCCCTTTTCCATTCTAATTTTTTCTTTTCCTTTTTCCATTTTCTTTACACTTTCTTTTTTCTTTTTCAATTCTTTTTTAGTTTTTAATATAAAAAAAGTAATGTTTCAAAAATATTACTTTCAGTCACGACAATGTTTCCATTTATTCACGAGAACATGTACTTTTAATTATTTGGCCAAGTAATTATTGTCGTAATGAAAATTAATCATTGATATGAAGAAAAGTAATATTCCAAAAATATTACTTTTCTTAACGACAATGTTTACTTTTATTCACGACAAATTGTACTTTTAACTATTTGATAAAGTAAATATTGCCGTGATGAAAAGTAATCATTGACATGAAGAAATGTAAAGTTTCGGAAATATTACTTTAATTCACGACAATGTTTTTTTTTTTCAAGAGAAAATGTACTTTTAATTATTTACTCAAATAATTATTATCGTGATGAAAAGTAATCATTGACATGAAGAAATGTAAGGTTATGGCAGCGGCGCGCGTGCGAGCGCGCTTGCTGCCTTAGCGAGCTTTGAACCGGCACGCGAGCCCCATTGCCGAGCGCAGCGCTCGCGCGAGCGTGCTCGCTGGAGCGATCGTCGTTGCTCGTGCGCTGTCAGCTTTCTGGACACGTGGCGGTCGCAAAACGATCGTTAAGCGACCGTTGGCGATCGCAACGTTACATTTTCAAATTAATTTTTTTATTTTATTTTATTTTTTTTTCCGTTCATTTTCTCCCCTATAAATACCCTTCTCCCCTACCTCAAACATTCACACCTCTCCTTCTCCCTCTCTCGCCCTATGTCTCTCTGAGCGATCTCCGGCAATCTTGCTTGTGATGTCTTCTCATCCCTACATCGCTGGCGAAATACTCTAACTAGCGTGGGCGTGGATATACGTCCACAATGGTGGCGGCGGCAATAGGGCCATTTGGACCAGAGTGGAGACTCGGTACAACGCAAATGGCCCGAAGTACTTGGCCGAACGCAACTCGACGCAGTTGTGTCACCACTGAGCCCGGGTCCGAAACACTTATGGTTTTTTCAACTCGTTGTACGAGACTACCCTGAACCAAGCTTCGGACGACGTCACTACGGAGATGTTGCTCAACTCAACTCTCAATGAATGGGCATCCCTCCACGGCGAGCCGTTCAAGCAATTAGTCGTTTGGCACCTCGTCAAGGATGTGCCCGACTTTTTTAATTCCTGAGTTTGTTTTTTTATTATTATGTCGTTGTAGTTTTTTTTAATTATGTCGTTGTGGGATTTTTTTTAATTGTCTCATTGTAATTTTTTATTATGTTAATTTAATTATATTATTCTTACATAATAAAAAAAAACAAAAAAGGGTGAGCTCGTCGCTGCCACCCTAACGAGCGCACGAGCTCGCTGTGATGTGGCGAGGGAGCAAGCGCGATTGTGGTGTAATATCCCGAACTTTTCGAAGTTCCTAAGTGCTTATTAATTAAATTAATATGCTTATATGATGAGTTTAGAGTGCTCAAATTTTTCGCGAAAATAAATTTTTCTGCGAAATGACGAAAATGCTCTTATATGCTCTAATGTGATTTTTCTCATTTCGTTTATTCGAATTGAGTATGTGGTGAATTGATTGAGCTTACTTATATGAGTTTGAGCTTGAGTATGAATTTTGGAATTTTCTGAGAACTTTTATATTTAGATGAATAGTAGTGTAAACCGAGAAATCACTATTCATTGACCGACTCAGAATTTAGTCTAATTAGTTTCATTGGAATTTTAGAATTTATTCTAAGACTTTTGAGATAAGTCGGAGAATTTTTCAAGTTCGTTTGAAGAAGTTTTAAAAATAAATTGCTTAACGACTCGTTTAGTCAAGCCGTTTTTATGAAATAATTCGTTAGATGGAATCTAGAGATAAAAATTAGATAATTGGATTCCTTAATTTATTTTGAGAGATATAAGATGAATTAGAGAGAATTTTGACGTCGGGAAAGAGACGAGAAGGGTTATAAATCGTTTGAGGGAATAAAAAATGACGGGAATATTTTCTATTGAAAAATTTATTTACCGGATATAATTAGCAGCCATAATCTTCATGTTTATCCTCAATAGTACCCTCAAACCTAATTACACTCTCATTAGAGAGAGTGAAGTCTACTCTCTCTCTCAACTTGCCAACACAATTATTCTCTCTCTCTCCATATCTTTCCCTCTCGATCTCCTCTCTCTCTTCACCTCTCTCTCTCATATCTTGTAAGATATAGTGTGTAAGAGATGCATCCTTCATATTCATTTCCATTTCATCCTTATCTCTCCATCTCTCTCTACCTTAGCAACCAAGAAACTAAAGCTACATCTCTCTCTCCTCTTCGGCTGCACCTCTTTGCCGAGAAGAAGGAGCAGAAAAATTGCAGCAGTTTGCAGCTGCTCTCACCTTCATCATCACCTTCTTTTCACCCTCATCATCAAGTGATCGACCTCCTCTTCATCTCCTTCATCGTGTCTCTGCCGTGAAGCCGTGAAGGAGCAGAAGCAAGTCGTGATCTCCTTCGCCGAGCAGCAGCTCGACTTCGACCTTCATCACCATCATTTTCGACTTCCATGCATATATACTTCTTCATCGAAGAGTTCATGCTTCATGCTTGAGGATTCTTTGATGTATATCACCTCCTTCATATCTAAGCTCATTTAAGAAGTAAGTTCCATCTATTTCATTTCTTTTTCAAGCTTGAAACAAGTTTAAGAAATTCTTAAAACCTATCGATTTTTCTAGAGCTTCAAGTAAGGATTTGATCCTTATTTTTCCATGCTATGATGTTGATGACTTGTATATATTTTCATGCAAGGAAAAGAGAGAAAAATCCATCATCCTCCTACCCTTCAAGCTGCTGAAACCCATCATCAACCAAGGAGAGGTTTAATTTAATTTCTAAGTATGATTTTAATTTATTCATGCAAAGATATGTATATGTAAACCAAGGAAATAAGGAAATCATGCATGATTTACATTGTGCATAGGCAAGCCTTAGGGCTATGATGATGAGATGATGATCAAAATGAGGTTAAAAGTATGATTTAGGGTATAAAATGATAAAAGAAAATAAGATAGGCAAAAACCCCTAAATCGATGAAAATGTAAAAAAAATAGGGAAAACGATTTCTTGATAAGTTTTCGTGATTATTTGATGCTATGATGAAGATATATGCTTATTATGATTTTTCATGTGATTTATATGCATATATGTGTTGATGATAATTTTTGGTGAATTTATTGAATTTTTATTGAAATTAATCGGTGAAAAATAGAGAAAATATGAATAAATGATGATTTATGAATTTTAGGAGTTTTATGATGTTTATGAGCATGATGATATATGAAAACATGATCTAAATGTATTTTTAAGACAATATATGAATTTTATGAATTTTTATATAAAATTCAAAATATATGATAAAATGAAGAACATGAATTTTTGATGATTTTGATGAAATATGATGATACTGATGGTGATGATGATGATTATGTTAAGATGTTTAAGATGAATTTTTGAATGAGTTTTCAAGCATGAAAAAAATTAAGAAATTGAGAAATATGATTTTTAAAAAATTTTATGGAATTTTTAGAATAACAATCGAAGAAATGAAGATAAAAATAAAAATAAGTGTTTTGATGTTCTTAAGTCTAGTATGAAGATTTGAAGATGAGTTCATAGTGTTCATAAGAGAAATTTGAAGATTTGAAGATAAATTAAAATAATTAGAAAATAATTATTCTTATTTATTTTAATTTGAAAATAATATATATAATATATTAAGGAATTTCATTAGATAAAAATGAAATTGAGAAATAAATAAGATGTTGAGTATGTTTTGAGTGATTTGAGTAGGAAATGAGATTTTATGAATTTTTCTTGATGAATTTCGATATATATATGAGTACACACACACACACACACACACACACACACATATATATATATATATTAATTGAAAAAAAATAAATAAAAAGAAATAGTAATGAGAAAAAGATATGAGTTTAATTACACAAAGAAAAATATTTCTTTGTAGATGATGATGTTAGAATGATGTTTAGTAGATGTAATATATAAGTTGATGTTATGATTAAAAGAGAAATAGAAGAATATTAATAATAATATTAATATTTGAAGATAAAAAGAGAAATAAAATAATAGAAAATGAAATTTTCTATAAGAAATGAGTTAGAGGTCATGAGTATGAGTTAAGGAATTAAGATGTTCTTATTTGAGTTCGTTGGTTTCAAACGAGAAGCTAAGAGAATTATTATTATTATTGAAATAATAATAAAAAAATAATAGAATATTTGTTCTAATGGAATATTTCCATTAAAAATGAACATGTTTGAGTAATGTGAATTTTAAGTGATGTTTATGTTCTTAAGTGTGTTATGAATGTTTGATGGATGTGACGAAGTATCAATCGAGTAAGAAAAATGATAGAAAATGAGAAAATGAGAAAATAAATATATTATGTGAGAAAATGATGAAATTAAGTTTTAAAATATTTTGATGATGAGTTCTTGATGTTATTTGAGTAGAAATAAGCAAGATTTCTTTATGAATCGTTTAAAAAGGAGTTAAAACGTAGAAGTTATCGAGCAGCGAAGTTTTTAAATGAAAAACCGAGTTTTTATTTAATAAAAATGAAAATTGAGTTTTAAAATAAAGAAAAAGATAAATAATGATTATTTTATATTAAGTATTTAGTTGAGATTGCATACGTATATGAATACGTATTTTGAGAAAAATGATGACGTATTTTGAGTCAAGAAATACGAAATAGAATTTTGAATATTAAATTCAAAATAATAATTATTATTATTATTTGAGTTTAACGAAATGATTCTCGTTAGAGTTTGAAGTTATAAGTTTTCAAAAGTTAAAAGTCGAGCAATGATGAATTAATATGTGATTAAGTATGATGCTATTAACCTATTGGTTTGGAAGATTAATCATTTATCAAACATAAGTGTTTGAATATTGATATTGGTGCTTGAGTAATGTGACGATGTTTGAGTTATGATGTAAGTACATGTTTGTGATGTGAACGTTGAAGTGAACGTTTGATTGACGACGTGAAAGTCTGATTATTGAGATAAGTGCTCAACTGTGAATGAATGATGTATGATGTTATTAGTTGAGATGTGATGTTATGATTCGCTGAAATCATATAACTTAAATTCATGAGAAGATAAGACGATTTGATTAGTAACGTATCGATTTACGTGAAGTTTGAGAAGTAATATTAAAGTAGAAGCGAGAATCTGAGTTTGAGATTTAATTAGAAACCGAGTAAAGACGATAAGTCGAGAATGAGAAACCGAGAAAGATATCGATGTAGAGAAGTTTAAATAAGTTAAGAAAAACCCGAGTCAAGTAAAAGTCCTTCAGCCGAGCCCTAAGTCTATCTTACGTTTTACGAGATAGTAATCTCATTCTTACTCGATATTATTATTGAAGGACCGAGCGGGACAGAGATATAGTCGGGAAGCGTAAAGAGTAAGCAACCTCGATCCAATATACCAGAAGTCAGGTGGGCTTTCTGAACTAAAACCAAATGATGAATGCGCTTACTATTTATGTATTATGTGCGCTTTTCAAAATGATTAACTTGCCTAAATGTTCTAAATGTTTTGGTATGCAATCATCTACGTGTTATAGTTGTTGATGGTCATGTGGACGCATGGGATACAGGTCATGTGGACGCACATGATAGTGGTCCTGTAAGATATGGGACAATGCATGCATTAGGTGACTGTAAGCTTTACTTCGGTATAGCTGGTCACGGTGTTCGAGAAGGAGGCCTACTTCTCGACACCACAGTAAAATCAGTTGTAGAATGATTCATATCTGAGTATAAAAGACTGCAGTCGATTTCAGAAAAGTATGAAAATGTTTTTATGGCTGTCACAAGTGGTAAACTATTTTTAAACGATTATATATCTAACCCTTTTGATGCAGCAAAGGAGGCAAGTCTAATCATATAGCTCTAATGAGCAGAGTTTCAAATATTTTTGGCATGTGTTCCCTGAGTACGAAATACTCACGCCCTGCATGTTATTTCTAAAACGTGCATGTTAGCTTGGATGAGGAGGACGTGGTGTGCTTGAGCGGCTCATTTTTAATATAAATCTATTTTGGAAGTTTGGCTTGAGGTTATGTGTCTTCATACATATAGTCTTTGGACTTGATGTTGTTATTATGTTCCGCTGCAACACTGTTATTCTGTTGTCCTTGATTGCATGTTCGTATTTCGTCACTATGAGCTGTGTGCTCAAAACAATTCCCTGTTTGTCTTTCAATTCTGCATGACTTGGATTCCCAAAATACTTATTATATTTTGAAGCTGATGTAAATTATTCGTGCTCGTTTATTTTGAAAATCCCTTGAAAGTATGTTGATATTTGATAACATTTCTTGTCGATTACCCTTATTCTCGAGCATGATACCTTGTTGAGTCAAGTTTATTTGATGGTTTCACCTTCACACTCCAATGGAGTCTGGTCGTTCCTAGACACCGGATTTCGGGCTGTGACATGTGGAGATCGCCGCTGCCCATAGTCTAATGTTTCATAAATATTACTACTTTTCTTCACTACAATGTTTACTTTTGTTCACGAGAATGTTTACTTTTAGTAATTCTCTCAAGTAATTATTGTCGTAATCAAAAGTAATCATTGATATAAATAAATGTAATGTTTCAAAAATATTACTTTTTCTTCGTAACTACGTTTACTTTTGTTCACGACAACTTGTACTTTTAATTATTTAGTTAAGTAATTATTATCGTAAGGAAAAGTAATTATTAATACTATGAAGAAAAGTATTATTTCAAAAATATTACATTCCTTCATAACAATATTTAATTTTGTTCACGAGATCATCTACTTTTAGTTTTTGGTCAAATAATTATTGTCATATGAAAAATAATTATTGACATTAAGAAAAGTAATGTTTAAAAAAATTCATTTCTTCACATCAAATGTTATTTTTATTCATGAGAACTTGTATAATATAAATGTAATTTTTGATAAGTGAAAAATAAAAAATATATATATACTCCTTCCGACCCCCAAAATTATGCATAGTTTTCCTTTTTCGTCTGTCCCCCAAAATTATGCATAGTCCATTTTAGAAAATAACTCTTCACTTTTTACCCTTATAATGTGGGACCCCATCTCCACTTACACCTACTTTTGTCCACTTACACCTACTTTTTCTCCACTTTTCAGGATTTTTTTAAAACTCGTGCCCCCAAAACTATGCATAATTTTGGGGGTTGGAGGGAGTATAATTTAAAAAGAGAGGTAAAAAATAAAAATGAAATACTCATCGTATTAACAAAATATTATTGGAACAAATAATTTTCTTACAAAAAAAATGATTAAAAAATAATAATAGTCAGTTGTAGTATATTAAAAAAATGATAATATGAAAAAGAAAAAATAATAAAAGAATTGAAAAAACTAAAACATTAATTAAAAACTGAAAGAAAAAACGAAAACCAAAACAGAAAGTGAAATAAATACAAAGAAAAGGAAACACAAACGAAAAAAGAGAAAAAAAAAAGAAGAAACGAAAACCACAACAAAAGGTGAAATAAATGTTGGAAATGGTTTAAGTATTAACCATTATTAAGGGTAAATATTGTTAATTAAATATTTATTATTGAATTAAAATATTTATTGGATGTTAATCTACGTCGTGAGTAGATGAACGTGGTATATTTAATATCTTTAAATCGATTTCCGGTGAGTGAGATATTGTATGCTAAAGGTTGAATGTTGAAGTAGTAACTAACATGTTATTAATTATAATAAATGTTAGTTGTCCCACATTGGTTATATGTAGATGATTTTACTAGTATTTAAGGCTATGTCTGTATGGGCTTAATAACTTGTTGGGTTAGTGTGTATGGGTGCCACACGCGCGCCGCCGCCTGTCCGTTCGGACGGGCGGGCTCGGGCTCGGGCCTGGGCCTGGGACTAGATCTTGGCAATTGGTGTTTTGGTCTGGTGTTTGGGCCTTATCTTTTTGAACCAACTCAACAAGCCCAATTCATTTAATTGTTGAGCCCAATCTGGAATCCGGCAACCCTTGGCATCTAAAACCGCCGGCCATCATGGCTGAATTGATGGCGACGAGTCCCTTCACATGGTTCGAGAGCCTATATATATGAGGCATGCTCATTGGCAAAACTCACTTATTCCAAAGCAATCTGCACTCTTCATAGCATAGCATTTCATAAATTTTGAGTTCAGTCTTCGTTCCAGTTCAGTTCGTCGGAGCTCAGTTCTGTTTGTGGTGCTACTACAGCCGAGACGTCAACATCGTTTTAACCTTTGGGGACGAGCTGCCTTACCGTGAGCACTACCGGGACGTATTCTCGTCTTGCGGGCAGAAGTCTAACTTCGGACGATCTTTAGTTCTTTCTAAACTTGTTCTTCAGTTTCATTGTAACATTTATAAATTTGTTCGTGTTCAAATTCATCAATAAAGAAGTATTGTTCATTGTTATCCACACGAGCAAGTACCCGATTCCTAACAATAAATAGAAAGAAAAGGAAACACAAAGAAAAAAATGAAAAACGTAATGCTTATGCTTATGAATTTTTAAAAGAAATAAAACTGAATATGTATAATATAAATAAATTCCCTTCATATTAAAAAGTAAAGTAAATGGTGGTAGCTCAGTGATAAAATGCTTTTACATAGAGCTCTAACCGAGCTAGAGGTCCCGTGTTCGATTCTCTTAAACAACGCCTCTCCAAAAAAAAATTAAAATTAGAGCGGTCCGCGGGTTTCGGGCTGAACCGAGTCATACCCAATCCGTCTCATAGTGTGCATTGGTGCACACAAGTCAGTGGCGGAGCCAGGAATTTGAAATCGGGGGTACGACTAATAATTATATAAACATAAATGTAAAATAGTTACATTTAAAGTAGTACATCCTTCAACAATATTCAAGAAAGCTCTAGAAATTACAAAGTCGTCTAATTTATTTTTCGACGAGTCTTCATTTCTTGAAAGCGATTGACAACATCGTCATCAGAAACTTGTAAAAACACATCTCTCTCAATGAAAGTGATCAAACAATCGTTTAAAAATTGATCACCCATGCTATTTCGCAACTTATTCTTGATATAAGTCATTCCGGAAAAGACTCTCTATACATTTGCGGTAGCAACCGGAAGAATCAACACCAACTTGATAAGCAAAAACACTAGAGGATAAGTTACATGTCTCTTTGTTGCAACAAGCTTCATTGAAAGAGAACTAATATCTTGCAAATTTTGAAACTCGTTATCTCTTTTCATATCTTCCAAGAATATATCAAGTTGACATTCAAGAGTTATCAAATCAACGCTTGAAAATTCGGAGGGATAAAAAGTGGCAAGTTTGAGTACCTTTTCCTTGTCAAAAGAAGAGAAACCATCTTTAGGATTTAAGCAAGCCATGCATCCAAGCAACTCCATATTGACCTCATCAAATCGGTTGTCAAGTTCTTGAAGTAGTAAATCAATTACTTGTATAAATACATCAACCCGAAAATGATGAAGATATGTCGCTTCTTGAACAAAACGCTTTGATCTTCCATGAGGGATGTAATGAGCCTCCATATCCGGAACAACAATGCCATTACTTTTGCAAAATGAGACGACCTTATTCAAGAGAGTCTCCCATCCATCTTCCCTCAATTTTTGTAATACAACTTTTGTCAAGGTCACAAGCCTCATAGCACTAACAATGTCTTGATCTTTTCTTTGCAAAGCAACACACAAATCATTTGTGTATCCAAATATAATAGACATTAGTTGTGCCATAAAAATGAAATCAAATGACTCTAGTGAGTACAAAATACCTTGAGCTTTTTTTTTCTCATCCGAATTAGAGCTATTCTTCCCAATCATCACAAGAACCTTAACAATTGTGGAAAATAAGCTCATCACATTCAAAATAGCCTTGTAATGAGAAATCCAACGAGTTTCTCCGGGTCTCTTCAAGCCAAGTTCTTGATTTAATCCCAATCCCGTTTCAAGCTCACCCATTTCCAAAGCTTGAGCAACCTCTTGCGCTTGAAATTCTCGAATCATTTCTCTTCTCTTACAAGAAACTCCAATCACATTCAACAAAGTTGCAAGAGTATCAAAAAGCCAAGAACACTCATTGTTCTTTTTAGCAATTGGTACAAGAGTTAGTTGAAGTTGATGAGCAAAACAATGGATATAGTATGCACTTGGACTATCTTTCATAATCACAGACTTGAGACCATGTATCTCACCCTTCATGTTACTAGCTCCATCATACCCTTGGTCTCGAATCTTAGACGGACTCAATGAATGCTCAACAAGCAAAGACATAATTGCACTTTTAAGAGACAAAGTCGTGGTATCACCAACGTGAACAAGTCCAAGAAATCGTTCCATTACCTTTCCCATTTTCCCTTCAACATAACGCAAAGAAAGAGCTAGTTGTTCCTTTTGAGAAACATCACTCGACTTATCGGCAAATATAGCAAAGTAGTCATCACCAAGCTCATCCACAATTCTCCTAGTTGTTTCCTTAGCACAACAATTGACAATATCCTTTTGAATCATTGGAGATGTCAATTGGCAATTGCCGGGAGCATTTTCTAAAGTAACCTTTGAAATAACTTCATTATGTGCCTTTAACCATTTCAAAAGTTCAAGAAAATTTCCCCTATTAAGGGAGTCTTCACTTTCATCATGCCCACGAAATGCCAATCCTTGTCGCAATAAATAACACAAACAAGAAATTGAAGCTTTCAAGCGAATATCATACTCTCTTTGAATCACTTTGGAGGCATGGTCTAAAGTCACAAGAATTGATTTTTTCTTGCCATCTATCAAATTCACGTACTTCTCATAAGCAAGATTGTAAGCACTTTTAATTCCACCAACATGCTTCAAAAATCTTTCTGGTTTATTCCATGACTTAAATCCTTCATTAACAAATGCATCTCCCCCCACATTAATTTCAATTTCATTCTTGAACAAGTAGCAAACAAAACAAAATGCGGCATCTTTCTCAATACTATATTCAAGCCAAACCCATTTCTCAAACCAAGAAGTACTAAATCGTCGAGAACCTCCAAGGTCTTTTCGAGGAAAATAGTGCGTTTTCAGTTGACAAGGTTTTTTAAGAATATATGCCCTCCTAACCGAATCTCGTTGATTTGGAGGATAATCCATTATGCTTATTCTCTTTCCCGGATCATGAGGAAGAAGCTCAACATCATAAATAAATTCTTTCTCCTCTTCCAATGGCACACTATTAGTACTAGAACCACCCAAATTCCTTGTATTTTCTTGAGTTTGAGATGAATTTTCACTAGTATTGGTAACATTACGATTACCTTCCGGTGAAGCACAAGAACTCCCTTCAAGTTTCATTTTCTTGAACATAAATTGCCGAAGATCGGGTTGTTTTGTCGTTCCTTTTGATTTTATAGATATAGGTGCACCACCCGCCATTTTCCTATATTCAATATACAAATGTTAATGTCTCAAACACGTATAAATTGACATATCAAATAACAAAAAAAAAGGAAATTGACTTTGACATTTTATCAAATAGGTTGTTGTAATAGATCTAAGCTAGATCTATATTTTTGTAAGTTTCTATTGAATTTAGTGTAATAAAAATAGAGTCTTCATAATCGATCCAAGAACAGATGAGAAAGAAGGGAGAGAAGATAGAAGATAAGAATTGGAGGCAGGAAAGAGTATTCTCATTTCTTAGGTTTTGCAATTACACCGCATGGCTTAAATAACAGATGGTCCCCTCACGTACTACTAATATTACTTTAACATAAAGAAATAACATAAAGTAAAAGATAGAATAAAAACGTGTTCGAGCGAGCAAAGCTTCCAGCTACAAAAACACGTCTTTACTTAGACAAATGGACGTTGATCCTCTAGCCACGTGTCCCGCCCAGATTGTTTCTCTGATTCACCATCTGGTCATAGTCAACAACGTCCTTCCCAATTTCAGATCTTTCAATAACACTTCCCTCTACCATCTCCGGCTCCGACACTTCTGCCTTTGTATACTCATCACTTCCGACCCAAGCCGTCAGTCTCGCACCTCCCTTATCCTCCATTATATTTATGTTCATGACATTATCGCCCCGAATTTCAGATCCTTGTCCGCAAGGATCTATATCAAAGCGCCGGCGCAAAATCTTCAGATCCTCCCACTCAGCCGCAGCGGCTCCATCTTCAGTCCATTGCACAAGAGCCTGACGAACCTCCTTTCCAGATCTGACAATAGTGCGATAATCAAGGATCGAAAAAGGAACCACCTTGAAATGCCCGTCGATATCTAAATCTGGCAAGATTTCCGAAGGTATGACATTTTTTCCAACACATTTCTTTAGCAGAGAAACATGAAAGACGAGGTGAATTTTTGACCCCTCCGGCAACTTGAGCCTGTATGCAACCTCACCAAACTTTTCTTGCACTTCGTAGGGTCCAAAGAATTTCGCAGCCAATTTCAAGTTTTTCCTCAAAGAAACAGAAGACTGTCGATAGGGCTGCAATTTCAGGTAAACCAAATCCCCTTTCTCAAAGCTTCTCTCAATTCGCTGTTTATTAGCATAGAATTCCATCCTTTCTTGAGCCAAAGATAAGTTCTTTTTGAGTGATTGCACCATAGCCTGCCTATGAGCGAGCCAATCCTTAATTTCCTGGTTCGTAGAATTCAGATATGCCCCCAGACCAGTATGTGTTGGTGGTATCCCATACAACGCCTGAAAAGGCGAGCACTTTAGGCTTTGATGATAGTTTGTGTTATACCAGTACTCCGCCAAAGACAACCATTTCACCCATTGCTTAGGATTGTCACCAACCATGCACCTCAAATACCCCTTCACCCATTGATTCACCCTTTCTGTTTGCCCATCCGACTGAGGATGATAAGTTGTTGTCATTTCTAGTTTAGTGCCCATAGATTTGAATAATTCCCTCCAAAATTGACTTGTGAAAACCTTGTCCCTGTCAGAAACAATGCTAGCTGGTGGCCCGTGTAATTTATAGATGTTATCCAGAAACAGCTTAGCCACAGTTTGAGCTGTAAAAGGATGAGACAAAGCTAAGAAGTGAGCATACTTGCTTAATCTGTCAACCACTACCATGATTACATCTTTCCCATAGGATTTTGGCAACCCTTCAATGAAGTCCATAGTTATGTGAGTCCAAAACTTGTCCAGAACTGGTAGTGGCTGGAGTAGGCCCGGATATAGAACATGTTCTAACTTAATCCTTTGACACACATCACACTGTTGCACCAGAATTTCCACATCTTTCTTCATTTGTGGCCAAAAGAAAAAAGATTTGAGTCGTGAATATGTTCCCTAAACACCAGAATGTCCACCAAAAGGAGAGCTATGAACTTCATTAAGAATAGTCTGCCTCAAATCAGTGGCAGATCCCACAACCACTCTACCCTTGTAGTGTATGATGCCAGAAATCACATTGTATTCCCCATAGGTGGTTGGATCAATGGGCTTAGAAATTAAGACTTGTGAGTAAAAAACATCTCCCATATAGCTCTTCTTAACCTTCTGCATCCAAAGGGGTGTGACAGTGGTAAGAGCCAAACATTCTTCATTTCTGGGATACCTTGAGAGAGCATCTGCTGCCTTGCTTTCAATTCCTCTCCTGTACTATATTTCATAGTCAGACCTAATAACTTGGTGATCCATTTTTGTTGTACAAGATTCATGACTTTTTGATCCAAGAGGTGCTTAAAAGCTTGTTGGTCAGTCCTTATGTAATATTTGTGTCCCTGCAGGTAAGATCTCCATATTTGTACAGCCATGATGACAGCCAAAAACTCCTTCTCATACACAGAAAGCATCTGATTCTTTGCACATAGAGCTTTACTCATATAGGCCAAAGGTCTTTGGTTCTGCATCAATACAGCCCCCACCCCTACTCCACTTGCATCAGTTTTCAATATAAATGGCTTATTGAAATCTGGTAAAGCTAACACAGGAGTGGTAGTCATGGCCTCCTTTAGGTTTTCAAAAGCTTCAGTAGCTTCTTCACTCCACTTAAAACCATCCTTCTTCAATAACTCTGTTAAAGGTTTGCTGATCAGTCCATAATGCTTAATGAACTTTCTGTAGTAACCAGTCAACCCAAGAAATCCCCTTAATTGTTTAATAGTTTTGGGAACAGGCCAATCCTTCATGGTAGCAATTTTCTCAGGATCTGTAGCAACCCCATCTTTTGAAATAATATGCCCCAAGTATTCAATCTTCTGAACAACAAACTGACATTTACTCTTCTTAGCATAGAGTGTGTTATCTCTCAAGACTTGTAAAACTCTTTTCAAGTGGTTATAATGTTCTGCCTCAGTCTTACTGTATACCAAGATATCATCAAAAAATACTAACACACTCTTCCTCAGGTGATGTTTGAAAACCTGATTCATCAAGGACTGGAAGGTTGCTGGGGCATTACAAAGACCAAAGGGCATGACCAAAAATCCATAATGGCCATGATGAGTTCTAAAGGCAGTCAGGTATCTATCCTCTTCTTTCATTAGGATTTGAAAGTATCCTGACCTAAGGTCTAACTTAGAAAAGTAGCATGCCCCAAAAAGCTCATCCAATAATTCATCAATAATTGGAATAGGAAAATCATGTTTAACAGTTAGGGAATTTAAATACCTGTAGTCTACACACATTCTCCAACTCCCATCCTTCTTTTTCACCAAAATAGCTGGAGAGGCAAATGGGCTCCTGCTGTTTTGAATAGTACCAGTACCCAGTAACTCCTGTACAATCTTCTCAATCTCATTCTTGTTTTTATGTGTTGTCCTGTAGGGATATTGATGTTTAGGCTCACTGCCAGGTTTCAACACAATTTGGTGCTCAACCCCTCTCACAAGAGGGAGTCCTTGTGGTTCATCAAACACATCCCTATACTCCTCCAATAAAGGCAAAAAATCAATTGCAGGCTGACTAACAGACTTTTCTTGAGGCAATAACAGGTACAGTTCTTCCACCTGCTCTATGTAATGATGAATCATTGAGTACAGAGCATTGGATGAAATCATATTGAATTGGGCTGTATCAGTAACTGCTCTGAGTTTTACCTTCTTTCCTCCTGTGTAAACTGTGAAGGTCATGTTGTCATAATCAAGACTAATAGGGGTTGAAAACTTTAGCCAATCACCTCCCAAAATCATATCATATCCATCATGTCCAAGTAACCTAGGAGAGAAAGTAAACTGGTGCCCCTGTATAGTCCATGTGAAATCAGAAGCTCTGTGCCTACTATACAGCTTGTGTCCAGTAGCTGATCTTACCACTATAGGATTGTCTTTTATAATAGTAGCATTAAGTTCCTGGGCCACACTCTCCTTCAAGTAATTGAGGGTACTACCTGTATCCAGTAATATTCTCAAGGTTCTTCCATTCACTTCCCCAATAACCCTCATAGAAGTAGAACTGGAACTACCCAACTAGGATTCCATAGCCATGAAAACTTCTTCTAGTGGTTGTTCCTCATTAAAGACCAAATCCACTAATTCCTCCTCATGTTGCAAGTGTGTCAACTCCTGATCTTCATCCATGGTCATATAAAAAAATTTATGCTTACACTTGTGACCAAACACATACTTTTCATCGCAATTGTAACATAATCCTTTTTCTCTTCTTGCAGCCATCTCAACATTGGTAAGGACCTTAACTGCAGTTTTGGAGCTATTAGGAGTGTTGGCCTTATGAACCACAGTTGCATCCGGCCTTCTATAACTGTTGCTCTACCCAGTAAAAGGTTTAGGAGGAGGTGTCACTCTTTTTGAAAGTGCTTCCAAGGTAACAAGCTGTTGCTTCCCTGTTTCAATGGCTTCTTGTAGTGTTTTTGGTTTGAATAACATCATAAATCCCTGCATCTCATCACTAAGACCACTGATAAAACTGGCAATAAAATAGTCCTCTGAATAGCTCATGATGTTACTTAACTGCAAACAAGCTCTTAACTCCTCAAACTTCTCAACATAGTCCTCATAACTCCCCTTTTGTTTGAGGTTTTTAAACTCCATCACCATTTTTCCTTCATTCAAATCATCAAATCTAACTGCAACAACTTCCAAAAACTGATTCCAGGTAATAGAAAATAAATTGTCACAACCAATGTTTTGGAGCCACTGAAATGCTTTCCCTTCAAAATTATGCACAGCCAATTGCACCATATTCTCATCACTCATAGCAGCAGAAAGTTTAAAGTAAGTATTACACCTGATCATCCAGCCCCTAGGGTTTGTTCCATCAAAATTAGGAAAATCCACTCTATGATGAGAAGATTGCACATAACCAGAACTAGAACTTGATTGTTGAGTATAATCAGACTTAAAACCTGACCCAAAAGGAGTGAATTTAGGATTACCTTCCTTTCTTGTAAGTGGGGGTGGTCCCAAAATAGAACCCACCTCAGTCCCTTTGCCCTTGTCAAACTCCTTTGATTGCAGCTTCAGTTCCTCCAGAATTTCCAGCATTTGATCATACCTTGCATCTGATTTTTGATCTAACATTGTTATCTGCTGCTTGATTTGATTTTCACCAGCAATTCTTTTCAATGATTCTATTTGCAGTTGCTGATCCAGTTTTTTGTGTATTTCTCCACGTGCGTCTCCAATTTTTTCTGCTGTTCCTGCACTTCCTTGACTCTCGTGCCATCTGCCATTTTTTTTTCCACCAGATCCTTGCTAAATAAAAGCAATAACCTGGCTCTGATATACCAATGTAATAGATCTAAGCTAGATCTATATTTTTGTAAGTTTCTATTGAATTTAGTGTAATAAAAATAGAGTCTTTATAATCGATCCAAGAACAGATGAGAAAGAAGGGAGAGAAGATAGAAGATAAGAATTGGAGGCAGGAAAGAGTATTCTCATTTCTTAGGTTTTGCAATTACACTGCATGGCTTAAATAACAGTGGTCCCCTCACGTACTACTAATATTACTTTAACATAAAGAAATAACATAAAGTAAAAGATAGAATAAAAACGTGTTCGAGCGAGCAAAGCTTCCAGCTACAAAAACACGTCTTTACTTAGACAAATGGACGCTGATCCTCTAGCCACGTGTCCCGCCCAGATTGCTTCTCTGATTCACCATCTGGTCATAGTCAACAACGTCCTTCCCAATTTCAGATCTTTCAATAACACTTCCCTCTACCATCTCCGGCTCCGACACTTCTGCCTTTTTATACTCATCACTTCCGACCCCAGCCGTCAGTCTCGCAACTCCCTTATCCTCCATTATATTTATGTTCATGACAGTTGTATTCACTATACATTAAATACAAATTAGATGAATAAGATTGTGTAATAGAGTATTAATACCTCGAATCAAATAGAAACACTCAAGGTGAAGTCTCCAAGTTGGGGATAGGATGAAAATTCGATGGTTAATTGGTTGGTTTAGTAAGAATTACTAGTTTTGTAATTCTCGTGGGTTTCAATGAAAAGAAGAGAAGAAGAATTCTTTTCTCTGTTTTTATAGTCTGTAGTCTTTTGTGTGAAAAGAAAAGAGGGTACAAATATTATTAAAATCTAAAAATTTTGACTAAAATTTGACTTCTTTATAAAATTACTAAAGAAAAAAAAAATTTGGGGGTACAGTTGACCCCTTTGCACCATATTGCATCCGCCACTGACACAAGTCCAACCCTAATTTGGGATTCGGACTGAACTGAGTCATACCCAATCCGTCTCATAGTGTGCATTGGTGCACACAAGTCCAACCGTAACTTTAATCCCAAAATAAAATTAGAATATATAGATCCTACAAACTAAATTAAATGTGCCCCATCTATATGCTTCTCCGTCTTTCTTCCTTCTCCTATTTTCTCTGCAAATGCACAATCACAATTCACAGATTACTCAAAAGATCTGTTTGCAATTTTCAAAGTTTCATCTTGATCAACCTTGATCAGCGGCAGGTCCTGAAAATTGTCGCCTATCAGAGTCAGGTTGTTCGTGATACTATAACATAGGGGGGATATTCGGTTTTGGTTAATCGGTTAATAATCGATTTAACCGAAAATCGACGGTTTTTGGTTAACCGAAAACCGCATATTACGGTTATCGGTAATGAAATTAGTGAAAACGCAGTTAACCGATAACCGAACGGTTAAACTGATAATAACCGATTAACCGAATTCTTAATTCATATATTAAATACAATATTATTAGTATTACTAATATATTACAAGTAGTATTCTCATCTTATATCTTAATATTACTACTAATATATTTTATGTAGTACTCTACTTTCATAGCATAATATTGTTATTATTTATTAATACTAGTTTTATGTTTTAACATAATCAATCATATACTATAATGCAATGCAATTAATTAGGTATCGTATATTTCAACAATAATACAATTTTGGATAAAATCTATTGCATCCTATATATTTATTTATGATGGTCCCGATACGAGTTCTGGTGTATGGGGGGGGGGGGGAATACACCGGATAAAACTTTTAAAAGCAACCCCCTAAAAAATAACACAACCGAGTAATGCAACTCAGTTGGAATCACAACCAAGTAAGAAACACTCAGCTGGAAGTGAAGTGCTGTGCGGAATATGGTGGAAATTAACTCGTATAAAATCAACTCACGCTTAAGTGCAAGGTTGGTCAATAACCAAGACAGTTGATATGGAAGAATGCAGTTTGTATGCAGGTTAGTTGGTCAGTTGAATATGCAATAAGATAACTGAAAAATAAACACAACACACAAAGATTTACGTGGTTCGAAGATAACTCCTACGTCCACGGGGAGTTGTGAGTCCACACAACTCAGTCCAAGTTCTTCTGGACAAACCACAAAGCTTACGCGGGCTTTGCAACCGTTGAGATAAGTTTACGGGTACTTATCAACCTTACATATTAGTTTACGGGTACTAATCAACCTATCTACTCAGTTACGGGAAGAGTAGGGTCCTAATAACCTTTTCAGGTGTATGAAAGTGTGGGGTTCCAACTAATAGCTCGAACAAGAAGTGAGCTATGATCTAACACTCTACGAACTCTCAACTAGTGATGTTCTCAAGATTGGATCAAAAGACACTAAGACAGAATCTAACACTCTAGAACTCTCAACTAATGATGTTCTTAGAGATTGAATGTTGTTCAGCTCGTGTGAAGTATTTGGTTCTTTCTTTCGCTCTTTGATCTCTTCTCGCACTTGTCTGTCTTGTGTTTTTGTTGAATGAATGAAGGCCTCTATTTATAGGTGGAGAGGATCAACTAGCCGTTGGAGAAGCTGTTGATCTCTGTTCTTTGAAAGCGATGGCTTGTCTCTCATCTCTGCAGACTTTCCGGATTTGGCAACTGCGTGCTTCTGCTTTCCATCTGGGACAGCCTTGTGTTGGGCCAAATGAGGTAATGACAGAGAGTCAAACCTTCACGTGACTTCCTTCTTTGAATTTCAAATCTCAACATTAGTCTTTCAACAACGGATGGTCGGTTGAGAGTTTCGATCTTCATCTGACTTGTTCTTCAGCTGATGTTCTATCTGAATGCTAACAGTTGAACTCTCAGCTGATTTGAACTTTATGTTGTTGATCTTCTTGGTTCGAGTCCTACAACTGATGTTCTGAAACTGAACGCTCAGTTGTCTTTCTTGTATCTGATCAGTTGGCTCCGAACGCTCAGTTGTCTTACTTACAACTGATGTTCTCTTGCATCTTCCTTAGTTGACTTTGGCATCTTCCTGCTTTTTACTTCTCATCTGATGAACGCTCAGTTGTCTTTCTTACAACTGATGTTCTATCCGAGTGAAGCCTTGTTGCCGTCTTCAGCTGGAGTCCTGTAAAGATAAAATCTTAACAATGCTCAAACAGCGAGCCTAACTACTAACATTAGGATCTGGCAACATCTACTCGGTTGGGGTCAGTTGGTTTTGGAATCAATCAAAACTTTAATAAATTTCCCAACAATAATGGACAATACACTTATAAATTTAAGTGTGTGTTGTGTACTAACAAATTTTTAGAAAATTCGAATTCATGTTTATTTTGATTGAAGTTTGAACTCTTATTTCATGATCACATTCACATATAACAATTATGATTTGTAGTTGGTTGTCGGATTCGTTGGATTTATATTTTGAGGCTTGCATAACAATTTTATGTTTTATTCTTTGTTTTTAATTTCCAATGTTTCCATAATTATATTCGATTAAAATAGGTTAACCGAAAACCGAACCGAAATAACCGCATCGGTTATTGGTTAACCGAAAATAATTACGGTTCGGTTATCAGTAGGAAAAAAAACGTGTTAAACGGTTATCGGTTATTTCGGTTATCGGTACGGTTAACACGTAACCGAACTGATTTCCACCCCTACAATAACATGTTGGAAAATGAAATTAATTAAGTCAGAACTCAATCACAACAATAAACTTCATGCTTCTTATGATAATACTTATACCAAGATAATGATAATTTTATTTCTAATTATTACAAGAAAAATCGAAAACGTAAACCTTTTGCATTGAGTTAGATTATGGATCTGTCATTACGTAAAAACAATAGAATATCAAGCATATCCGACATGATCGTCAAAATCAAGTTCGAGCACATGGATAACCTTTATTTTGATTTAATTGATTTACATCAAAAATAAAAAAAATAGTGTTAAATTTTGTGAAAAATTTTAATACTGCTAGTGGAAATTAACAACTTAGTGTAAATTAATACTATTGTTATTTGTTTTACAATTAAACATAAATTAATATAGAGTAAAACTTAATATTGGAGTCAGAGCCTAACACCTCTGGATTACAAACATTGACTACTTATGATTGCCAATTTATCTATTTTCCGTACTAAGATTTGTCGTTCCAGTCTTTTTTTTATTTCATAAGTTGCATCACTAGTACGTTACAATATGATTTATTCTCAAAAAGAAAGATCTTGTTCTCTACTTTCTTGATCCAAGTGTAAAACAACTAGTAATTAATTAGCCTTTCCCTTTTCCTTTCGACATATTTCCTTTGACGATGTTGTAGCAATTTGGGGGACAAATCTTCCCACAACTTTGTGCAGAAAAAAGAAATTTATTGGATGGAAGATTGAAAGATAAGTTTTCTGTTACTACACGGTCTAAAACAAAATTTGAGAATAAAGCAACTCCAACGTATAAAATTGAATTATTTTGATTCTTTACTATTATTTTTAGTTTAAGTAATTAATTTTCTAATATTATATGATGAAGGATCGTTTTGTAGCCTTTCATTTTCTAGAAAATAAATTTAAAAGTACACTTTGAAATAACTTTCTTTTTCATCTTACATTGACAGTGTCAATCAATTAGAGGCTTATAAAATTTTCTTTAGGTAAATTATCTTATCAGTCTTATATAAATAAATCTCCCCTATGAAAATAAGTTTTCGAAATATATATTCATATAATAAAATATGAGATAACATGTACTTCCATCCACGAAAAATAATCTTATTTACCACATTTTTTTTGTTCTGAAAAAGAGTCTTACTTCACGTTTTTCACTCACATCAAGTGGGATCTACAAGTCTACAACAACTTCCACTCTCATTTTTTTTCACTCAAAATAAGTGGGACCCTTATTCCACTCACAACAACTTTAACTTTATTTTATATTTTTTACTCACAACAAGTGGACCCTTATTCCACTCACAATAATTTTACTTTCAATTAGTGAAACCTTATTTCACCCACAACAATTTTACCAACTTTATTAAAATACGTGATCAGCTCACAATAAATTTTTTTTCGGTGGATAATTATAATTATGACCAATTGGATAGGTGGGTTGGCCGAAGTTAGGTGACGTGTTAACCTAAGTAGAGATGTCAAAATGGTTCAATAGTTAATGTCATTGCATGCATGAGTTAAAAATACAAATCTTATAATTAACCACTTCCTTTGTAATAGATACAGAAACTGCAACTCCTACCCAGTGCGCACCGAAGGTAGCGGCTGCGGGTTTCCAAGATATCACCAAAAAAAAAAAAAAAAAAAAAAACAAAAACCTGCAACTCCGTGACACACATATTAATTAGTAAGAAAACCATTTTTATCATCTTCCTACTACACATGCTTTAATTCAAATATTACCCCAACAAAAAAAAAGTTGAGTTAGCTAGATAGCCCCCACATCATCTCCTACAACTTTACTTCGATATACATTAATGTTCTATAAAGTTTCATTTCGCTAGTTTCCCAGTTGGACCACCAATATTAAAAAGCAGTATATATCTCCAACAATCTACTTTCGGCATTACAAAACTCCATAAATATTGCATTTCGACCTTCAAAGATTTTTGTATTAAATATATATGTACAAAACTATAATAACAATAATAATAATAATAATATGCAAATTAAAAAACAAAGGCATATCTCAATTAAAAGCATTCCTTTTCTAGTCACTTTGTTCTCCTTGTAGAATTAGACCTCTTCATTTTCCTACATTTATCGTCCGAACTGCTCCAACCGTACCCACTCGGAATCATAAACGGATCCTCCGCCTGCCCTCCGCCACTACCACCCTTCTGGTGGTGGCGCTTCGAATATTCACCGCTCTCGTCTTCACTGCCTAGAGTAGTTTCAAATTGCCTCGGACTAGACAAAGGAGTGTAGAAACATTGAGTTGGTTGTAACTCCACGAATTTTGTGAATGTTATCACCACTCGCACCGTAGGAATCACCGGTATCGCAACCTGATTCATTAATATTCCATTTCAAATTAGGTTAGATAAATTCATATGTAAAATTTAATATGTACACCACCATGATTCATGCTATGGACGTGACCACATTTAGTATTGCCATTTCAAATGCAACCCGTTGTGGGCCCACCACACAAGTCATATTAGAATGTTCTTAGTCAAATCGAAAAGCCTTTAGAATGTCATGTTAGAATTATAAAGGAAAAAGAAAAATCAGCTTGAAATCGATCTAGAGTTGATTTTATCAAATAGTACTTCGTAATAATCATATTATAGTAAGTAGTTTCTATTCGTCAGCTAAACATAAAACACTACTGCACTTACGGGTTTCCATGACATAAAAAAAGAAAGACGTAGTGTACAATTTCTCACAATCTATTTTATATTTTATATTTCGTATTTTTAGCGGTGCGACTGCAGTTAGTATACACGGAGGTCCAAATTCAAACCCTATCTATCGCCCTCTCCCAAGTAGGGAGAATAAAAAACCATACGTAAATTAAGATCATGCATAACGTTACGTATAACCTCCCAATTAATATCTCATGAATTTAGACAAACAAGTTGAATGAAAAAATGGCAATTAATACTTGAATTTTTGTTTTGGATGAGTTAAAAATTAAAGAAATAACTTTAAAAAGCAAATCTCAATTGAGAAAAGCTTTCAGTAGATTAGGAGACGAGGAATACTTTTATTAACGATATTGATTGATAATTAATTACCTTTACGGGAAATGTCCCGGGCGGAAACGTCGTCGTTAGCACCTCCCTCATTCTTCGAACGGTCTTAATCTTACTCGACAAAATATCGAGTAACGGCAGCAACTCCTCCGTCTTCAACGGAAACTGCTCCGTCAGCCATACCGTCGGCCGCAAGCTCTTCGAGAACTCCTTCTCCTTCGTCCTCGGCGGCGCCACCAGCCTGTCAACCGGCGGCCGCCGCAGCAGCGGCATCGCTCTCCTCCTGATACCAGCAGGGATTATATCCACACTTTTCCGAGACACCGACACGAATTCCCTATCCTCACCGATAAAACTACTGTGCCGCCGCTGACAATCGGCGGCGGATACGCTGAATCTCGGATTCTCCGCCACGATGAAACCTTCGTCGGACTCGTCGATCTCCAGGGGCAAAATACACGTCGGCGAGAGCGGATCGTCTCTGTTTCCGGCGGAGGCGGCGGCGGCGGCGACTTTGCGCGAACGGAAGGTGAAGTGAACGTTGTGCATTTCGTAAACCCTTGCTTTCCATTCTCCGACGTTTTCGGTTTTCTCCTGTCGCCGCCAATTCGTGCGGCCGATCAATTCGGCTTTCGTAACGTCCATACCAGGGCGATAAACGCTGGTTTGATTGCAGAAATTCGAGATGTCGGCGTCGGAGAGTGGATTTCCGGCGTTCTCGAATGCGTTGGAGATTCTCTTCTTATCGTGGTTGACGATGAGGAGGGAGCCCTGGGGCAAAACGACGCCGTTAGCGTCCTTGCAATTGATGTCGTCGTTGAGAAAGAGGAAGCTCTGGTTAGCGCGTTGGATTTTGAGGCCGTCGTAGCCGGCGAGTGAGGTGTCGGCGCGTAGGTTCCCGTCGCGCTTCCAGATCTTGTAGGTGTCGGAGGGCGCGATTTTGCCGACGAACGGCACGACGGAGCTCTCGAAATGGAAGGAGATCTCCATGTAGAAATCGCGCATGCGGCGGAGAGCCCCGACGAGGCGAGGGAGGCGCCGCCGCCACTTCGACCAAGCGGCGAGGTGGTGGTGCTGGAAGAGGGCGGGGACGATCGCAGGGCATCGGCGGAGGAGCGCCTCCTGGAGCGGGTTCCATCCGGCGGCATTCTGAAGCGATATGTCCGCTCCGGCGGCAGCGAGTGCGAGGGCGGCGGGAACATCGTTGAGGCGGACGGCGAGGTGGAGCGGGGTTTCTCTGAGGCGGTTGTCACGGCGGTCGAGGGTGGCGGAAATTCGTTCCGACAGGCGCTCGTCGGCTAGGGATTCGGATTCGCTCTGAATATGGTTGGGGTCGGGTAGTTTGGGCAGGGAGGATATGAGTTTGGTGAGGGCGGCGTGATCGCCCGTCGCCACCGCGTAGTGGGCGGGGCTGTCGGCGTAATCTTGTGGACGGACGACGGTGGCCGCGGCCGAAGATTTGGACATTTTCTTTGAAACTGCACCGCTAATTTGGTGAATTATGGTGTGCTGCACCAATTATTCATGCAGTGAGTTGAGGAGGAAAATAAATGTGGAGTGAGGTACTGTCTGTTACTACATTTTGAGTGAAAACGGAAATAAGTATTTATCAACTTTTACTTTTCGTAAAGGCAGTGTAAAATAGTAATTTCGGACAAAAAAGAAAAAGGAAGTGTAAATATTGAGTCATAGATATCATCTATCCGGCGCGTCTTTTGGTGAATCTTTACTACGCTATTTATATAGAGATGATATTCGTTAGATAGATTTGAGTCATTTTGACAGGACCAAGTCTCGTGCTATATTGTTTGATCGCTTCGATTCGATCTCATACCTAATAATGTAGATGGAGTACATTCTTATCTTATGAATTTAAACTTATTTATTATCACAAAATTAATCTCGAATAATCTGGACTTAATTCAGTCGATTGATCAAAAGTGGGAGATATTATGAAATTCAATTGTTTTAGGTAATGTTCAGGTTGGGAGATCCGAAACGCTAACGAATTAAAGATCAAAAGATTATAAATCCACTCAAACTATCAAGAAAGTAATAATGTCAGTTAACTTAGAGTTGAGTACTAAATTATAGTTGAGTAAAATTTCTGTAAAAGAATACTCTGTTAAGGATAAATTAAATTTAAGAATAAATATTTATGGCCCTAATTTGGGTTAGTTATAAATAAGAATAAATTTTATATTATTATAATTAAAATTTTGTCAAGTACCTCTTCAAAAATACACCTCATCAATTATAAATAAATAGTAAATATATAAATATATATATTTATATAGGATAGTGCTATTTGGTCAAACTGTGACTGACCACACAAGTTAAAAATGGTAATATATGTTTTAAAAATTGAAATATACCCTAATTGTGAAGCATAAACCCTAGAGGGGAAATGTGATTATTTCCATTTTTACAGTCAACTTTTCTTTTTTTTTAACTCATGTGGCTGGCCACCGTGTGACCCAATATCATTACGCATTTATATAATATTAACTATTAAAGTAGTAGATTTAAGTTGTTAATATACTTGTCTAAGGTTTATGTGTGATCACTACTTTTACAAGCAATATTTTTTAATTTATCGTAGCAATTGTAGTATCGTTTCCCTCAAGGACTATTACATTGCGTAACAAAATTCAAACACCTTCCTACTATTCAAACTCTAAGAAGAACATGATTTTTAGTTTTCAACTCAAGAAATAAAGAAAGCAGCAATTGTGTTACAAGGATAAGCGCAAAAGCCAAAAATTACAACAGTTGCTTGAAATCTAATTGAGCTAAAATTATAGCCCATACTTACTAAAAATCCTAACAAAAATCTCTCTCTTGGCAGGTGACTCCTTAGAAATGTCCACTCCATGCTCCTTGCAAACCTGCCTCGCCTCAACTGCGATCTTCGTGCGGTTCGGGTTGCGAGAGTTTGGGAGGAAGGGAGGCCGGTAAGTAACCTTCTGGGGAACCGGAACTGTGTTCAAGTCCAGGTTGGCGTCAATGATAGCCCGCCTGAATTGGCTGAACATGCCCGGGTCTCCTGAGTGCAACTCGGTCAGCGCTTCCTTGAACGCTTTCCTTGGGTCATCAGTTGCGTAAACCTTCCTATAGTAGAAGTCGTTCACGAACTCCTGTTTGAACAACTCCCAATCTTCATTCCACTCGGTCGGCATCCACTTGTCAACATACCTAAACCGACTCTCGACTTTGGACTTTGCTGGCAACCTTTGTTGCTTCAACCGAGCTTCCGCCTTTGATTGATGCTTGTTGATGCGGCGTCGGCTGCGGGAGGCAACGTTGCGGTCCAGGTTCTGGGACATTTTCTTCAGCTCTTCCTCGAACTGGTTCACCCTCCTCGCCTGGCTGGCGGCAAACTTTCTGATCCAACTCGGGTTCATGTAATCCTTCTCCTCTACATCCATAGCCTTGGCCGCTGCAATGCACTCTTCGGTTGTTATCCCGTCGAGTTCAGAATCCAGCTCGGCTGCGATCTCAGCTATGGAGTTGTAGGAAACTTCGAACTTCTCTGCCTGCTCCAAGTCCTTTTCCATTCCAGCTCCACCGACTTCGGTTGGCTTGGGAGCAGCAGACTTCCTTTGAGCAGACCTCCTTCTCTTCAGCTGAGATTTCCCTTGAGCTGGCGTCTCTCCTTCGGCTTGGGTCTCTTCTTCTTCCTGCACTTCAACCTCCGTCTCCTTCTCTTCCCCCTTTTTGGCATCAGCAACAAGGCTTGCTACTGAACTGTCCAGGGAGGTGAGTTGTTGTTCGGCAAGTTTGATGCGGTTGAAGAGTTCATCGACCGCGCACTCAAGCTCCATCTTCTTCGCCGGATCCGAGTCCTGGCGCTCTTGTTCGGCTTTCTTCAAGATAGAGAGGTTCTCGATGACCTCTGTCTGAAAAGCAGCGAACTCAGCCCATCGCGACTCGAAGTGAGACTCTCATTCAGCATCTTGTGTCTGTTGGGACTTGGCAAGGTTGGAGTCGGCCAAGGATTTGAAGATGTTCAGCTCCGACTTCAATCCCAACAGAGTGGACTTCAACTCCGACACTTCTTGACTGGTGGAGGAGAAGAATTCATTCAGCTTGGTCTTCAGTTCAACATTCTCCTCCACCAGTTGTTGGTTCTTGACTTCTTGTGCTTCCAACGCCCTTAGCTGGTCATCTTTTTGATGCTGGAGGTTGGCAAGTAGCTCGGTTCTTAGTTGGTTCACCCTCTCAGCCACCAGCTCACATATCTCTTCAGTTGAGAGAGCATGCTGATCAGCTGGAGGGGCTTGAGCAATCAGAGCTAGAGGCTCAACTGTGACCGTGGCTTGTCGGTTGGCCAGGTACAGCTTCAGCTCTTCTTCTTCTTCCTTCGCTGCTGCGGCGGCTGCATCCACATCCTCAAGGAAGTCAGCTGACTTGACCAACATGTTGTCGAGAAAGTCGATGCACTCCTGTCCAGCTGTTTCCCTTGTGTCCGCCCCTTCAGCTTTGCTCTGATCCAGCCGGCGAGTGAGCAGCGCAATCCGGTTGTTGTAAGCCACTTCCAGGATGGAGTAGTTGAAGTAGGCTCGGATGCGGGACTCATCTGACTTCAGCCTGTCCCAGCTCTGCACCCTGATCGTATCTTCTTTGACGTATCAATGGCTGAAGATCAGGTGGAACTGGTACAAGAGCTCGGTTCCCAGAGTGGCGAAGACGGGCATGTTGCGAGCTTCAGGGAACATGCCCACCAGCTTCTGGAAGCAGTAGGCCACCCTTCCCTCGTGCTCCAGCGCAACTGCCTGAAGGTCGTCTTCCTCATTGATAGGGAGGGAGAAATATCATAAGGCAATGGTTCAAAAGGTTCATCGATGTTGGCCAAAGAGGCGGTCACAACATTGGCATCGAGCTGGGAGCTCGAAATATTAGATTCGGTTGGGAGGGGGGTTTCAATTGTTTCCTCAACATTGGCCGAAGGAGCGGTCACAATGTTGGCATCGAGCAAGGTGCTCGGAACATTTGGCTCTGGTTGGGTAGAAAGAGCAAGAGGCTCTAGGGGCGGTACGGCATCAACTCTTGCCGTGGGGGAGGTGGGAACATCTTCAACGTCCTCAGATGAGGAAGAAGCATCTGACGTCAAATCCGTCTCCATTCCGTCAGCCTTGTCAGCTCCGGTGGCTCGAGGGACGATCTCGAACGAGACGGCCTCAGCTGAGCGGTTGGATTCGGAAGGCTCCTCAGCAGGTGTCGACTCAACCGGTGCCTTCTCCTCAGCTGGAGCTTGCTCCTCAGCTGGTACCTCAACTGGCTCCTCAGCTGACTCATCAGCTGGCACCTCAGTTGGCTCATCAGCTGGCACATCAGCTGGCTTCTTAATCGACTTCTTGAACCGTACCCGTAGCTTTTTCTGGGCAGGTTCCTCAGCTGACTCCTTCTCCGACTCAACTAGTCGGCGTGCAGCTTTGGACTTGGCGGGGCGAGCGACAGCTGGTTCCCCCTCAGCTGTTGGTTCAGTAGACTTCCCAACCTCTTTTTTCTCCTTTGGAGTGTACACACTCCTAAGCACCTCCTGTGCTTTCTTGGCTGTTGGGAACAACAACAACTTCTTAACCGGCGTCACCTCGCAGTCTGCCCAGACCATGTTGCGGTCCTTGGTCGCAAGCAAGATGAGGGCTGAGATCTTGCAGCCGAAGTTGAGTGTCCCCTTGACACTTAGCAGCTTCTCTCCTGAGTCGAATGTCGTCTCGGTGATCTTCGACTTCTCCACCATCCACTGGTTCAGGAAATATTGAAACCAGTTGATCTGGTGTTGGTGCTCCAAGGCCACCAACTGTCTCAATTTAGGTCGGCTGATATCGCCGAATGCGCCACCGTAACCGAACACCACCTTTGAAATAACATCGAACAGCAAGCGATGTTCTGGCTTCAGCTTCGTTCTCTGCATATTACTCCTTAACTTCTCCGGAGTGATCAGAGCTTTCTCCAAAAATTCATCGACGTGCTCGTCGGATATATTCTCCAGAAGTTCAGTGGCAGTGCGGTTGATGGGGATGATGTAACGGAGGGCATCGGAAACGTCGATGGGGAATGAGACACGACGTATGGTCCTGGCCAGAACGTCTCTTTGCCGGCAGGAGACTTCCGTAGACATTCCTTCTGAAGATTCAAGGGGGGCCTTCAAGTTGACGTAAAACTCCCCCACTTGTAGCCTGAGAATATGGGATGGGCAAAGCTTGGCCCATTCTAGGAGGCCGTTCTCTCTGAGGATGTTTGCGAGGGGAGCCAACACCGGTGACTCCAATTCCTCGTCGGAGAGGATTTGCTCAAAGTGGATCTTCGACACCAACATGTCGAAGGATTCTTCATATGAAGTAGGGACGAGGGAAGATCCTGATGAGGCCATTTTCTTACTTTTCGGTGACATTTATGATCACTGCAAAAGGAATATATATAGAGGAAAGAAAAGAAGATCTTTTGCAGAAAAGGGTTAGGCAAAATCTGTGAAGACGATGAACAGTTAAATCAGATATACACGAATGAGGAAAGTAGGAGATTTCTTCCTGATTTACCGCCTTATATAGGTTTTTGACTCGATAGAGATCGACGGCTGGGGTTAAATGGCGCGAATCCATCAACGGCTGAGATTACGCGACTGTTGACTATCTTTGACTTGACGTCATGCACCGAGTTCCAACCCACGCGTGAGAAGGTGTACAGTTTATCTTGTCAGCCCAGTCGCACTATAAAGTAGGCTATGGATGTTCAGCCTTACTTTACATTTAATGCGACATGATGGCTATTTTTAATGTAACTGACATGTTAAGGAATGTTTGAATTTATTTCAAACATTCTCATTTAAGAACATAACACCTTCAGCCATAAATGTTACCTGCCAGCTGATGTTGGAATCAGCTGAGTTCCCATGTTGCGGCATACCATCAGCTGACTCGAGTTCGTCTGTTCAGCTGACGTCTGATTCCTTCGGTTGGTAATCTGCATCTGATCGGCATACCATCAACTGACTCAAGTTCGTCTGTTCAGTTGACGTCTGATGTCTTCAGTTGGCGATCCGCATCTGAGATTCCCCCTTCATCTGAGCTTCCCCCTCAGATGGATATCTATCTCTTTACTTCAGTTGACTCCTCATCTGATGGATCCAACAATCCAAGGAGGTCACATAGCATCTTGAACCGAGCTTCAGCTAGAGGTTTGGTGAAGATATCAGCTCTCTGAATCTCAGTTGGAATCTTCTCCATGGATACATCCTTCTTCTCAATATGATCTCGGATAAAATGATGACGGATGTCGATATGCTTTGTTCGAGAGTGGTGAACAGGATTCAGAGAGATAGAAATGGCACTTGAGCTATCACAATGAATGGGAACCTGTCCAATTGCGACTTCATAATCTCTCAGCTGTTGCTTCAGCCACAACACTTGCATGCAGCAGCTACCAGCAGCTATATACTCTGACTCGGTTGTAGAAGTGGCAACACATGCTTGTTTCTTGGAGAACCACGAAACTAGCTTGCTTCCCATGAACTGACAGTGTCCAGATATGGACTTCCTGTCCAACCGATCTCCTGCTAGATCTGCATCTGAGTATCCGGTCAGCTGAATATTGTCGTCAGTTGGATACCACAGTCCAACATTGACTGTACCCTTCAGATACTTGATGATGTTCTTTGCTGCTAACATGTGCGCTTCCCTTGGTTGAACTTGGAACCGAGCACACACTCCAACCGCGTAAGATATGTCTGGCCGACTGGCGGTTAGATAGAGCAAAGAACCGATGATCCCTCTATACTTACTGGCATCCACGAGTTTTCCCTCAGTTCCAGGTTCAATCTTCCAGTTAGTATTCATCGGGATCCTTGTTGTCTTGCTTGTCTGCAATCCGAATTTGGTGATGAGCTCTTTTGTATACTTGGACTGATTGATAAAGATCCCTTTTGGAGACTGCTTCACTTGTAATCCAAGAAAATAATTCATCTCGCCCATCATCGACATCTCGAACTTCTCTTTCATGAGATTTGAAAATTTTTCACACAGTTCCTCCGACTTAGAACCGAATATGATGTTGTAATACCCCGAGTTTTTAAACCTTTAGAAAGCGTTTAATTAACCGAGTAAGTTAAAAGATGAGAATTTAGGAGTAAAATTTTTTCTTTTCTAAACGAAGAGAATTGAGCAAAACGTTTAAATTGCTTTGTGAGTTTTGTGTGAAATTATCTGCTTTATTTATCTGAGATGATAATGATGTGATATGCTTGTTGAATTATTTGTATGAAGATGAGTATGAGATTAATTTCTAAAATAATCCCGAGAAGTTTGCTTAATTGAAATAGCATAATTTTTTAATCGCCGAGAAATATATTTACACCGATGAACTTAGAATAGAATTGAATTAGAATCTTCTAACTTAGAATTGCTTTTAAGATCACTGAGATAGGGTAAAAACTTATCCGAGAATTGAGAAGAGTAATGAGGAGTTAATCTTTAAAGGATTAATAAACGGATTGATAAGCCGACTAAATTCCTTTAAAAATTTAAAAGACTAAATGATCGAATTCGTTAATCTTTTAATTGAGACGTAAAATAGGATTGAGATGAGTTAGTGTCAAAAGTGAGACGAGAAGAGGTTAGACCCGTTAATAGCATAAAAAGGAATTAATACGAATCGTTTTATCCGGAAAACCTTTACGACCGGGTAATTAACACCCGTAACGACACGACGAAGACACGTGTCACACACCTCTCACTCCCTCTCGCCACCTCACACCTCCTCTCACATCACTCCTCAATTTCCAAGATTAATATCATGATGATGTCTTATGCATGGCATTACCTAAAGTGCATGCAAACTAAATCAAATCATCCATCCATCAATCATTTTAAACAATTACAACTTCCAAGAATTCACTTTATTCCTTTTGTTGGATTTCAAATTCATTCATCTAAGACAAGGGAGAAGACTTCATTCACTTCATCTCTCTCCCTCTCTTTCGAAATCTCTCCCTCTTAAGACAACAAAGAAAAACAAACTCTCTCCCTCTCTACTCTCTCAAACTCTCGGCACTCTCTCTCCCACACACATACATTCAATTTTTCTTACATGCAACCATGTATTCAAGCTCCTCATCCATGGAAATGAAGTAGAAAGTATCATCCTCCATTCATTTCATCCATATTCTCAAAAAAAAGGTAATAATCTTTCAAGTTCTTGAGATTAAATTCAATATTCATCCAATAATTTCTCCATTTTGATTCTTAAACCCTAAAAGGAATGGATGATTAATTCCATGTTATTCTTTTTGAGGATTCAAGAAGACTTCCTTCTTCCTTCAAATCCAAGCTTTGAAGCTTCATTTTCCATCCATTCCAATTCCAAGAGCCAAGGAGAAGAATTCCATTTAAATTAAAGTATGAAATTCATTTGTTTAGTTGTAAATGTGTATATCTCTAAGTCCTAAAAGAAAGAACTATGCATGCATGCTATTTAAATTATGTTTAGGCAAACTTAGGATGTGCATGTGATAATCGAGTGAGAAGAAATCGTTAGGAGAATCGAACATTAGGTTTTAATCGGTGAATTAAGAAAAGAAAAAGAAATTAAAACCCTAAAATCTTGATAAATACCGAAAATATTAAGCAAAATAGGAAAAATATGAATCTTTGAGTTATTGTTATTTTGATGCTTGATTTGTTGTTTTTATCATGTTGAAAATGAGATTTGATGTATGAAAAATTGAGAAATAAAATGCACAAGAATGTGCATGTGTGTGTGCCGTGTGTTTTTGAAAGAAATCGAGCATTTATTTTATTGATTTTGTTGATGAATTGAGTGATGTTTTGATCCATGAGATGATTGTATGTTATGTTAATATAATCATACATGTGTTTAAGTTAAGAAAATGAGATTGCATGTTGAAGTTTTTAAAGAAATTAAATGTGAAAATATAGAAAAGATTGAATGTTTAAGTGTTACAATGTATGTATGATTATTAGTTAAATCATAAGTAAAGATAGAAGTTTTGTAACAAAAGATTAGATTTTTAAAAGCTTTTAATTAATTAAAAGATGAAAAATGCATAAAAGTTATGTTAATAAATTTTCTTGTATTAAAAATTAAAAACTTGAATTTTTACTAAACTACAACAAAAAGATCTTTTATAATTTGACTAATAAAATAAACTAGTTCATGAAAATGTTTATTAAAAGATAAAGAAAACATATTAAGTAAGAAATGGCTTCAAGATTAAAGACAAGAAAAGAAGAAATTATTAAAGAGATGAGTAAGAATAGAGAAAACCGAGTTTAAAAAGAATTAATCGAGAAGAATTAAAAAGGAAGTTTTAATCGAGTAAGGAAAAGATGCTAGACGAGTTAAGATAGATACTCGTATAAGCTAATCAAGAAATGATAATGATAGAATAAGATATCGAGTAATAAGTTGAAAGAAGTTAATTAAATAATTAATTGAGTACGTTGTTTTCAACCAAACAAATTAAAAATAAACCGAGAAAAATTACCGAGTGAATAATTAGAGAAACAATAGTCGAGTTAAGAAATGAGAATCGAATTAGAAATAAATAAGAAAGATAGAATAAATAGTTGAACCCTCATAAAAAGAAATGCATAACTGAATTAAGTCTTAAGATCTAAATTGAATGAATGTTAATGTGTCTTGAAGTATGTTTGATTTACTTGAACTCATTATATGATTGAATAAATGTTTAAATGCATGATATTCGTTATGATGTTAAAGTTAATTGAATTATTTTTGTATGCAAAATGGTTGAATGATTGATTGATAAGTCGAGAATCAAACGAAATCTTTAAAAGGAAGCTCGAGTAATAGAATGTAGACGATAACATTATTAATTAGAACGAGAAAAGTGTTAAGCCGTTGATTAATAATTTTAACCAATTCGAGTAGAGTTAAAGGTTTAAAGACGAGAATGCGAGATCCTTTAGAAAAGTTAAAGCGAAGAGAGAGACGACTCAAATAGAAGTCCTTCAGTAAAGTCCAACGCCTTTGTGTCCGTCTTTCATTTATCTTATTTTTCCTATCGATGTCGAACTGTGAAGGATCGAGCCGGACGGATCTTTAAGCGAGGACAAATAGCCTTAAACCACCTAGCTAGTTCTTCGGAAGTCAGGTGGGCTTTTCTGAACCAAAACTATCGATGAAAATTAGTTATGCTATTAAGTATTATGATATGTTTTTAAATATGATTGACTTGCCGTTTTTATTGAAGTTTGGTATGTGTTATCATTTGTTTATGTGAAGATGTTATTATCCTGTGAAAGGCAGGAAACCCACGTGTGGTATATGTTGAGGTGACTGTGAGCCTTGCTTCGGTTAGGCCGGTCACAGTGCTCGAGAAGGAGGCCTACTTCTCGGCACAGTGAAATTGTTTGTGACAGATGATACATACTGTTATATTATATGCTATTTGACTGCGCAGTCTGTTTAAAAGAAAATATTTTTAACATGCACAAGTAAAACTGTTTTTAAAACTGCTTATATACTTGTGATGTTCGACAAGGCAAGTTCAATTATTATAGCTTTAAGAAGCACCTTTATTCAAATGTTTTGGCTTGTGTTCATTGAGTACGAAGTACTCAGCCCTGCGTGTGTTTCTAAACATGCAAGTTGACTGGATGGCGATGGCATGGATATTTGGTGGTGTGGTTTGGTTCTTTTGGTTGAGTCTAGTTGAATATCAGACTGGCATTTGTACGTCTTCATACGTGCAGATGTTGGGTATTGATGCAAGTTTCCACTGCAACCCTTTTGAATTGATGTCTGTTGATGCTAATACTTTGATTCTCATGTTTATGATTCCGAGCGTTGTGCTCGAAGACCTTGAATATTTGTTAACTTCTTAAACTACTTGATTTGTACTTCCGAGCGATGGGCTCGTTGACTTGAATTGCTGTTGAACATGATCCTCTTAACTTGGTATATATATGGGCGTATTCTCTTTTTGGAATCCTAACCCCCTCAGCATGAAGTATTTATCTAAATTCTTGTTATAAGTGGTTTTGAGATGCTCGGATATTATTTCATTATACTTTGGATGCCTAATTCGATTGTTTTATCTTCTATCTTTATTTTTCCCCGAGCATGCTCCCTTTATTTGAGTTATTTCTTAGTTGTTTAGGTTTGTTGTTGTTCGTAAGTCGCGTCTCGAGAGTCAGGGCGTGACAGATGTCGTCAACATAGATTTGCACAACAAGAATGTCATCTCCAACTTTGATGGTGAACATGGTTTTGTCAACTGACCCTCGTTTGAAACTCGAGTTCAAAAGAAAACCACAAAGAGTGTCATACCAAGCCCTTGGTGCTTGCTTTAGTCCATAAATTGCTTTCTTCAACTTGTACACTCTTCCATCTCCAGTCTCAAAACCAGAAGGTTGTTCAACATATACATCTTCCTTGATATCTCTGTTGAGGAATGCACACTTCACATCCATCTGATATACCTTGAACTTGTGATGTGCGGCATAGGCTAGAAATATTCGGATGGCTTCCAGCCTTGCAACCGGCGCGAAGGAGTCCTCGAAATCGATTCCTTCTTGTTGGCAATATCCTTGAGCTACCAACCTTGCCTTATTCCTCACTATGAAACCAATGGCGTCTCTCTTGTTTTTGAAAATCCACTTCAATCCAATAACCTTGACACCATTTGGTCTTTCTACCAACTCCCATACACAGTTGCGTAGAAACTCATTCAGTTCTTCTTGCATGGCTGTTGTCCAGTGAACACAATTGAGAGCTTCCACAATGTTCTTCGGTTCTGGCACATCAGCTACAAAGCAAGAAATCATGGCAACATCTCCAGCTTGCTCGAACTCCTCTAGAACTGCCAACTCCTCAGCATATTGGGCATAAGTGTTGGAATCTTCCTCGGTTGAATCCTGAGTCGCAACTCTGCTTCTTGTACGCACACCTTCGGTTGGATCTCCGATGATGTTGTCAGTGGAATGAACTTTATACCATCTTCGGTTGCGTCTTCCTTCTTCTTCCAACTGTGGCTGTTCCGTGATATGAGTTGGAGTCTTTAGAGCTGGTGATTGATCAGCTGTTGAGTCTGGATCCTCAACATTGACATTAGTTTGAACCGGACTCGGTTGGGCTTCGGATGCCGATGCAGTTGGAGAAGCATCAGCTGAAGTTCCCCCTTGAGATGAGCTGGAGTCTTTGCATTCATCTTCAGAGGAGTATGGATCCTCATTCTCGGTTGCCCATACCAGTGGTTCAGCTAGATTCTTTTCCCTTAGAGCTTGTGATCTGGTGAGAACAGGTGGAACTTGTGGATCACCCTGTTGTCCTTTTGCCTGTTCCCTGCACTCAAAAGTAGATTCATCAAAACTAACATGAGGTATTATCTCCACAACACGGGAGCCATTGTTGAAAACTCTATAAGCCTTGATCCGAGCGGCATATCCGAGAAATATGCCTTTCGAAGCTTTGGCATCAAAAGTTTTCAACTGAGTCTTCCCATTGTTGTGAATATAACACTTAGAACCAAAAATGTGAAAATAAGAAATATCTGGCTTCCTGCGTCTCCATAGCTCGTATGGTGTCTTTCCCAACCGCTTGGTCAGAAGAGACCGGTTCTGAGTGTAGCATGCAGTGTTGATGGCCTCAGCCCAAAATCTCTTTGGTAGAGCTGAGCTGGTTAACATGGATGTAGTTGCATCTTTCAGTGTTCGGTTTCTTCGCTCAGCTACTCCATTCTGTTGCGGAGTACACGCTGCTGATGTTTGATGTGTAATTCCATGCTTCTCGCAGTACTCGATGATGGTTTCATTTAGAAACTCAGTTCCACGATCTGATCGGATAGAAATGATCCATCAGCTTGGGTAGCTCATCTCGGGTTTCACTCTTATGGCGCATGAAGATGGTCCACGTATATCTTGAGTAGTCATCAGTTACAACCAGGGTGTATTCGTTGCCATTTATGCTCTTTGGTGTAACTGGCCCGAAGAGATTCATGTGGATCAGCTGTAACACTCGGTCGGTTGAGGGAGTCGACTTCAACCGGAAGGAGGATCTAGCCAGCTTTCCCAACTGGCATGCACTGCAGATGTGTGTTGTTGAAAACACTCGGTTTGGTATGCCTCTTGCATGTTCTTGTCTGGCAAGTCGGTTCATTGTTTTGAAGTTCAGATGGTTGAGCCTTTTGTGCCACAGCCAGCTCACATCTGAACTGCTCTTTGATAATAGGTAGGTGTCAGGGAGACTGCTGTTCCAATCAGCGTAGTAGACATTCCCGGTTGACGATCGATTTCCCAACAATATCACCTACTTTGATCCGACATTTTTAACCCTGCAACCCTGTGCATCAAACTTGACAGAGAAACCATTATTACAGAATTGGCTGATGGAGAGCAAGTTATGCTTCAATCCATCAACATAAGAAACATTAGAAATCGAAACATGATTGATTTCAAGGGTACCGTAACCTCTAGTGTAACCTTTTGAGTTATCACCAAAAGTAATTGAGGGTCCTTCTTTCTCCACGAAACTTCCAAGCAAATCCTTCAGATTTGTCATGTGTTTCGAGCATCCACTGTCCATCACCCACATTGTTGCAGACGCTTTATTCTTCCTCAGCTGTTTCTCCTGTACCTGCAAAGAGAAACCCGCTTAGGTCCCCAATTTCAGTTGGGTCCTGGAGGGTTAGAACCAGTTCCCCCTGGAACTGTGCGTCGCTTTTCCCTGTATACTCGGATGGATTTATCATTCCAGATCACTTTTCCTTCATCATCCACTATAACAACACCTCGGTTATCCTTAGGCTTGTTGTTAGTAGTGATGTTGTGTTTCTTGGGAGGAGTTGGATTTCTTCCATTCTGAGCTTTCAGAGGAGAGGCTTTCCCCCTGTTTTGATGGCAATTCTTATCCTGTTGAATTTGTCTGTGAGGTCGGACGCCATGTTAGAATCTTTGTGGTTGATTCTGATTCCAACTCCCTGAGTGTTGTTTGTAGCTGTTCATGCCTTGTTGGTGATTCATATTTTGGCATGAATATCTCCAGTTGTTCGACATGTTCCTCATTGGTTGACTCGGTTGGAACCTTTGGTTGAACTGATGTTGGAACCGCTGTTGATTCAGATGATTGAACCCTTGTCGGTTCTGCGGTCGGTTCCATTCTTTCTGATGTTGACTCTGAGGTTGATGCAGAGGTCGGTTCTGATTCTGAGTTCGGTTGCGATTATGCCTTCGACGCCTCTGATTCCTCTTCTGACTTTTGGAGCATTCCCCCTCGGTTGATGTCCCAACCGATGGAACATTCTGTCCTCCATCTATTCCTCCTTTTTCCTTCTCAGTTGTGGTTGCCTTGGTCGGTTGAGCTTGCTGAGAGGTAGAGGTTGAATTACTTTGTGGTGACTCAGGTTCCACTGTGTTAGGTTCGACAACCTTGACCTCAACAGCTTTGATGAAGGTTGCTGGAGGAATTCTACTATCTTTAATCACATCATAACCGAGTCCTAACACGTCATCCATCTGTCTACTGTAACTGATAAGATTCTCGATGATCTTGGATGACTGATACAGCTTAATTAGATTATCCTTCTCAGTTTGCAACTCCTTGAGGAGGACAGTTATCTGCTCAGTTTGTCCATCTGACTTCTTTATCAGCTGGTCGATCTGAGTCTCTTGATTTTTCAACTGATCTTGCTGCTCCTTGATATGCTTTGTCAACTCCTCATCAGTTGGAGCATTAATTTGGTTGACCGCATTCAGCTGACTCTTGAGATTCTCAATCTCCTCTGTTTGACTTTTGATCAGATCGTCCTTCACGGTTAAGGATTCTTCAAGTTTTGAGAACTGTTCTTGAAGACTCTTAAACTCAACCGATTGCTGATGTAGTTCCTCACTGAGTTCTTGAAAATCACTCCATGAGGGTTCCAACTCTTCATCCAGTGATTCCTGCATGTTAGAAGTATTGGAAGAATTTAACTTAGCAGGATTAGAGTGTACCTTAGTATCATCTTGGTCGATTTCAAGTGCCATGAGACATTGATCTTGACTGATGGCATTGTTTGTAGAAGTCTGCTCATCCTCATCTTCAGTGTCAGTGAAGATGTCCATGTCGTCAGCTGCTTCTTCTGCTACCATGGCCTTGTTCTTTCCAGCTTGCTTGGCCCTCAACGCTTCTCTCTCTTTCTTTGAGAGGTCTGGACAGTCAGCTTTGAAATGTCCCTCCTTACCGCATTCAAAGCAACTGTTGGTCACAGGCTTTGAACTGTCTCGAGTTCGGTTGGACTTATAGAATCTCTTGTATTTTCCAAACCGAGTATCCATGTCGGCTAGTTTCTTTGACAGGGCGGCAATGTTCTGTTGCAGTTCCTCTCTGTTTGGCTCTTTTGCAGCTGTGTCAGCTGATCTGGTTGGCCTCGATGTTCTCGATTTAGAGTAGTCAGCTCGAAGAGCAACTGACTTTGAGGCTGAACCAACATCCTCAAGTTGACTCGTCTGAACCGAGGACTGAGATCTTCTTCGGTTCACCTTATACTCATTTCCCTTTAAAATTGAGAACAATCTTTCAGTTCCCATTTCACCAAGGTCAGCTCGGCTCTAGTGGATATTGGTGAAGGTATCCCACTCAGCCGGTAGAGCTTGCAACACTTTTAGATTGATTTCTCTTAGTGTGTATTTTCCTATTCGGATGGACTGGATTCTTCTGAGGATGTCCATAAACCGGAGCTCTAGCTGATCAATTGTTTCATCTGTTCTCAGACAAAAGTTGTCGAAGTCTTGGCATGCATGTGAGAACTTGTTCTCCTTCGTCTCATCGCTTCCTTCACTCAGCGATGCAAAGATATCCCACATTTCTTTGGCAGTCTCACACTCTTCAATCCAAGGGAGATAATCTTGTCCAACAGTGGACATAATCGTGCTTTGAGCCCAGATATCCAACTGGCTCACCTTGGCTTACTCTGGAGTGTAGTCTTCCGGCTGCTTCTCCACAAACTGCACAACTGTATCCCCATCGTTGGAATTTGTAGGAGTGCGAGCGATTCTCTCTTTGATGATGATCGGTCCGGACGAGAGTACTTGTTGCATCCTATGATGCTTCGACAGTAGGATCTTCTTCATCCGCGTCCTCCAGGATGTATAATTTACTACCGAGAACATGACCACGATCTTGTCCTTGACATCCATCTGCACACAATAACAGAACAAATATGCGAGCAAATATGCACTAGCGTGAAAAAAAAAGATTTGTTCAGTTGACCACTGAAAAATACCTCGAATTCACACCTTATGAAACAGAGTCAGTAGTCTTTTGAACCACTGCTCTGATACCACTTGATGGTCCCGATACGAGTTACTGGTGTATGGGGGGGAATACACCAGTTAGGATTTTAAAACTAAACTCCTGAAAATTACTTCAACCGAGTAAAAAGACTCAGTTGGAATCTCACAGCTGAGTAAGCAACCTCAGCTGGAAGAGTGGTGCTGTGCGGAATGTGGTGGAAATTTACAACTCATAAAACAACTCACGCTTTTGTGCAAGGTCGGTCAAATACCAATACAGTTGATAGTGCTAAGATCAGGTTGTATGCTGGTTAGAAGGTCAGATGAATATGCAAGAAATAAACAAAATAAACACTAGCACACAGAGATTTACGTGGTTCGGAGAAACCTCCTACGTCCACAGGGAGTTGTGAGTCCACACAACTCTGTCCAAGTTTTTCTGGACAAACCACTCAGCTTACGCGGGCTGAGCAACCGTTAAGGATAAGTTTGCGGGTACTTATCAACCTTACAGTTTAGTTTTCGGGTACTAAACAACCTATCTACTCAGTTGCAGGAAGAGTAGGATCCTAAAACCTTTTCAGGTGAAAGAAAATGGGGTTCCAACTAAAAGTTCGAACACGAAGTGAGCTGTGATCTAACACTCTACGAACTCTCACTAAGTGATGTTCTCAAGGTTCGATCTAAAGACACAAAAACTAACTAACTCTAGAACTCTCAACAAGTGATGTTCTAAGAGATTGAATTCAGTTCAGCTCGTGAAGAATATTGCTTTTTCTTTCGCTCTCTGGGTTCTTCTCGCGTGTGTGTCTTGTATTTTTTCTGAATGAATGAAGGCCTCTATATATAGGCGGAGAGGATCAACTAACCGTTGGAGGAGCTGTTGATCTCTGTTCTTTGAAAGCGATGGCTTGTCTCTCATCTCTGCAGACTTTCCCGATATGGCATCTGTGCGCTTCTGCTTTCCATCTGAGACAACCTTGTGTTGGGCCAAATGGGGTAATAACTGAACGGTCAAACCCTCACGTGACTTCCTTTTTGAAATTCAAATCTTAACAACAGACTTCCAACAAGGAGTGGTCGGTTAAGACTTTCAATCTTCAACTAACTTGTTCTTCAGCCGATGTTCTATCTGACTACTAACAGTTGAACTCTCAGCTGACTTCAACTTCAAGCTGATGATCTTCTTGGTTGAGTTCTACAACTGATGTTCTGAAACTGAACACTCAGTTGTCTTCCTTGTATCTGATCAGTTGGGTTCGAACGCTCAGATGGCTTCCTTTCATCTGATGTTCTCTTCCCCCATACTGATTTTCATCCGATGAACACTCAGTTGTTTTTCTTACAACTGATGTTCTATCTCTTGAATGTGACTTCCCCTTTTTGGATACTGAACGCTCAGTTGTCTTCCTCACAACTGATGTTCTATCCGAGTGAAGCCTTGTTGCCATCTTCAGCTGGAGACCTGTAAAGATAAAATCTTGACAATGCTCAAACAGCGAGCCTAACTACTAATATTAGGTTCTGGCAACATCTACTCGGTTGGGGTCAGTTGGTTTTGGAATTCATCAAAACTCTTACTAACAAATTTCCCAACACTAAGAATCAATGTCCCAGAAAATTGGGACTAAATCCCCTTAAATAGGGTACAAAAAGTGAGATCAGAAAGTATAAAACGTAAAAAGGGCAAAAACGGGAAATTTGGGTGAAAAATGGATAACCGCGGTCCAACTCTTTAACCGGTGATCCAGGTTCTTTAATCGGTAGTCCAGAGAGAGTTCTAGCGGTTAAACAAGTGACCACCGGCCAAACCGTCGATTTGCGCCCTCCGTCACTGGTTTTACTTCCCGAACCGCTGGTTAGCTTTTTTTGTCCTTTTGCTCCAATTTTTCACTTCTTTGCCTTGACTTTTTGTCCTGATCTTCTTCAAATATCGATTCTAACATAAATACCTTCATTTTACTTACACACATGCAAAACTACACTAAATTGTGATACAATTTCAAAAATAGAGAAATCATAACAAATCATATCACTAATTAAGCATAAGTTTTGAAAAATGAGTAAATAAAACTACTTAATTAATTGCTACAAAATGAGTGCTTATCAATGTGACAATGACTTAATCTTTTGTCTTTTAACCATATCCTTTAAGTTTTGTGTATTTTATAGCTCATCAACATAATCACCTTTTTGTTGAACTTATAATATTTTCAACTTGTCAAGCAGGATTAAAACTTCTCCACATGAAACTTTTTGTTATCATCCAAAATATATACATGTACAATATTACTTTTTGTTAAAATTATCTTGGGTACACATGTAGTAGTGGGTGATTATAATACATATTTATTTCACATACACTTTAAAATTGAAAAACAAAAAATCATCTTACACCTCTATTGAAGAATAATCTCCATTTAAAAATAACTTTTTTGTAGTCCCAAAAATATGAATTAATAAAGTTGTACTGTACATATATAAATAATCTGTATCACAACAGAATACTTATCTCCTTGTTATTGGCTCTTAAATGTTTTTTAATTATATCACAATTTTGAAATGGATAGTCAATTTCAATAGTATAATTTTTTTAAATTAATTAACTTTAAATGGATAGTTATGGAAAAGCAACCTTAATAATCAATTCTTAATTATTATTATTTTATTTAAATGCTACAAATTTATAATATACCCTTTGGATATAATCAACCATAATTCATAATTCTTAAATTCAAGTAAAATAGAAGAAAATAAATTGAGAAAGAATAATAAAAAAGATAATTAATTAAATGGCAAGTGGTACACGAAAGTGGATATATTCGAGGATTTCAAGCACAATAACAAGATAACTAATGTAGAAATATAAATAGTTAATTACCTATAAAGACACGATTTTTTCACAAATTTATAATTTTAGAAATATAAACTCATTCGAAAGAAATGTAGAAATATATATGAGCTATTTTTGTGCCAACTGCACTAGTACAAAAGAAATGTAAATTGTACTTTTCTATTACACAAAGTTACGAAACAAAGAAAACTAAACATTTGAAATAGTATCTATTACCCGTGCATCGTGCATGATACTCATTGCATGGACAGTCCAAATTCAATCATTGATAGTTTTATAATCATGATCTTTTAATTTTTCTTATCATGATCAACAATTTTTTCCTACCATGTTCAATCTTAAATTAAATATTCCATAGTTTCATTAACGAATACAAAAACTACGATATTAAAACCAACGATAAATTATTATATTATTTTTACTAAACATAATCAGTTTATGAATTCAAAGTACTTTTCTTTTTCTTTTTTTTTAACTAAATTTTGCACATGTAGCTGAATCTATATTGTTCGCATATTATATGTCATCTGTTATGCATATTGAAACTTATATTGACAATAGCAATGGAGCCTTGAAATATATACAAATCTAGTAATTAGGAATTTCATATCTCCCTTTTGAACGAGCCGTGACTATAGGTTTGGTTAATCATATTTGGAGAATTTTTTAAGGACGGTAATTTTTACTGTTTTTCAATTGTAGGTCAAAATTTTGCGGGCTTTCAATTTTAGGACGATATCTAAAATATTGATCAATTTTAGGAGAAAATTGAGCCCGATCAGCTAAGCAACACATGACTCTCACGTGAACTCAAATCTTTGGCACGATTTCCATTTGGTTGCCAACTAGGCGGTCCATTCATCAGTTGTAAATATTATTATTACAAACAAAAAGTAATTATTCACCCTACAAAATAAACTCGTCCAGAAAAAGAAAACAAAACCACACCGCAGCCATCCCAAATCTGAAGAACCCTAGTCACAATCGATTGCAAATCAGAATTTTTACTGCCGGACTAAATGTAATTGACATAATCAACTTTTGGGGTGGCTACGGTGTTGTTTTTTTTTTCTGGACGAATTTATTTTGTAGGGTGAATAATTGATTTTTGTTTGTAATAATAATATATACAATTGATGAATGGACCGTCTAATTGGCAGACAAGTGGGAATCAGGCTAAAGATTTGAGTTCACGTGAGAGTCACGTGCGGCTTAGCCCGATGGAGCTCAATTTTGTCCTAAATGATCAATATTTTAGATATTATCCTAAAATATAAAGCCCGCAAAATTTTGGCCTATAATTAAAATAGAGAATATCATGTGATATAGCCAATATGAGTATTGAAAGTATAAATTATGGCACATCCTCTTCATAAATATAAATTATAGCCATTTTTTTGAACTTAGGACCTAAATACCTCTTTCCCTCTTTTATTTGTGATCCATCACTCTTTGATCCATTTTATTGACATTTAATTTCCTTTTCAATTTTTTTTTTCTTTTTTTACTGTTTTTTTTTATTTTCCAGTTTTTTTTTCTTTTCTTTTTCTATTTTTTTTCTTATTTTCCAGATTTCTTTTTCTTTTTTTCTGTTTTTTTTTTATTTTCCAGATTTTTTTCCTTTATTCTGTTTTTTTTTTATTATTTTTCAATTTTTTTTAATTTCCAAATTTTTGTTTGCCTATTCGTTTTTTTGTTTGCCGCTTATTCTGTGGTCAAGATTCGAGCAAAGGGAGCCGAAGGCCTCGGAGCGAGCGAAAAAATCTAAATTGTTGCCCGACGATTATCCTTATATTAGTAATCGGAGCGAAGGCGAAGCCGCAAAATCGGAATAGTATAACTTGAAATAATTGAAATGTTCGTTCCAAGAGTACCATATCATAACTTGGAACATCTGGAACTAATTTGACAATTCGTCCCAGTTGTACCAAATCTGAAACAATTGGCACTAATAAGGCTAAATTCGTACCAGATGTACTAAAATAATTGGTACTAATAAGACTAAATTTGTACCAAAAGTACCAAATGCCTCATACCCGCCCGGCCCGACCCGTGCCCGCCCGCGTTAAACCCGACCCGCTCCGCATTTTATTAAGGATATTTTAGTCTCAAATTGAAAAAAATAACCAAAATTTACAATTTTGAAGAAAGTGGACCAAAATTTATATTTTAATGATTATTATGGCTATTTCAAAATATGTCTCATTAAAAAAAAAGGTAAAAATTACCGTCCTAAAGAAAGCTCTCTCTCATATTTGTAAAGATTTCGATACCATTGCGGGGATATTTGTCACACTTAATTACGATGCGGACATATACTGGATGGGACCAACATGTTAAATGAGTAGACCTCCCTCCTCCTCCTACCCCTCCCCCCCTCCCCATTTGAGGGTAAGTTCGACGCTGATCCCCCTCCATTGAAAATGTAATTTTCAGCCCTCTCTTTCTATAGTACTGTCAATATGTGTAAATGGACTTTGTCTCATTGTTCTTGTTTCATTTTTTTTTTTGGCACGTATATTAACGAAAATGAATTAGGGATAAAGGTATGTTAGTGAAATCTTTAATTGAATAATTAGAGCATCCACAGCGGAGGGTTGAATAAGACCTAGGTTGATCGCCGGAAAGCGTGATTTCAATGATTGGTGGTGTTGAGTAAGACTTAGGTCTATTTTTCCACAGTGATGGAGTTGAGTAAGACCTAGGTCTATAATTATTAGCAATGATTGAATAGATTTTATTTTGTTATTTTTTTATTTGTAATAAATATTATGAAAAATACTTAATTAAATTCAAAAATTAATAAATGACAATTTTATTGAATTTAAAAAAACTAAAATATACAGTAATTAAAAAAAAGTACAATAATTAAAAAAAAATTAGGGCAACTACTCCCACTGAAATTCCTTTGCAAGTTTGTGGACGACTTTTTCGTGCGCCTCCTTTTGAGCGGGAGTGAAATTCGACGTGTCTGTAATATAGACACTGTACGCCCACCTCTCCCTCGCTGACTGGGTCTCCGCTGCGAAGTTCTCGGCTACGGATGTCAACTCTCTTGCCGTCGCCGCTTTGCCCTTCCTCCCCTTCTTCACAGCTTTCACTCCTTCGGGACGAACCTGCATCGTGTTTGCATGGCTCGCGGATGTGGTGGATGCGGTGTCGCTAGCAGACAAAGTATACTTGCCGGCTTCATTTATCCGCGTCCGCTTTGGAGCTGTTAGCGCCTTTGGGTTGGCAAAATTCGAGATATGCTTCAAGAGCTCCCACGCAGTCCTATACGGGAACTCTTTCCTGTACCGGGCAGTGTACACATCTTGGCCCTTTGTGTACAGATCGAGGTCGTTCTGCCCGCTTCCGAGCTGGTCTTCTTCTTGAATGTAGATGGCGGCGAAGTTCAGGATCTGTTTCTTGGCGCGACCCCATGCGCTCTTCATCGCATCCTTTTCTCTTGGCGCGACGAGAGCTATGAACTGGTTGAAGCGATTGCATATTTTCTCCCAGAACTTGGCCGAGATTTGTTAGTTGCTGGTCACCGCGTCCAGCTCGAAATCAATGTAGCACCATGTGAGGAATTCAATATCAATGGGTGTGTAGTTAGGACCTCGCAGTGGCTTCGATGAGGTGCTTGAGTCTTTGGGTTGTTTGCCGCTGCGGAGAAGTGGTCGTGCTTGAGCTTGCGGGAGCTTTTCCCTTGCGGCGGAGCGGTGGTGTTGTCTCACGTTCCGGATTCCTCTTGTTGGGAATCTTCGTACGCTTCTTCCGCTTCCTCTTCCTCCACCTCAACATCGTCGTTATCGTCGTTGAGGTTGAAACGTTTGAATCGAGCAGTCTCCGACGGCGGCATGGAGAACTTGGAGAAGCCGGATGTCCGGGGGAATCGAAAGTACCCCGGCAACTGCAAGTAGCCGTAAGACGGCGGGAATTGGGAGTACCCCAACGACTGTGAGAACCCAGTGACGGGGGGAATGACGAGTACCCTGGAGACTGGGGGAATTGGAAGAACCCTATCGACAGGGAGAACTGGGAGAAACCCGGCGACTGCGCAAAAGGTACAAACCCGGCAGGGGCCGAGTATTGGCCAAAATCGGGAGAAGGGGAGAATTGGGAGTTTGGATTCGCCGGATTAAGAGTTCGGTTCGGTGGTTTTCCAGCGCAATACTGCTGGTACCACGAATTGAACTGCTCGTCAGCCATTTTTTTTGTACGAAATAAGATATGTAGATTGTAATTTTTTGAGAATGAAAGGATGAAGAAGGAAATTTGTGTGGAGAATGGATGGATGATGAGGGGATATATATAGTGAAAATTGGGATTTTTAGCCGTTGAAATATTGAAATAGTCGTTGTTGCATTAATTTTATTTTTTTATTTATTTTAATCAGAAAAAAAAATTGAACGGACCAATGAGGACACGCCACGTGTCCCCATGTTGCATCATCGCCAAAGTCGAAGGCGGTGTCGATAAATCGACACAGCCTTCGACCTCGCGCTCGTTCTCACCGGGGTCGAAGCCTCCACAGCGGCGTCGACACCGCCTGTGCCAAGCGAGGCGGGGTCGAGCAGCGCTCAACACTGGCGTCGACCCCGGCGCTCGATGTCCGCTGTGGATGCTCTTAATAGTGTAGAAATAGTGAAATATAAAGTAGGTATTACTATTGAAGTAGTGAAATAGTAAAATAAAATGAGTTTTAATATCAAAATAGTGAAATAAAGTAGGTTGACAATGATTGAATAGTAAACGGTACAAAAAATGAGGAGAAGAATAATGAAATATGAAGTAATTAGGAGAAATAAGGGACACATTAGCAATTTTAAATAAGGTCTTAATAACCCTTAATTTAGTCAAAAAAGAAAACATGATAAGAATAATGAGACAACAAAAAAAAAATATAAGACGATAATAAGGGATTAGAGGGAGTACTTAATATTATTCGTAGATTTATCGCGTAAATCTAGACAGAGAGAGAATTTGGCTTAAAGCATTTTGTACATTTGCATTGAATTAGGGATAATAATGTGTCGAATTTCACTGCTACGCATGTCTATTAGATCCTAAGACATGTTTGGGAATTATTAAATGATTTTGTAACAGTTTGAACATAAATATTCAAACACATGATACATTTGGATCGAGTTTGGGCAATACCTACACGTACCCGCACCAAAACTTATTCATATATATGAAAGATAATTTTTTTTTAGATATAAGTATAATATTAATAACTTTAAGGCTTTATATTGTTCTTTTTAGGATCCGATATTAATAATTTTATATATTAGTATAAATATTATTCCCTCTATCCGGCGAAAGATGAGTCACTTTTCTTTTTGGGCTGTCCCACGAAAGATAAGCCTTTTATGTTTTGGAATATAATTAATTGCATTTACACTGCTTTTACATTTGCATTCATACTGCTTTTACATTCTGTATTATTTATTCATACTATTTTTCCATTCTTTAACAATAAAATAATCCACTAAGTACACCCACTACTATTTCTTCTTAGTCTCCGTGTTCAAACCAAAGGGCTCATCTTTGGTGGGACGGAGGGAGTAATAACTTTTTAGCATTCAAATTTTTAGCGGCAGTGTGAGGAGGGGTGTGGTTTGGTCGGGTATGAATTTTTTAAAATTATATTTTAATCAAATTTGAGACAAGTATTGGTAAAGAATATTTTAATGGGTTTGCTTTTGGATTTAAGAAATGCTTAATGAGTGGATACCCAACTTATTGTCATTTCTACATTGGATACATCTCTCTCTCTCTCTCTCTCTCTCTCTCTCTCTCTCTCTCTCACTCTCTCATAAAACTGTGATGCAAATTGGATTTTAATCACACAAGTAGGGGAACTATTGGCAATGGGCCGAGTTTTTCGTGGGTACTCGCACCTCTCAAACCTTGATGAGACCGGTTTAAAAAATATTAAATGGTTTTGAGACAGGTTTGGATAGAAACATGCAAACCCGTGACGGGTTTGAGCAATTACCTCCAAGTACCCGCTACCCAAACTCATTTATATATATAAGAAAGAAAAAAAATGTATAATTTATTATAAAATTATAAATATTAGTATAAATATTAATAGGTTCAGAGTTTTATATTATTTTCTTAACCCACACATAAATTTCATAAGAGTCGAGTGTTTAATGTTTCTCCTCTACTTCTGTATCCAAAATATGACGACACAGCGACAACATCAATAATCCATAATCTTCTAGTTATATTTTAAGAACTTGTTAGTTCGTAGTACTTTGATTTGAGATCAATTTTATTATGTTTTAATCATATTTATAATATTTTGTTATTTGATGTTTACTTTTTAGTATTCAGATTTTTTTGCGGATAATGATGGATATTACCCAACGAGTTTGGGTTGGATACAGGTTTTAAAATTATTTTTTAATCGGATTTGGGGCGGATTTGGGTATAAAAATTTTCATAAGTTTGAAATGGAGATTGCTTAATGGGTTGGTACCCGACCCATTGCTATTCCTAAATAGGGGTGAGCATGATTGGCTTAACCTAATAATTGTTGCACGAAAAATCGACAATACAATGTTTAATCGATTCGACTAATTATTCAAAGTTAAACATAAAGGAAAAAGTTTCAAATCTTTAATTTATAGATATATTGTATCCAAAATTATAGATTCAAAACATAGCAATTCTAGAAAGAAACTAGTATAAATTATAAAGTGTTCTCTCATGTTTTTTGAATCAAAATTAATAAATAACTAAGCAAGTATAATAGTAGTTTTATATAATTAGTAAAATATTAAATTTTAATAAGTATAGATTCGAATCTATTAATCGCGGATTTTATACATAAAATTAAGTCAAATTTTTGGGTGAGACCAGGTCCGACTCGGGCCAATCCGGTTAACCCGTTAATTTTTCATTTTTTATGGTCAGATGATGCACCATGTGTAGTGAGATGCACCTTTTTTAATTTTATTATTTTTTTTCCACTATTTTTTTTAGATGCACCATTATGTATTTTGAGATGCACCACATAGCGTATGCATATGCACAATCATGTATAATGAGATGCACCGCCATGTAAATTGAAATGCACACATTGTCTAATGAGATGCACCACAACGCGAAATGAGATGCATCAGACAATGTAATAAGATGCACCACACTTTATTATATAAAAAAATCGAAAAAAAAAATTTGGCGCGTGCACAACACGCGCTACGCGTGGGAGGCGCACATGTGTCGTGCACGCGCCACACGCCCTATTGCACACTATAAGACGTGTTGCACCAGAGAGTAATTCTAAAAATAAATACTATCTAACTGATATTTCATTTTTCTTTTTAAATTAAAACTAATATCCATATCATTTATTTAATTAAACTTATTTCTAGACAATACGATTTATCGTTATATTTGTTTTTTTTTTTTCATTTTTCTTGTCCACCCCTTAAGAGCACCCACATCGGGCGGCTCATTGACGGGCTCGAGACACATGGACGGATGAGCCGCCCGATGTCGAGCCAAGGGAGAATGAGCCCAACTCATGCGAATGAGCCGCCTTGAGAGGCTGATGTATGGCGGGTGCAATGCACGCACCCGCCTTAAAAAATTCGAATTATGAACAGCCAACGGCTATGTCTCACCGGACTCCGCTGCCAACGACTCGCCGGCTGCCGTAACGGGTAACCAGCGACGATGGCAACAATCAGATTTTTTTTTTCTTTTTTTCTCTTCCTCCTACCCTAAATACACCCCACTTAAACCTTTTTATACACCATATTTCTAAACTCTTATCTCATTTTCTCTTCATTTTATCTATACCATTTCAACACCATTTCTTCTACTCTATCCATTTCTTCTCTTACTCTTCATAAATCTATCTCATTTTCGACAACAATGGCCGCCAACAATCTGCAACCATACACAGAGGCGGAGTCGGAATGCAAGGATGTTGCAGGGTCCCTGGAACCGCATCGAGAATTCGTGCTGCCGATTCGAAATATTGTGCCGGCAATCCATCCAAGCTCTTCCTGCGACGGCAACCGTGACACATATCACAGCGCATGCAAAAACGGAATTCCAAGTTGTCTACGGAATACCATTCACTCGTGAGGT